>CM060947.1:234786495-235256495 GCA_030765055.1 Mantis religiosa | reverse complement strand
GTAGGAAACGAGGGAAAGAATATTCGTGCTGGAGAGAAACACCCCAGCATTCGCCTTGAAAACCAGGGAAAACCTCGGAAAACATTTAGTAAATATTGTTGGATACGAGGAATTGAACTCAGGACCTCCCGTTGCAAGCCTCTCAAGTTACTGTGGAGTCACCTAGCTCGGCTCAAACATAATTATCTACGATTTGTCTCTCCCCACCCTCTCTCTATCTTATAAGAATAACAAATACCTATGTTTTGACATGCAGGTGAGAGGGCTTGGGTTTTTAACAAACTTTTTGAATAATATTAAAGGAGCTTGGTTAAATTATTCAGTATGTTTAAATATTTATTTTCGTCAGTAAAACCGTTGATAAACAACAGTCAATGAGCAATAAGGGATTTAATAACACGAATTGATGACAGTAATGATGGAAACCGATGAAAGAAAAATCATAGGCTCGATGATAAATACTGTACTGCCTAAGACAGACGAACGTGGTCTGAGGCTTATGAAATAGACCTTTCGGTCCATATATCAACTTTATTTTCATACGTGGGTATGATCTAAACAGCGAAATCATTACTTTCGGTAGTATAGACGAGGAAAAACCTTTGCTTTTAGGATATTAAAACATTTTCATAACTAGAGGAAATGAGAACAATTATTAAGGAGCTTATAGAGGGGGGAGGGAAGAAGAAGAACGGAGGAAAATGAATCTATACTTTCCAAATATGTTGAAATAGTTATTAAACACTCACATTAATGGTAGGGAAAAACTTCCGGACTCAATCAACTCTTCCAGCATTCAGTACAGGTAAACGTCTTGATAAACGTGGAATTGTCATACCGAGTGATAGGAGGAGGGGATATTTCTGATAAGATAATATGCAGGTACGCATAGTTGCCCACAGGTAGCTGCAGATTTGATTTTACTTTCCCAAGAAATTAATGATTCACTTTACAGGAAGTGACAATGTTGAAGAGTAGTTCTGTTTGGGGCTGGCTGCAGCCAATAAAAGACAACTTCAATTCTCTTGGTAAGTTCTTTTAGACAGTGTTAATTTGGTTACAATACGGTTTAAAATTATGTAGTGATTTAAATTTGTGAAGGTTATGAAAGCGGGATATTAGAGTTTGAATGAATATTTGAAAATCATGGCTAACTTAATTAGTTGGTACAAAAACTACATCTACTGTAAGAAATGATCTACATTGGGAAGATTTTGAAATACCGTTGTATCATTTCAATGAGACTTTATTACGATACCTATGTTTTTGTATTTCACTTTTATTTAGTTCGCATTTGCTTTAGTCATCTCATTCATTATTCTGTTTTTGGGATGACCGTTTATTTCTAACATAATTTGTTTTACGGATCAAATTACAAAATTATTTTATTTTATTACTTCTTTCTTTGCAAAATTTATATATTACACAATACTTTGTGCAATTATGTCCCCAGATGACAGTTGTAGCTGACACGTGCATCAGTTTCACTTTGAGTGGATTTGCACGTCTTTTGTCACCTAACTTCACGAAAATTGGAGGTGAGAATCTCGGAATTTAGGTGAAAATAACGACCTTTCTGAGTGATTTTGCACAACATGGACTCGAATGTGAAGCAAGTCTGTCTGATGTTACGCAACAATATGTGGACATAACTAAAGAATTGTTTTATAATACAAACATTTTGGTTGAAAGTGTAAGCTACACCGTACACTTTGTTGTCATTTCTAACCACTTAAAGAACGGCAGTTACAGTGTTCGGAGTGTTTCTGACAGCTGAAGTCATGAATACATTCATCGCCAAATAATTAGTAAATGTGAATAACGCCAAGATTCAGCAAATAGTTTAAAAGATGTGCCTCCCTTTACGGCATTAAATGTTAGAAGTTAGAATGACCAGAACAATATCTCCAATCGAAATTCTGAAACATACGTTTACTTTTTGTTAAAAGTGTGGAGCGCAAAATGAAGTGCCTTTTGTGATGCAGACGATTGCAAAGAAAGCTTGAACGACTTGCGTCATTGTTGTAAATTGGGCTGAATGTTCGTTAGACGAAAACAGAAAAAGAAAATGAAGGAATTACATCGTATTTATATCACTGTCAAATGAGAATTATTTGAATGGGGCATATCCTAATGAGTTAGGATTGTTAATTGTTGCAATAATTTGACGTACTTATACATCCTGGCCTAAGATGTCTCTGTTCGCAGAACAGGAAAGTAAATAAAGTTCTCCGTTAGTCTCTCTACCTCATTCTTACTCGCGACCCCAAGACACCCTCTACAACAAGCGGGCGGATCTTCCTTACGGGTAGATACAACATTCTCGAATTAGCTGGGTAGAACGAACAACCCGAAGCGAATAGAAACACGAAGCAGCTGGAAAATTATAAGTATAGGTTTAATGGGGAGGAGAGAAAAATTATTTATTTGACCGAAGCTCTTATGAAAATAATATGGCTACAAGTAACGTAAGCGTCGTGGTCGTGGTTGGCGTCATCATCCACATTAAGCTGTAATAAAACATGTATCGGTCCCGAGTTCGAATCTCGGTCAGGGTGAGTTACCTGGATAAGGTTTTTCCGGTGGTTTCCCTTATCCTGAAAGACGAATGTCGGGTAACTCTAAGCTCTGTGGACCCTGGACTCATTTGAGCATCATTTCACCCATTTCATTCATTGTCTTATTTGACTTAATGTTGGAGGACGTAAATTACATTAAAGAAAAACGTTTCAATTAGCAATAATTATGGTAGAATAGGATAGAATCTTTATTGTCACATAACAATTACATTGTGAGCATAAGCTGGTAATCTGGTGACTCATCAGGTTATATATAAAACAACAATTAATATAAAAGATAAAACTAATTCTAATGTGTAGATTGTATACAAGGTATTATTTATGCAATATAAATTGTGAGTAATTATAATATTGTGTCATCCATGACTTCTTGTATGGAGTAATATGTCTTATCTAATAACATTTCTTTTATACTTTTATTGAACAATTTTGAAGTCTTTATTTCTCTGAATCTTTGAGGCAACTTATATATTTTTATACCCATATAATAGGGTGCTTTTCCATATAGTGTTAGTCTATGCATAGGGTATTTTATGCTGGATTCTTTACGAGTGCTGTAATGATGACGATTTTGTTTTTGCATAAAATTGTCATAATTTTTATATACATAAGTAAGTAACTCTAAAATATATACAGAAGGCATTGTTAAGATACTAAATTTTTTAAATAATGGTTTGCATGAATCTTTGAAGATGGCATGTAACATGCGTACTATCTTTTTCTTGAATTTTAAATACTGTTTCCCATCCAGATGCATTTCCCACAATATTATACCATACTCCTACTTTCTGTACTATGTACATAGTAGTAGGGAAGGGATTGCATTCGACACAATACTTACCCATATTTTAGTGGAGATACTGGTTTTAAAGTCACCTGAATCCAAAAAAGGAATGTTTAAAAAAATTTTATGTGTTCGTGTGTGTGTGAACACTATATTTTAAAAGTTAAAAGACAGTCAAATAACAAATTGGTATTTAGTTCAGCATCTTTCAAGGATATGACAGAGATTTTCAAGAAAATCCATCCACCCCAAACTAATCTTTACCTGGAACATTTTGAAAAAGTTTGATATTTGTAAAAGTGGCTTTCACAATTTTAATTTATAGCTTAAAATGTTATCATGAGAGATACTGAATTTTCTGGGAATGTCCTCAGAAGTCTATTTATTATGGTTGAGTTTTGTATAACTAATAACTATGGGATAGACAAAACCGTATTTAAAAAAAAAAAAACTGTAGCTCTTGTTAAAACACATGATTTATGTAAAATACATTTTTTGAGTGGAATGTATCATTTTTTATTTATTTGTCTGAATTTGTCTGTGAGAAGTATTCTCAAATAGATTTCCTTAATTTCTCTTGGCCATGCTAAGAGTATAAAACCAGCTGTGGTCTTAAAAGATTTGGTAATTGCTTAAAGCAGTGGTAAAGTGTGGTGTGACGTTTAGAGAAGCGGCTCCTGTATATCTGCAACTCGTGGACTTGGGTTCGAAACTTGTTGCCTGTATGCAGGTAGCACTTCCATAAACATAATACCATGCTTCATCCCTGAGGTCCCGAGTTCGAATCTCGGTCATGGTGAGTTACCTGGATAAGGTTTTTCCGGAGTTTTCCCTTATCCTTCAAGACGAATGTTGGGTAACTCTAATCTCCATGGAACCTGGACTCATTTGAGAACCATTTCACCCAATTCATTCACCGTCCAATATAACTTAACGTTGGGGCGGACGTAAATTAAAATAAAAAAAAAAATCTGGTTTAGATCATACTATATTTCCATATTCCCTTTGGACCTACCAGAAGATTAGTAATAAGGTAATCTTGATTAAATACCACAACAAATAAAATAAATTTACTTTGTGAGAATCATAGTTCCTTTTGCTTTTTAATTTAAATCCTCCAACCTTAAGTCATATTGGAATATGAATGGAATAGGTGAAATCAGGGCCGTAGTGGAGGGGGAACGTGGATGTATACCATCCCCCCACTATTTTTCAGAGGGGGATGCAGTCCCCTTACTCATAATATTATTTATACATTTTTTAATTCATTACCTTTCTTAATTTGATATTCAAAATACTTCAAAAATACAAAATATATACTTACATTCAAAATACATTCAAATAGTGTTTATGACTATTAATAGACCTCCAGTACATATGTGGAACCCAGAGGATTACATAAAAGAATGGATAAAAAGACGCACGCATGTTGAGGACAACCAAAGCAGGAAGGCGAATCTATAAGTGCAGAATTCTGATCAGTTCTCCAGCATCTGGAAGATATTTTATGGTGCATCCCCCACTTTTTTGTTAGGATATGGTCCTGGGTGAATTGATGCTCAGATGACCCCAGGGTCCATAGAGCTTAGAGTTACTTGACATTCATCTTTTCAGGATAAGGAAAAACCCTGGATAAAACCTTATCAGATAACTTACCCTTATCGAGATTCGAAATCAGGACCTCTTGAACATGGGGCAGAAACACTAACATCTACACAACCGAGGCGGGCGAGAATGGTACAGGTAATTGTCCAGAGAACTATAATTAATATCTGATATTTAAAAGGAAGAATCAATATTTTAGTCATACTTATCAGTTAATAAACTCTGTAGGTATACTATTTATAGTTAATAACATACGAGTAGTTTGTATGCTTTACCTCATCTGCTTGATACATACAGTAAGTGAACAAAGTACTGTACCTATTTCACCATATGGTGAATAACCAATGCAACAGGTTGTGATAGAATCTTCTGAGTTCAAAAGGAAATCATACGCATAATGACCCATTCAAGTTACAAAGCTTCTTGCAGACCACTGTTTAAAACATTAACATTTTTGGCACAACCCTACCTATATATTTACAACCTAGTTTTATATGTACATAATTATAACAGCTTTCTAAAACAATCGGCATCAACTTGAATGCAACACAAGAAGAAAAACAGACGTCAAATATCTTGCTCATAGGTTAGCACTGCTTGAAGAGGTATTATATGGGAATTAAAATATATAATAAATTGCCACAAACATTTAGGGAAATCCAAAACTAAAATCTCTTCAAAAAGTCCATTAAAAGTTTACTTGCTAGTAAGGCATTCTATTCGATCAAGGAATACATGGATGATGAACTTTGATCTCAGTGTATCTTCATGTATAACTTTAGGAAATGTATATTCTGTACATATGTGATATTTCCTTGCTTTATTATACTTAGTAAATATTGTAGTCTTGATTTTTAGTTTTTTAATCTTAACAAGTCACCAACTTATTAACATTGCTCAACTAGATAAGTGTAATGTGACAAATAAAGTATTGTATTGTATTGCTACTTTCAAAATATATTTCCTAACAATTGCTATGCTAAATACGTTACAATTAATTCTCATTTATTGTACTAATTGTATATATTCTTTATCTACCACGAGTTAGTTGGAGAATTTAATGTCGTGCTGTCTGTTGACCACAGTAGCTCAATGGTTAAGAGCAACTGGACGGAGAACAGGAGATCTGTGGTTCAAAATTTGGCTATGGAATTGAGTTTTTCAATCTGATTCTATCTATTCGAATCATCACCTCATCGCCACAACCTACTTCGGTAGCGTAGAAGGTAGAATGTTTGCCTCACGTTCAAGACATCCCGAGTTTGAATCTCGGTCAGGGTGAGTTACCTGGATAAGGTTTTTACGGGGTTTTCCCTTATCCTTAAAGACGAATGTTGGGTAACTCTAAGCTCCATGGACTCTGGGCTCATTTGAGTATCATTTCACCCAGCACATTCATCATGCGATATAACTTAATGTTGGAGGATGTAAATTAAAAAAAAAATAATAATCGCTTACACATGGTTAGTGTGGAAGAACAATTAATTTCCATTATATATATATTGTTTCCTTGCTTTTCTCTGTATGGAACTCTATATAAACATTAATAATCACACAATTTTGTCTTTTTTATATGTTTTTACAGTCTTTAAATTAATAACATTGAATTTCATTCACCTAAAATATTTAGTAAGAATAATATTGAATGTAAGAATTTATATTTCTAATGCTTCAGTATTGGTACTTCATTCCCATTCCACATGATAGGACCAATTGTATATATCTCATTTGCAAACAAAGAAAGAAATTACCAACATGATACATAAATGTATTTGCTTAAGATGAGTCGGTACTAGTAACATTAAAATCACTTTTATTAATCTCTCTTAACATATTACTGAAACTTGTTAACAGAGATTAAAAAAAGTTATGTTAGTATTACTAGTACTGACTCATCTTAAGCAAATACGTCTTAACGTATCACTGTTTCTGGATTCTTCCATATATAAATGAAACATGAAGTTTACCAAATATGTACAGCACATCACCAAAAGTTAAATCTTTTACTGTACAACCAGAAAAATATTAAATGACTGAAATGTCAACGACTTAGAGGGCATGTTATGTATACAAATATACAATTATACTTTTTTCACTTCTAGGATATGCTGATTATTTTGTTTTTTAATTTTGAACTTATATTTTGCCGAACTGTTTGTACTCATCAGCAATTTGTTTTTAATTTGGACTTATTGTAAAACCAACCAGACTAGAATATTATTTTGATAGAGTGGTTATAACCTATAACTTACAATAATGTTGTATAGGCTGCATAGAAATTTAGAAGTTTCACTTAATTCATCAACTCTTAATGTATTCCAGAGTTGAAGAAGGATAAACACATTGTGGGTAAAGATCCACGCTGCAGTTATGTGATCAGTAGTTCTCACCTGAAGGAAGATGAACTCAAATCAATAGCAAAAGAACATTTTAAAATAACAAGACAAAAGCAAGCAGTATATTTGGAAGATCTCAGTAAAGAGGGAACATTTGTAGATGGCACCAGAGTTTCTCCAGGGACTAAAGTTCTTTTGAAACATAACGCAAAGATTGCAGTGGGAAACTCTTCTCAAAATGGTAAATGAAGATTTCTTTTTAAGTAATAAGTTAAAAAATATGACAGAAACATATTTATGTTTATATTTTGCTCTATACCCTATAATTGTAAACTTTTATATTGTAATTGGCAATGTCAGAAACTGCTTTGCTGTCTATTGACAAATAAATAATAAATAAATAACTACATTTTGCACCAGTAGTTCTGCTATCGTATTTAAATCCCTTGTTAATTTTGCTCATATGAAGCATCATTAGACTATATTAGTTGGTGGTTATGTTATGATGCTTAAATCTATAGAAACAAAATATGTACCTAGTAATAATTACAATAAAAAAAAACTAATCAAATACAAGCACATCTCTAATTGCTACAATTTACTTCCATAGCTATTCTAGAAATTGCAAATAAAAAGATTTTGTTTCTTTCTCTCCAATTCCTGTTAATCAAGTTAAGTATTTGGAGATATATGCCACAATATTATGCATTCTTGGTCAAAACAAGTGAAAACAGAACATCAACCATTTAACATTACAAAGTACAACGTTTTTTTTTTTTTTATTCATCCTTTTGATCATAGTACATGATATAGGACACGTCAAGTACTTATAACTACAAATTATACAGTAAACATTTACACAACACAAGTTTAGAAATGAAAATTCAGAGACTGTATGTACAATATAGCAATTTATCTGTAGTTGACATTAAAAAAAGAAAAAAAATCACCTATACTATAGAAACAATCTTCTAACAGGAACTTTTTCACACAGCATTTAAATTTAGGAAGTGCAGATATTGTCAACCTAGTATAATAAATTACACTCAACCTAGTATTATAAATTTCAAATATTATAAATGTAAACAAACAACAGTACATCTTTTGAAAAGTTCATACAAAACTTTTTTACACAAATTGTATATTTAACTAAAACTATATTAATTAAAGCTTCATTGATGATCAGCCATGACAAAGTAATTAAATTCGAGCTTTCGGCCATTCTAAGCTCCATGATTTCTTCAGGAAATGAATAAAACAGGCTGGCCAATCGTCTCCATATATATAGACACTTCCTCATGTGGGTGGGGCTTGCATAATGGCACTGCAGTTCACAGGAAGGATGAACTCATGTTGTTTAATAGTTTTCTGCGCCATCGTCATCTGGATAGGGATTCTCCAGTTTTGGTTTTCTCTGCGCAGTCCCTCATTTGGTCGGGGTTTTATTGCAAGTATATTTTATTGCTGGAGCCCAAGCTGTACTCATTTGAAGTCCCATATCTTATTGAAATTCCATGGATGGATTTTAGCTAATTGATGGAAATGAATCATTTCTTCTTACTAGCCATATATAGGCCTAGGTTTTTGATAGATAGAGTCAACATGAAAAATTCAAAGCCATGAATGGGATTTGAACCATGGATCTTCTGGTTTCCTTCCAGTCGCTCTAACCCATTGAGCTACCATAGCCAATGTGCCGTCCTGACATTAAATTCTCTGGTGTATCTCAAATGCGAGAGCCCCTAGTGTTCTACCAGGAAAATATACGAGTCAAACGGAGACTTTAATGTCAGGACGGCACATTGGCCATGGTAGCTCAATGGGTTAGAGCGACTGGACAGAAACCAGGAGATCCGTGGTGCAAATCCCGGCCATGGCATTGAATTTTTCATGTTGACTCTATCTATCCTTGGATGGAGTTTAATCACAGTAGCTTCTTTAATAAGTCTATCAAAATGCTTGTCTGAATGTTCAAGAAATGAGTCATCATTTAGATTAATTTTGTTAACGTACTCTATACAATGTTGAGGTACAGCTGACTTCTCTAGTCGAAAGAGTCTGATGAGATGTTGATGTCCTTTACACCTCTCCTTAATTGTGCATCCTGTTTGTTCAACAGACATACTTTCGCATTCATAAGCAATTTTATACACCCCTGAGGCCTTAAGGTTCAGCAGATCTTTTATCTGCCTAAGGTATTACTGGATCTTTTTAGGTGCAGTAAAGTAGGTTTCAATATTAAACTTGGAAAGAATGTAGGCAATCTTGTTGGAAATAGAACCATAAAAGGGCACAAACACCTTGTTTAAACAGTTGTCTCTGTTGTTGGAATGATGGTGCCATGACAAATTAATCCTATTGTCCAACACTCCTCTGTAGACCTTCTTGATGCCACAATTGCTATAGCCATTCTGCAGCAAAGTAGCCCAAAGAAATTGAATTTCCTGATGAATACTGTCCTTGTCTGCTATGTCAAAAGCTCTATGAAGTAATGTGGATATGACAGTCCTCTTCTGGATAGGATGGTGATGACTGGACACATCCAAATAGTGGTTAGTGTGTGTTGGCTTCCTGTATACTTTATGGCCCAAGGTGCCTTTCTTCTAAAGTAACTGTCTATTTCTTTCTACCTTTTTCTGGTTATATACAACAATCAATAAAAATAAATAGGATTTTTAATATTAGATACAGAAAATAATACATCTTATTTTTCATTACAGCTTTAAACATATTTTATTTAAATAAAAACTGTAAGAGCTGGTTTTGAAAAAATATACAATGACACAATGTTTCCCAATAAAAGCTCTCTGGAGAGGATAACTGTTACGAACATCTGTGACTTACATCCTCAAATAATGTTGTACTAATGTTGTATTCCATGCAAATATTCAATGCCAAAATTTCAGGAAATATATGTATTGAGAACTCTTGAACCAAGAAAGCATTTTTAGACAAAGGCCTGTATATGTACAGAGGCTGACATAAGTATTCAAACGTAAACATATTTATTACTTATATTATTTTAAAGCTACGCAAAGTAAGCATACGTAAATACAACTGCTACAAAATAAACTCGAGTCTTCCATTAAACATATAAACTCATAAATAGCAACTGAAACTAATTTGCACTTCAAGGAGAAATAAAATGGTTATTTTACATCTGGACATAAGTATTCGAACAGAGAACAGCTAGTATTTAGTTTTCATCCCCTTTCTTTGAATTACTGCTGATAATCGTTTGGGTGTTGTGTGTATGTGTTGTTTAGGACTGCAGAGTCCATATTTCTCCACTCTGTTTGAAGAAGTTCTTTCAGATGGTTCTTGTTTCTGATGTGATGCTTCCTCACACACTCCTCGAGTTCCTTCCAGATGTTCTCTATAGCATTTAAATCTGGAGATTGGAGCGGTGTCTTCAAGTGTGGGGAGTGTTGTACACGATCCAAAGCCTTACAATTTCAGCAGTATGCTTCGGATCATTATCCTGCTGGAAGTAATAATCATGCCCTGATCCCAGCTTCTCTGCACTCCTTTTAAGATTGTTTTTAAGAATCCGTTTGTATTCAAATTTGCCCATGATTCCATCTATGAACACCAAAGCCAGATGAAGCTCTACAGCCCCTTACCATCACACTATTGCCACTATGTTTTACTGTAGCTACCATGTTCTTAAGTTCCCATTCTATATTTGGCAGTCTCCACACTTTAAGACGTCCATCACTCTTGTATAGGCAGAATTTGCTCTCGTCCGACCAGAGAACCTTATTCCAGAATTCTGTTGGTTTCACCACATACTGTTTAGCAAATTCTATACACTTTTTCTTATTCACCTTATTAAAATATGGTTTGTTCCTAGGAATGCGGGCATTATACCCAGTACTATTTAAAACCCGTTCAACTGTTCTGGTGTGAACTACAGTGCCAGAATATTGCTCAAGGCATCTTCTAATCTCAGATACAGTGACTCTCCGATTCTGCTTCACCATTTTTATTATTTTTCTCCTGTCTCTGGTAGTGAGTTAAGGAGTGCCATTTCTTGGTTTATTTACAACAGTATTTGTCTGTTTGAAGCGTTGAATTATGCAGAACACTGTAGTTTGGCTTATGTTAATGGTTTTGGCAATTTCAGAGAGAGATTTGTTTTGTTTGTATATATTTATCGTGATATTCCTCTCTGCCACCACTGTCTCCTTACCTTTACTTCCCATATTACCTGTAAGTTCACAATCGGCTGAATAACTTTGAGCACACTGTCTTGAGGTATAGCATAAACACAACTGCTAGATGGTAGGGGCATGTAGGGCATGTCCAACCACCTATCTCTCTGTTCAATTGGGTACGTTTGAATACTTATGTCCTACAATAAGAGGGATAATAGAATAAATACAATACAGACTGTGTAATAAATACTTACAAAGTGATATTTTAAATGTTGTTTCCGAGACACAAAAGGTTAATGTTTACATGTTTAACTATTCAACGCTACCAAATAAATATTACAGTGCAATGTTGTATGTTATATTATTCGAATACTTCTGTCAGCCTCTGTATGTGTATGCTGAACAGCATAACTCAAAAACATAAATTCAGTTAAAAACCAAACTTGATATTTAATTTCAAAGTCTTCGAAGCACAGGACACAAAGCTTTTTTATGAGAATCTCCCCAACTCAAACTACCCTTTAAAAAGGAACATCTTTTAAATTTTTATTTTCTCAAAAATGTCTCTTAACTTTTGTTAAAGTACCATTTCTTTAATGACAAACTAAAATGCATATGTTGATTTCCTGGGGATAGCCTTTGAAGTTGTCTTCATTCTAGATGACATTTGCATAACCAAGAAATCACAAGAGATATACAAAATCTTACTATACGACAAATGTGGATTTCATTAAAGCACACAATTTATGTGGTATATATATGTTTTTTGAGTTAACCATGTGGCTGATAATCCATGTCATAGATCTGCATTTTAAAATACTTATACTTTTCTCAAATAGATAGTTATTACTTTTCTTTTTTCTTTTTGTTATACAAACAGAAAAGGAATTTTAAAGTTACTGCATAGTGACCTGAACTTACAGGATTTGACTTTCACTTAAAGCGTTCTGTCTTCATCTTATCTTATCACACCTGCAAGAAAATATACAATAAAACAGTTTCTGTAAATGTCAATTAATAGGTATAAATTAGATAGAAGAATATAATGTCTGAGAATAGTTTGCATGAATGAATAGTGAAAGTTATGCGGATGAATCCTCATGTATTTCACACTAACCTTCTATGATGTTTCCCAAGTATGCTGTTAGTTATTTTGTTTCTTCAAACATACTGTGACTTTGTGGGCTCGTGAAATGAAAAGTCCAATTACACAAACTCAACAATATTCTTTATTTCCACCGACTTACAGTTGAACACTTGCCAATTACACAAAATTACATGATGCACACAATTACGATTCATCAGTTCGTCCGTTACCGTTCAGATGCACGTACACAATTACGTAAAGTCTTCCGTTGCACAGTCTTCTCGTTCATTAACACGGCGCTCCTTCGCTAGCACGTCAAACACTGACTAACTGTCTGACTCGCTGCAGCCTTTTTTATAGGCATCTCGCCGTCTTCTCGACTTCTCTAGTTTCCACGCGAAGATTCCAGATGATAGGAGAAGGGGAGAGAAACGTCCAGGGACGAGTGACATTCCCCTAATCACCCCTCAGTTAGTGACAGAGACTAATGGGAGGCGTGGCTCGGCTGCCTCTGGTTTCCTCACAGCTGTTGCCGTCATGCCTTCCGCTAACTGGGTGACACTGCTCCCTCCTCAAAGCTGGTCGTCCCGAACAGCACCATTGTAGCGGGCTAGTCGATCCAGGTGTACCACCAACATCTTTCCTCGGGGGACCTTCTGGATGCGGTAGATCACGTCGTTAATCCTCTTCACCACCCGGTACGGTCCTTGCCATGGCTGCTGGAGCTTCGGGCAGCGTCCCTTGGTCCGGGTAGGACGGTACAACCAGACCAGGTCACCTTGCTGGAACCCTTGGCTGTTGGCTTGCCTATCATATCTGGTCTTCATGCGGTCGCTCGCCTTCTGGATGTTCTGGCGAGCCATCTCGTGCATGTCGTGGAGGCGGTCCACCAGGTTCTCCACATACTCGGTCACCGGCTGCTTCGCCTCCGGAGGGTTTCCAAAAGCCAGGTCACAAGGGAGGCGTAACTCTCGACCGAACATTAAGCTGGCTGGCATCATCCCAGTTGTGTTGTGTGTAGACGAGCGGTAGGCCAGCAAGAACAGTGGCACCTTGACGTCCCAGTCTCGCTGATGGCTGGCCACGACCTTCCTCAGGTGTTCCTCTAAGGTCTTGATGTATCTTTCGACCATGCCATCCGACTGGGGATGTAGAGGCGTCGTGCGGGTCTTGTTCACCCCAAGCCTTTGTAGTGCCTCCTTCATTAGGTTGGACTCAAAGTTGGTACCCTGGTCACTGTGTAGCTCTAACAGCACCCAAAATCGACAGAACACTTGCTCCACGAGGCAGTCTGTGATTGTCTTTGCCTCTTGGTTTGGGATGGCATACACCTCCGGCCACTTGGTGAAGTAGTCCACGACCACCATTAGGTACTTGTTGCCTCGGTCGGAAACTGGGAACGGTCCAGCAATGTCAACGGCGATCCGTTCGAATGGTACTCCGCCGTTGTACTGCTGCATGCGACCCCGGCTCCTAGTCTGGGGGCCACGACTCGCCGCGCACACGTGACACTGACGGCACCATCTCTCAGCATCTGCTCGGAGTCTCAGCCAGTAGTAGCGCTGCCGTAGTTTGTCAATCGTTCGGTTCGCTCCCAGGTGTCCTCCCGAAGTACCGGCGTGCACTTCCTCCAGGACTTCCGGGACCTTACTCCGGGGAAGTACCAACTGCTCTCTCTGTGTCTTCCCATCGGGTGACTCCCATACCCGGAACAGCACGCCCTCTCTGGTCTTCAACGAGTCCCATTGGGCCCAATATGACTTGTAGGTGGCGCTCCTCGGTGCGATGTCCTCCCAGGTTGGTCTCGTCCCTGCCTCCACTTCCCTCAAGAGTGGCCCCAAGTCTGCGTCCGCCAGCTGCTCCCTCCTCAGGCCTGCGCTATCCCAGCCATCCGCAGGCACTGCCGTGACTACTCGGACTACTGCGGCACGCTCCTTCTCCTCCACTCTTGTACACTGGCCGCACTCTTCTGGGCAGGGTCTTAGGGACATGGCGTCAGCGTTTCCGTGGCTCTTCCCTCTACGATGTTCCGAGGTGAAGTCGTACTCCTGCAGCCTCTGGACCCAACGTGCTGTCTGGCCTTCCAGGTTCTTAAAGCTCAATAGCCAGGTTAGGGCGGAATGGTAAGTCCTCAGGTGGAATGGCTGACCGTACAGGTACTTGTGGAAGTGCTCCAATGTCTTTACTACCGCCAGTAACTCCCGTCGGGTGACGCAGTAGTTCTTCTCTGCCTTGGATAGCGTCTTGCTGTAGTAGGCTTTCACCCGCTCATGGCCGTCCTGGATCTGCGATAGGACACCTCCAATGCAATGGTCGCTGGCGTCGGTGTCCACAATGAAGGTGCCACCCACTTGTGGGAAACCCAAAATTGGAGCACTGCACAGGTTCTCCTTTAGGTGCTGGAAAGCGTTTTCTGCGTCCTCCGTCCACACATAAGGCCGGTGTTCTTCTGTCAGGCGGGTGAGGGGTTTTGCGATGTTGGAGAACCCCTTTATGAGGCGCCGGTAATAACTGCACAGCCCCAGGAAACTGCGCAATTCTTTCTTATCTTTTGGGCGAGGCCAATCTCTCACAGCCTGTGTCTTCTACGGGTCTGTGGCCACTCCGCTTGCTGAGACTATGTGGCCTAAGTAGTTCACTTCCTTGCGGAAGAGCTGGCACTTCTTCGCGTTCAGCTTCAAGTTGGTCGCCTGTAGTCTCTGTAGCACCTTGCCCAGATTCTTGAGGTGATCTTCAAAGGTCTTCCCGACGATGATGATGTCGTCCAGGTATAGCAGGCAGGCATCGTAAGTCAGCCCTCTCATCACTGACTCCATAAGGCGTTGGAAGGTAGCTGGTGCGTTGCAGAGGCCAAAGGGCATAACCGTGAACTGCCAGAGCCCTTGGCCCGTCGAGAATGCGGTCTTCTCCTTGTCTCTCGGGTCTAGAGCTACCTGCCAGTAGCCCGACTTCAGGTCCAGGGTCGAGAACCACTGTGCACCAGCTAGCGTGTCCAGGGTGTCGTCAATCCAGGGTAAGGGAAAACAGTCCTTCCGGGTGACAGCGTTCAGCTTTCTGTAGTCTACGCAGAAGCGCAGCTCACCGTTCTTCTTCGTCACCAAGACTACAGGGGAACACCAAGGGCTGTCAGACTCTTCAATCACTCCCCTGGATCTCATGTCCTCCAGCATGTCTCTTACCGCCCCTTGCTTCGCCAGCGGAACGCGTCTATGTGGTTGCCGAATAGGCCGGGCGTCTCCGGTGTCGATGCGGTGAAGCACTTTGTCCGTGCGGCCGTAGTCACTATCGCCTTGGCTGAAGACGCGCTCGTATCGCCTCAGTAGTTGTCGAACTTTCTCCAGCTGTACTGCGGTCAGGTGGTCGGCCGCCCTCTCCAGTAAGCCTTCTAGCCGGGGCCCCAGGTGTTACTTCGGCGCCGGCTCCTGTGTCTTGTCGATTGCTGTTACGCTCACCACGGGCTCGCACGTTCCCAACTCCGTCCCGGCCTGGACGTCGTGATCGGTGTCCGTTGGGTTTAGCAGTCTCACTGGCACCTCCTCTCGGCACGGCAGCAATGCCCTGGCTACACACAGTCCGTGTACAGGCGTCTTCTGGTCCAGCACCATGTTCCTGGTTCTCTGGCCCTCCAGTCGCGCCGTCACCACCACCTCGCTCCTCGCGGGGACAACCACGTCTTCGTCCAAGACGACCCTGCAAATTCCAAGGCGCTCTTCGGGTTGACGGAGTATAACCTCTTCTCCGTTAAGCCGCAGGACCTTCTCGCCGACGTCAACCGTCCCTCATGGCTCCTGAGGGCATCCAGTCCCAGGATCACCTCCTCAGCCACCTTCGCGACGAACACCCACAGACGCACGGCACTCCGTCCCAAGTTCAGTTCCAGCAGGGCCTCCTTCTCCACAGGCAAGGTGTCGCCCGATGCCGTGACAAGCTGGTATGGTCGGCTCGGTTTCCTTGTCGGCAAACCCTTCGCCACGTCAGGTCTGATGATGGTCACGGCTGCCCTGGTGTCCACCAGCACGCGGCACGGCTTTCCTCTTATCCAACCGTCCGCGATGAGGCTGTCATCCATACGCCGGCTGACGGCGCGCAGTGTCACTCGAGGGGATGGTGGTGATGGCGCCGACGTGCCCCTCTCCACGACGGCCCTTACTCGTTTTCCGGCTGCTCTTCCTGGTGTGGGCAGTCTCTCTGCAGGTGTCCGGGCTGTCCACACCCCCTTCCGTAGGGGAGGGGATCCGTCCCCTTCAGCTGCCAAAGTGCGGGCGCTGCGGACCGTTAGCACTCGTGGTACCTCTGACGTTACTAGAGGAACTTCGGGCCGAACAGCCGAGCCCCTCCTTCGGGAGTTGTTCGGATGGGTAGGTCTCGAAGGGGTGGTGGTTCCCGATACCCGTGGGAGATTGGGTACGTCTTCGGACGGGGTTGAGGGAAGCCATAAGTTTCCGGGTACTAGCCTGCTCAGCTAGTAGAAGGTGTGCTAGATCGCCAGGCGGCCCCACCGAGGACATATCGGTAGTCTTCACCTTGAGTGTTGACGCGCGTAAGTGGCGTATCCACTTCCGTCCTGTCTGGTCTTCGGACCAGATGGGGGGGCAGTTTAGGAAACTAGGTACTGTCCTAATGGAAAGCCCCACGGAGAGACCCTTTGGGATACTCCCTGGTTGTAAGAGACCCGGGTCTTGCTCCTACGGGGACAGGGCTAATGGGAGTAGACTCTCTGCACTCAGATGTCCACACCCCCAACACAGGCCACTAGGTGTTCGCCGGCGTCCCTCAGCTGGTCTACTGTCTCCGGCGTAGCGGACACTCCTCGTTCTCGACGTCGGGATAGATGTTACTTTGGCCGCCTCCATCCTTAATGCCGCTGTCAGCGCCTCGGGTATGGTTTTATATTCGCCGAGCATTAGGCGCTGACGAATCTCCATGTCCCGTACCCCGTCGACAAAATTGTAGGCGGCTACCCGGGATACGAACTCCAGTGGCAGGTCAACCAAGGCCTTGCTAGCTAGCTGCTCGATCGCTATGGCGAATTCCTGCAGCGTCTCCCCCGGCTGCTGCGACCTTGCCTTTAGCTGGCTGCGGTATGCTGCGGCTAAGCGGTGGTTCCCGAAGCGATTCTCCAGAGCCTCCCAGATGTCCTTGGGCGCCGCCGTCGTCTGCACCGCGTTTAGGACTTCCGTGGCCCGTCCCTGGAGGCTGGCTATTAACTGTGTGGCCTCCTCCTCCGGTGACCATCTGTTGTGCTTGGCCACTGTGTCGAACTGGCGGCGGAAGACCTCAAATGTCGACGCGCCGTCATATTTCGGAGGTTTGTCGCGCGGCGGTGTTATGTCGCGTCCCGGTGCGTCGGCCTTCAAATCCTTCAACTTCCTGCCGACGACGTCCTCCACCATGGCGCTCAGGGACTTGGCGCTGTTGTCGGCCTTTCCTTCCAGCTCATTAACGCGGCTCGCGAGGTCTCCGACGCGTTCGTCCACTTGGCCGATCCGCTTGCCGAGTCCCGTGACGTCCTCCCTTACGCCGGCCAACTGATCCTCAAATTTGGCGGCGAGTGCCTCGTTCGCAACCTTCATTTCTTCCATCTTCTCCGTGAGGTTATCGTTAGCCGTCTTCATTTCTTCCAGCTTTGCGGCCAGGTTGTTATTTGCCGCTTCTGTTTTTGTTGTTAATTCGGCCTTCATTTCTTCCATCTTCCCGGTGATGTCGTCGTTGGCCGTCTTCATTTGTTTCAGTTCCGCTAAAATCTTTTCTAATGCTGCCTCCATTGTGTTATGTCGCACTCCTGACACCAATTGTGACTTTGTGGGCTCGTGAAATGAAAAGTCCAATTACACAAACAACAATGTTCGTTATTTCCACCGACTTACAGTTGAACACTTGCCAATTACACAAAATTACATGATGCACACAATTACGATTCACCAGTTCGTCCGTTACCGTTCAGATGCACGTACACAATTACGTAAAGTCTTCCGTTGCACAGTCTTCTCGTTCATTAACACGGCGCTCCTTCGCTAGCACGTCAAACACTGACTAACTGTCTGACTCGCTGCAGCCTTTTTTATAGGCATCTCGCCGTCTTCTCGACTTCTCTAGTTTCCACGCGAAGATTCCAGATGATAGGAGAAGGGGAGAGAAACGTCCAGTGACGAGTGACATTCCCCTAATCACCCCTCAGTTAGTGACAGAGACTAATGGGAGGCGTGGTTCGGCTGCCTCTGGTTTCCTCACAGCTGTTGCCGTCATGCCTTCCGCTAACTGGGTGACAATACATTAATTGGACTCTATGTGGCTTTCTTTAGTGTTTCAGTTTTTGGATAAAATGTGTTGTGAGGAAGCTGCTTCAGAATACCCAGACGAGGTGCGTAACAACTACCTTATATCCAGTGAACTTGGCAGTGGAGGTTTTGGAACAGTGATGCTCATCTACGAAAAGGTCAGTGTTTAACACAGTAACTCATCTGAATACCTTGTTTGAGTGGTTTGTAATAAATTTTATAAAGGTTATACAACTTTTTATACAATAAAGTTTAAATATTTTAAACAGAAGTCTCTAAGAGAGTTGATTTAGATACATTAGGATTTTTACTAATGAAGCAGTCACTTTAAAAAACCAGAAACACTTTTGCTTTTCTTCCTACTTTTAAATATGATTTCTTTGTAGTATCATTAAGTGAAATATATGCTCCTTTGGCTAGTTATATTTAGTGACTCCTTAACAACTCCTGACAAAGAGAAAATCTGGAACTAACAACTTCATATTCCAAATGAATGTTACTTGTAGAAGGATATTAATTAAATTTAAATATCCTTAAATTTGGACATTTTCATTGTTAAATGGATGGACGATGAACAGTTTGCAAAAATGGTCAATAATTCCAATTTACACTTTTTATCCAAATTTTGCTTTCTCTTCAACAAGCTACTGACCCACAGTATTATCATGTAAGGTTTTGGAGGTACAAGTCCTAGTGAGAGCAACTAATCCAAAGACAAATAAGATCATCATCATCATCATCATCATTAAAGTCTGACTCTTTTCTTTTGTGTAAATACATTTTTCATCAGAGTAAAAATATGACATATAAGGGACATATAAATCTAGGAGGAGGATTTGCTAATGCATTTGCAGCAGTTTCTAATATTTATTATGATTCTTTTTGTTGTAATTTCTTGGAGCATATTTGTAATTTTGGGCCAGTGGAGGAAAACGTTGTCTGGAGAAAAAGATATAATCATGAACTGTATAATTTATATAGCGAACCAAACATTGTTAATTGCATAAAGATCGGAAGTTTGGAGTGGACAGGACATGTGCTGTATGCTAATGACACAATGATAAATAAGATATTTAATGCAGTGCCAGAAGGAACCAGGAAAGTTGGAAGAGCAAAGTTAAGGTGGAAAGACGGGGTGAGAGAGGATGTAAGGACAATTGGAATCAAGAACTGCAGAAGCACTGCACTTAATGGGAAAGACTGGGGAAATGATAGAGTCAACATGAAAAATTCAATGCCATAGCCGGGATTTGAACAACAGATTTCCTGGTTTCCGTCCAGTTGCTCTAACCCATTGAGCTACCATGGCCAACTTGCCATCATGATAGTAAATTCTTATTTGACTCGTATATTAATAATTATATATTAATATTTGACTTATATATTAATATGCAAGTAAAATGAGAATTTATATTCATGATGGCAAGTTGGCCATGGTAGCTCAATGGGTTAGAGCGACTGGACATAAACCAGGAGATCCGTGGTTCAGGTCCCAGATGTGGCATTGAATTTTTCATGTTGACTCTATCAAAAACCTAGGCTAGTGTGAAGAAATGATTAATTTCCACCAATGAACTAAAAGAATGGGGAAAACTTCTTTAGAAGGCCAAGGCTCACAAAGGACTGTCGAGCCAAAGATGAATGAATGAATATTTGTAATTTGGTTACGTTTTGTTAATCAGTTTCTAAATTATGTATTTTAAGTAAAAATATACGTGGCTGAGTGGTTAGACCACTCGGTTCTCACCAAGGTGGCCCAGGTTCGATCCCAGGTGACCACAAATTGAGATTTGTGGTGAACAACATGGCACTGGGGCAGGCTTTTTCCAGGAACTTCGGTTTCCCCCACCATTATTCCACCAATTGCTCCATTATCATCTTTCCTCACATCCACTTTGCCCTCATTCTGTTCATGTACTTCCCTCACTCTCATTTCGGGAACTGGGCTGATCACCCATTCCTGGATTTCTCTCTCTGATTCTGATCCATAATTGTGGCTCTGACTCCCTCACCTAACGTCTAAAATGGTATAAGGAAGACTATAAATGTACAGCACTATGGTCTATAAAAGGAGAAGGAGAAGGAGAAGGAGAAGGAGAAGGAGAAGGAGAAGGAGAAGGAGAAGGAGAAGGAGAAGGAGAAGGAGAAGGAGAAGGAGAAGGAGAAGGAGAAGGAGAAGGAGAAGGAGAAGGAGAAGGAGAAGGAGAAGGAGGAGAATTTTAGACCAGTTAAGATGGCTAAATCCTGTAATGCCTTTATTTATTTATAAATTTTTAGAAGTTTTTGCTCCTCACTCTGCAGTTTTTAAGTTATCAGAATGAAACTGAGGCACACTTTTTCCAAAACACAATAACTGAACCTTGCTATGTAGTTATTAGCATAAGCTAATTATGTTATGCTCCAAGCTAGCTATCCAATTTTTATAAGTGTTTATCTCTTTGTAAGAGCAAAAACTCACAATGGGAGAAAATCTAGTTTTAAAACCAAATTAATTTAACCTTTTATTTCAAGCAAACTTATTTTATAACTCAATAAGGAACAAAAATTAAAATATTGTTTGAAAATAATTAATTTAATATCATATGGAGTATTTTTATAAAAATAAATGTGTGTTTTAAAATGCATAATCCAGAAATGACTTAATATAAATGTACCAAAGAGCTTATTTGGTACAGATATGAAATGTGACAAAAGATTGAAAAGCTTATGTAGAGTATCTTAGGTTCTGGGAACTTACAAATCTATCCTCTTAAATTAAGTGTTTATTTGAAAAATATTATTAATATAGGGGAAACTGTAACTAATTTTACCTTTCTTTTTTCCCAGAGATCTGGTAAAAGGTTTGCAATGAAAATTATAGATAAACAGAAAACTTCTGAGAAATACATGATGACAGAAAAGAAAATACTCAATAAAATAAAGCATGTAAGTAACCAACAATAATTCTAAGATTTAACTGTGTACAAAGCTGCCACTTCAGGATTCTGTCATGTACTTTTCTTGTTGAACTGCATGAATAATCAATTATAATCGGTGGTGGTAATTAGCTGGGATTTATAGGTACATGTACAGGTTTCAAATTTCACAGTTATAATATATAGATAGAAAAATAACTGATCTATTACAATCTAATAACTTTAATAAACTTCTGTATACACTATAATTTATATTTACATGCCTTATAAAAATCGTTCATCCAAAAGCTAATTCTATACCTTCTACCAGTGCTTAAAATAAATGTTTACCACAATGGTTTCTATATAAGTAAAAGATGGATACAAAAGACTGAATCAATAGTAACATTTTTAAAAGTGGCTCTCTATCTGATGGCTTAGAAATTTGAAATCTTTTGCATGATATCATTAGAAACAAAAGAATACTGACCAAGTACTTAAAAAAAGATAAAGTATTAGGAAATTGAAACAAAGAGCAACAATTACACTGGGAATGCTTAAACCATAATAAATGTATTTGACAGAAGTTATTTATCTATTTATTTTTTAAATATGCATCCTCCAACATTAAGTCTGTTGGACGATGAATAAAATGGGTGAAATGATCCTCAAATGAGCCAAGAGAGCTTAGAGATACCCAACATTCATCTTGCAGGATAAGGAAAAACACCAGAAACTCTTATCCAGATAACTCACCCTGACCAAGATTCAAACTCAGGACTTCTTGAACGTGAGGCAGACACATTACCGAGGTGACCATGACAGAAATTGTGTGACTTAATGAGATCTATATTTTTTATGTAGTAAGTAAGCTTTTAGCACAAAAGTGAATCGAGAAGATATTGACACATTGCTTCACTCACACTGTTTTATTCACAGGACATGTTTCAAGAGCTTTTGCTCTTATCATCGAGTACCAGTAGATGATAAGAGCAAAAGCTCTTGAAACATGTCCTGTGAATAAAACAGTGTGAGTGAAGCAATGTGTCAATATCTTCTTGATTCACTTTTGTGCTAATTTGTGCTTTACTGTCCCTACGCTTCTTTCAAGTTTATATTTTAAATAAGCTTTTGTCTGTTGCTTATGGTTTAGCAGCATTACAAATTCAGAAAATACATTCAAAATCAATGGTAAGTAATGTGACATCACAAATTGACTCAGTGCTTAATATAATTTGAATTAAAATATTTATTGTTATTTATAATGACAAATTGACTCAATGTTTTAAATACATTAAAATATTTATTGCTATCTAGGTGCATATGTGTAAGGATTAATTTCTTTTATTCATACATTCTGTGAGCTTAACTATTTTCTTTTTTTTTTTTCATGTTACCAGCCTTGTGTTATTAGCATAATAAAGGA
The DNA here is from genome assembly GCA_030765055.1 of Mantis religiosa. NCBI lineage: Eukaryota > Metazoa > Arthropoda > Insecta > Mantodea > Mantidae > Mantis > Mantis religiosa. The sequence goes on along the minus strand of CM060947.1, from coordinate 235,233,349 downwards.
TGTCACCACTTCCAAGGAACTTTACATTATTATGGAACTGATGCAAGGTGGAGATCTGAGAAAACTTATTAATTCAAATAAGTCAATAAAGGAAGACCAGACTAAGTTGATTTTCTTTCAACTGGCAAAAGCCATTGAATATCTGCACAGTCAAAATATAGTTCACAGAGATATAAAGGTAAGAGATTTCAAATCATAATTTGATAACATTTCTGTTTTATTTTACAGATTCTAGATATGAAAAGACTAAATTCACAAAAGCATTGCAATCTGAAATTAAAAATGCTTTACTTTTTCAGTTGAAAGCACAAAAGCATTTAAATCTGATTGATTAGTGCTTATTAAAGGATCATAAGTTGATGCCGAGTAACATTAGATTTTAGGCTAAGAAACTCATTTGATTTTCTGTAAATATTACCTTTACTAAGTAGAGGCAGTATTGCATTGTACCCAAAAATTTGACACAAACATGTAAAACAAACTATGTTTTGAAACTCTCCATATGCAGAAAAAGAATTTTTTACAGAAAGGTCCATATGGTATGTGTTTTCATAGGTATTTACAAATGTTATCACTTAAGAAACATTGATAAGTGAACTAAGTTGTAAATATTGTTCTACCGGATAATAGCTACTTTCTATTAAAAATACTTTTAGAGCAATTTTCTAAATTTTTTCCAATTGTATTTCTATTAAAAATACTTTTAGAGCAAATTTCTAAATTTTTTACAATTGTATACTGTTAGTACTTTCTGACAGCTTGTTATACAACAAGAGTCCATTATGCTCAAAGTATATTGAATAAGTGAATAATAATTTAGGTTTATGATGCATACATCTGTTTTTGTTTTTTGTATTATGATTATGTAACTGTGAATTTTTTTTCAAATTTTAAGCACATTTCTTGTCCAAACTAGTACGTCATAGATGTATGCACTTGATAGTGAAGTAGTTTTAGTAATTCCTTTCTTGGAAGTGTTGAAAACAGTGTTGTAATAAATTAAATTTTTAAAGGGAGTCGATTAATGACACTTAACAACACTTCCTTTTAATTTTCCCGGAACATGTTTCAGAGACTTTGCCTCCATCATCGATATCCAGTTGATGATGGATGCAAAGTCTCTGAAACATTTTCCATGGCTTCAGAACAATTGTAAATGCTGAGGGAATACAGTACAGAAGTATTTTTTAGAGCTAGCACGTGACCTTGCTCAGATGTGCGCGAGTGACATCATGCAAATGTCTGTTTGAATGTACTGTGAGAGGATATTAGTCTCTTCAACAACATCAGAAAGCAATGTAATGTTACTCAAGAACGTAGAGCTTGTATTGTTTCCTATAATTTCTTGAACGCTCCCCTATACTTGATTTTCTGGTCATACCAGTCAAACATCTATTAAAATGAGCATTTGTAGAGTGATAGAAGTTCCATACTGCTTGCACTGTTCAGAAGCCTGAGGCCACCAAAAACACAGAGAATATTTTAGATATATTCTTAAGTTCTCTTTAGTTGAACTGTTTGTCTTCCTCTTTCAGCAAGAATTACCCATGCAGTGTCTGCTGTAGATTTAAAAATTCCTAACTGTTGTGTAAATCTGACAATTCATATTGATTGTTTGGAGATTGATCATTGTACAATGCATAGAACTTGTTAAAAAATTACAATATCAGTCACAATAGGAACTTCTTCAAATATATCAGCCACCTCAATTCAATTTGATTTCACAAACAGTGCCATATTGGTACATTTGGGTTGGTTGTGGAAAAGGGGGTGTACAACCTACCCCGTAACCAGGGACATAGCTGGAAGGATGGGGGACTAGATGGTAGAGCGAAATGGGAACACAAGCTAGGAGCTAGGGGGTGAGGATAGAATTCTGGAGATGGGAACAATACAAGCTAATACAATCCATGTTTAACCCCGTTTATGGGATACTGATTCTGATAGTACAAATGTGTTACAAAACATTCCTTTAGCCCTGAAGGGGCTTAGGGGTGAAAATAGTGATACTACAACATATTACTGATTTATGAGGGCTTACCTTAATGGTGTGGTGTTTCATGTATGGCTGAGAATGCGTAAGCATCGCAATCACTTGAAGGCAGCATGGTGTGAGCTGACTCTGGACTGTACTGACCCCAACATCTGACTTGTACTGAACTGAGCTTGTACTGAACCCCCATGGTTGGAATCAGTGATCTTAAATATGTGGGTGATCTATGACGTTATCGCGTCGACTCAACATTATGTCAATTGTCCCAAATTAGAACACTGTGTAGCCATCCCCCAATCATATTAAGCCAAACTGATGTAACCATATGTCATAGTTCTAAAAATACGTGCGGTCACATACTGACCTCAGCAGAATTTGGAACTTCAAAACATGTGAATAAGACAAGTGCCCAGAGTGAGCCTTGGTCCTAAAATTCTAAAATTTGATAGTTTCCTACTTATTCCTCAGCCATATATGTAACAATATGAATAGTTTGTTGTACTTGTTTTTAAATCATTCTAAAACACCCGAGTTCCTATCTAACACTTCAACAGCATCATCACTATATGCTCCAATAAAATTCATTTAAATACCTTGAGAAAAACCATGCTTTGAGAGACATTTTAAATGTCCAGCTTCTACTGTATTTTATCTGTTATTTGAAGTTGTTTGATATCCATGAAGAAGATTTTTTTTTATTACCATAACGAATTTCTAACCTTAAAACACACTACTAAAATTGAATGTGAAGCCAGAAAAGTAGACACATCATTGAATATATGTAGAGATGAATACTTGCATAGTTGCAACAGCTGCGAATGCCTGCTGTAAAGGAATTAAGCGAGAGTCACCTAATTCCACCACTTTTGTTCTTCACAGACGAGAGAATTGGTAAAGAGTGAGTATCAGAGTCAGTGTCAGTCTGTAAACAATGAGTTCAGTGAACACTGAGTAGACAAACACAGTGCAAGTTGGTGTTGCAACAAAGAGTCAGGGCTAAGCAAAGGGATGTTTTTGCTATGTGCATATGTAAAAAGTGAAAGTGGTTGTAAGTTAGCATCGAGCTAACAGTTCTAGTGACAAATAAAGTAAGTTCTAGTGACAGTTCTAGTGACAACTTCATGTTGTCATTTGCTTGTCATATTTATTACACATCAGCTTCACTTACGTACCTATATTGAGGACATGTTTCACGAACTATTGTTCGCATCATCAGCTCTAATGCAAACAATGGCTCGCGAAACATGTCCTCAATATAGGTATGTAAGTGAAGCTGATGTGTAATAAATATCACTCATCTATAATTTAATAATTGTTTCGCTTCACTGTGGTGCTCCAATACAGTTAAATTTTAATAAGCTTCAAAATGTTTACGTTTATGAATCATTTTCTCAATAATATTAAAAGAGTTTTACTTCCACAAACTGGAACTACCAAATTCTGCTAAATTCTTCAGAAATATACACTTTAAGGATATATGATTTAACTAGTAAAATTTTAATTTATTTAGTATATTAAATTTAATATGGGATTAAAATGGTGATAATGTGATTCTGACACACACTGAATGGGATGAATCATCTCGTTGATTATCCCAGTGTGAAGGAACAATTAATTTCCATCAGTTAACTTAAATAATAAGAGTTTAATGAGGAAGCCTGGGGCTCAAGTACTTACAAGTACTTAAGTTGCCACAAACAGTGCATCTCAGATGCGAGAGCCCCTAGTGGTTTACTGGGGAAATATATGAGTCAATTGGAGAATTTAATGTCATGAAGGCACATTGGTCATGATAGCTCAATGGGTGGGATGGAAACCAGGAGATTCATGGTTCAAATCCTGACTATGGCATTGAATTTTTCAGTTTGACTCTATCTATACAAAACCTTAGCCTATACATGGCCAGCGTGAAGGAGCAATTAATTTCCATCAATTAACTTAAATAATAGTTTAATGATGAAGCCTGGGACTCAAATACTTACAATAGTAAGTCGCCACAAACAGTGTATCCCGGATACGAGAGCCTCTAGTGGTCTACCGGGAAAATATATATGAGTCAATTGGAGAATTTAATGTCATGATGCCATGTTGGCCATGGTAACTCAGTGGGTAAGAGAAACTGAATGGAAACCAGGAGATCCGTGGTTCAAATCCTGGCTATGGCATTGAATTTTTCATTTTGACTCTATCATTCTATGTTTTTATTCCACTCATTACATAATCTCGTTCACTTAACTATTACTTTGAACTATTTATAATGATTTCTTTTTACAGATTTTTAAAATAAATTTAAAATGACAAATATAAAATTAATAACAATATTTTGGGGTTTGAAATTAAACAAATGTCTGAAATTGAAATATTAATATACAAAATTAGACAAATATATTACTTGCCTTTTTTTAAAAATATGATCTGTTGGAGTTTTTTTTAGGAAATCTGATCTGCCTATTGAAAATATCTATTATTTAAATAGGTATATTATTTCACTTCAAAAGGAATTACATCTGGTGGAATATCTGTGTTAAAATATGCGGATGTTTTGTTATTATAACATAACTAAATGCACTATAAGACTGAAACTAACGTTTTTACATGATTCAATGTCTATTCAGCACAGACTTTGTACTGACTTATTAGCTGGTTCACAAAGAGGTGGGGCAGTGAAAGAACAATAGAACTGGTTAAAAAAAGCAAGCAATTCCTGCATTATATGTTCACACATTCAAACAAAGGCTCTGTATTCATAATTCAATAATAACACAACTGATGTCTAACTAATAGTCTGTAATTGTAGTTTAAAGGTTGTCTTCCTTGCCTCTCTCCCATTTACTTAATAACTGATATAGAACCATTTATTTATTTATTTCAGCCTGAGAACATCTTGCTCTCTACCAATGAAAAAGAAACACTGATTAAGGTAACAGATTTCGGTGTTTCTAAAATTTTGCATTCAAATACAGTTTTGAAAACATTGGTAGGCACCTATGGGTATATAGCACCTGAGATTCTGCAACATGGAGGTAAACCATATACATACACAAAGAATGTGGACATATGGAGCATGGGAGTAGTGCTTTTTTATTGGTAGGTATATTTGTGTTTTAATTTCTTCATCAGAAAAAGTTTCTAACTAACCAAGCACTCACTTGTAATTGTTATTTTTAGTTTGAGTGGATGTCATCCATTTACACGAGATGCAGATTATGCAAAAGGTTTTATATCATTTCAATCAGAACTGTGGCAATTCATAAGTGCTTCAGCGCAAGACTTGGTTAAAAGAATGTTGAAGGTAACAGACTATGAAAGAATAGCACTTCCAGCAATCTTGTCACACAGCTGGTTGAAGGTCAGTATAAATTCTAGGTTACTACCAGATAGTATAAAGAAAGAAGATGGGTGGATTTATGAGGTACAAAAGTACCTCATAATTCCTTCATTAATCCCTGTGATGATAATACTGTTCTAGATTGATAATTTTGCAGATGCCATTTCTACAATATTTAATTTGATAATCCAGGAGTAGCGCATGTTCAAATTTACCAGTTTCATATCTATTTCATTGTATAATTATGTCGGAAGTTCCTTTATTATGTGAAAATTGTGTTATTAAGTTAACTATAGGACTAAAGATAAAGTGTAGGTTAACAATTTCATATATAATGGTTATCTGACAACTTATTCAATTATAATGACAATTGTTTCATCGCAAAAACAAATTTCAAGTGCTGTGCATCATTTTAAGGAGTTTGCAGAATGTCAGGAGAAGGTTAACGAAATCATAAATGCAATATTGGATGATAAGAACTGCAGCAATTAAAGAGCGGCCATAAAAAATCAATTTCAATAATAGCACATCACAATTACACTAGTTAACAAGGTTAAATTTTTACTAAAATTAGGCAAGTGAGTCAACCTTGTATATACTTTTCTCCACTTACAAGTTTAAATTTATTAGCAATTATGAGCAATTAATGCATATAAGGCTAAAAATGTTCTTACACCCACCATTTTCTTGTAAACCATTGAAATATATTTAAGAACAGTAAAAATTGTCAAAAATACAGGTAAGTGAACTATAGGACTATACTACATGCCCCAAATGTTCTCTAAACCAGCTTTCACAAAAGTTTCTTACCCCAAATTAACGTTCCTGACATGTTCTTTGGTTCTGATTTTTAAATTTATTTTAGTGTGTCCTATGTAGAACTTCTCACAATTCATACAATTGATTTGGTGTATTTCAAATTTATTGTTTGGTAGAATTTCATCTTTTATTTTCACATTTAGCAATCCAAGTAAGTGAACTATAGGCCTATACATCCCCCAGATGTTCTCTGTGCTCACTTTCTTCTTGGGCAACCAGCCAGGTGAAAAGATGATTAGATATCAACGTTTCGGGAGTGTGCATCTTTCCCATCATCAGGATATTTATAAAATGTTATAACTACAGAATGAAATACTGGATATAACACAACTATAAACAAAGACAAAACACTATCAAAATTTGCATTACTGAACAAAAGACTGTTTTCAGTAAATTAAATGCCAGGTCGGGAGATGGAGTGAGTATACTAAATTGTGTCAAAGAAACGTAACTACTTAACTTGATTATGAAGCTGTATTGATCTGTGCTTCTTAAATCGACAGATTTCCATTTTTAAGGCCAGTTTCCAAGAGGAACTACTGAACTGAAATCCAGCATCACGATTAAACGTGCTCCTTTCAGAGGAAATCGACAAAACCTCCTTAATTCTCTGCTCCCAGTAACTGTTACATTTTACCAAGATGGTCGTCTCCCGAAAATTGGCTCTATGGTCGTTATCAAAACAATGCTCTGCCAGTCCAGACTTCTCAGCTTGCATTAAACGAATGCTCCGTTCATGTTCAATTATTCTAGTAGCGATGGTCCTTCCAGTTTGACCTATATATGGTGTTCCATATTCACAGGGAATGCAGTACACTCCCGGAACTTGGAGGTCCAGTTTTACTTTCAGTGGTCTCAACAGATGTTTAATTTTTGGAGGTGGCTTGTGGATGGTCCTGTAGTTGTTATTGTTGTTGTTGTTTTCAAATGCTAGGCTTTGGCAATGAAGCCATTAGCTCTCTTGCTCTCCAATATTTCTGTGTAGTGGGTCCGGCAGGTAGGGCTTCACAGGTTAAAAGATGTTCTTCAGTCATTTCCTCTTCTTTGTTGCACAGAGGACAATTTGGACTTGTATAAATTCCTATTCTGTGTAAGTGTTTGGCCAACTAATGATCCTGATGTTGTATTTGGCCATCAGAGACCAGTGAAAGACAAACTGGACCTCCAAGTTCTGGGAGTGTACAGCATTCCCTGTAAATGTGGGACACCGTATATAGGACAAACCGGAAGGACCATCACTACTAGAATAATCGAACATGAATTGGAGTATTCGTTTAATGCAACCTGAGAAGTCTAGACTGGCAGAGCATTGTTTTGATAACGACCATAGAGCCAATTTTCGGGAAACGACCATCTTGGCAAAATGCAACAGTTACTGGGAGCGGAGAATTAAGGAGACTTTGTCGATTTCCTCCAAAAGGAGCATGCTTAATCGTGATGCTGGATTTCAGTTCAGCTCCTCTTGGAAAACGGCCTTAAAAATGGAAATCTTTGATTTAAGAAGCAAAGATCAATACAGCTTGATAATCAAGTTAAGTAGTTATGTTTCTTTGACACAATTTACTATTATTAATTTATAGATGAGTCGTATTTATTACACATCTGCTTCACTTACGTACCTATTTTGAGGACATGTTTCGCAAATCATCGTTTGCAACTTCGGCTCTTATGCGACTAAAGCTTGATCCAGTGGTGTGGGTAATTCTGGAGTTACTGCTGCCATCTGTTGATTTAGTGATGAACTTAAATCTCAATATAATTTACTATATTCATGACATCTCCTGACCTGGCATTTAATTTATGGAAAACAGTCTTTTGTTCAGTAATACGAATTTTGATAGTGTTTTGTCTTTGTTTATAGTTGTGTTATATCCAGTGTTTCATTTGTGGTTATAACATTTTATAAATATCCTGATGATGGGAGAGATGCACACTCCCAAAACGTTGATATCTAATCATCTTTTCACCTGGCTGGCTGCCCGAGAAGAAAGTGAGAATATTCGTCACCAGGACAGCTTCAGGTCTTATTTTAGCTTTTACAAATGTTTCTAATATTTAAGATTCATATTTAAAAACAACAATAGAGTTTGTGGCATGTTTGGCTTGCTAAGGAGAGAGGGATGATTGATTTATTTGCTTTAGTGCTCTCTGCACCAGACCAGCAGACAATCACAGACATTCTCATCATATAGTATCATGTTTTAGTTAATAGTTCAGTTCAGAGTTTGTCTGGCTTGTGAAAAGTGGTGGTTTAAAGTGACTCTTGTCATCTGTAATTTCATTTTCTGTGCAATGACGAAATCTTGCCATGCTTGTATGGATCTGCAGAACAATTTCTGTTATGTCTGTAGGTAGTTTAGTCCCCGTAGGGGAGGGGATCTGTGCCCTTCAGCTGCTGTGGTGCAATACCTCTGATGTTACCAGAGGAACCTCAGGCCGAACATTTGAGCCCTCCCTGAATGGAAGTTGTTCGAATTGGATTGGACTCGAGGGGGCGTACTAGCCTGCATAGCTAGTAGTAGGTGTGCTAGATCACCAGGCGGCCCCACCGAGGTTGACCGGTAGCCTTCCCCTTTGGGGTTGGCGTGCTTAAGTGGCGTATCCACTTTCATCCCATCTTGTGTTTTCGGACCAGATGGGAGGCTTGTTAGTCTCTAGGTCTTGCCCTATGGAAAGCCCCATGGAGGCGCCGGGCACCCTTCAGGGACAGCTCGGTACCTCTATGGTTGTCAGAGTGGGGGGGGGGGTCAGTCTTTGCTCTGTGTGGACTGCCCTGATAGATACCCTCTCATTATATATATATATATATATATATATATATATGTAGGTAGGTTAGTATAACAAGTCAGTATAGAAGTTTGACAGAAACTTTGAAATGAGTATATTTCAGTTACTTCAGCTGTCATGTTGCAGATGAAGACAAGGAAAAGGTTCCTGCATAACATGATACTTCAATTTTATTAAGTGGATGAACAAAAGCTTTTAGAACAACAGCAAAATCCATGCAGTTGTAGTTAAATGTAACCCATTATCATCCATGCATACCATCACATTAAGTTTTTATGTAGACTCTCCTCATTCTTTATCACAGGTACATTTGACTACAGATGTTGAAATTCAAATTTATGACTTTTGGCTTTTAATGGACAATAAGTCCATTTTGGCTCACAGCAACAATTACAGCCACTTCACTAACATACTGTGACAGGGGTTTTCAGAAGTAGAAGAAAAATAGCATAAGATAAATAATTCCTGTATTAAAGGGTTAAATTTTATGATTTTGGAATCAAAAAATGGCAAGATACTTTATATCTCCTGTTCAACTGTAAATTATATATACACTACTCCCGAAAAGTTTCTAGACAAACTTCTAACAAAGTCCTATACAACATTCATACTAGTTTCATTATAGAATCAATGCTAATTTGATTTAAAATTGAAAAAACAGACATTTTAACTGATTAGAACAGTTATTTGCACCGCTTTCAATTAGGAATCTTAATAAAAGATGACTTAAATGGATAGAATTGTGCACTCTGATAGTATGACCATAAGACGAGTATGATTTTGACCATATTTGTACTTCTTTATCTTTGTGTGACTGACAGAGTGAATAGTGGGTCGTTCTTGTAGCAGTTGTCTTTGTGTAGTGTAGTGAGAACACTAGTTAGTATAGCATATTTGGCAAACAGAAGAAATTAATTAGATGTGGAGAAATGAGCTGCAATTATACGCTCAGAAAATAAGGGTATACTGTTAGACTAATAAGTAAAAAAGTGAAAGTTCCTAGGTCTACAGTATATGGTACTTTCGGAGATTTGCAGAAGCAGGGCAAAACACAACTCCGCCATGTTCAGGAAGGCCTCAAGTGACTTCACAATAACAGGATAAGTACATTACATTGACCTCTAAGTGGAATAGGATGAAAAAGTTTCCTGAGATTCAAGTGGAGTTGAATGCAATGCGCCACATGCCTGTGAATTATGAAATTGTACGACCTCACCTTATTGAAGCAGGACTCTATGGTGATGTTGCTGCTAAAAGAACACTTTTGCACCCTCAAAATAAGAAGAAATGGTACATTTGGAAATATGACATGCAAAGTGGGGATTAAGGAATGGAAACGCATGTTGTTTACTGATGAGTCTCAGACGTTTTTACAGACGTCGTCGGTTTGTAATGTGTTCCTAAGGAGAGAGATTGCTGCCCCAATGTATTGTGCTAAATGTCAAATATGGAGGCCAAAGTGTAATGGTTAAGGGGATTTCTGGCAATAATTCTGTAGGAAACTTAGTGCCAATCACTGGAACATTAAAAACAGCGGTACTACAAGATCTTATGCAAACATGCCATCCCCTGTGGAAAGAGATTAGGAGGCATTGGCACCAAAAAACAATTACAACATTAAAAACCTACTTAACAGTAATAATACTGATAAGATAAAACCAGAGGAAAAGTCAGGCATTTACAAGATTAAGTGTAAAGACTGTGAAAAAATTTACATAGGGAGGACAAAAAGAAACATAGGCACTAGAAAGAACACTTCAGGCACTTAAGATACAAAAATATTGATAAGTCCGCAATAGCTGCTCATTTTTGGTCTGAAAATCATGAAATTGAAGATAGCACCAAATTACTAAAATACGTACAAAAACACAGTGAACTCGTCATATGGGAGAGAATATACATAGAAAAACATAAAATACCAACTAATGAACTTTGAAATCCCGCCAGAAGAGAATCCCACATTTAAGTTCATCACTAAATCAACAGATGGCAGCAGAAACTCCAGAATTACCCACACCGCTGGATCTAGCTTCAGTCGCATAAGAGCCGTAGATGCAAACGATGATTTGCGAAACATGTCCTCAAAATAGGTACGAAAGTGAAGCAGATGTGTAATAAATACGACTCATCTATAAATTAATAATTATGTCGCTTCACTGTGGTGTTCCATACAGTTAAATCTCGACATACAGTTAAATCTTAATATAATATTGTTAAACTTCTAAGTCTTATTTGTAACTTATTGCAGCAAAGGAATACATATGTGTAAAGTTTATTAGACGTATGCAGAGCTATAAAATTTAGAATTTTCTAAACAAGATTTTATAAAGCTGTTTGTCTTACAGGATGAGAGCATGATGAGAAAGGCACACTCTCTGATGTGGCCAGGAGTACCATACCCTGAAGCAAAAGTGGCTAGAACTCCACGTTCACAAAGAAAATACAGCGTTGGTGAGGAACCACGTGGAGTCCTGAGATATATGTCTAAACAATCTCTTTCAAATCTTGCACATCTGGAAATGGACTTCATGCCTCCTGGACAGAAACGGCAGAAACCTCCAGCACAGCGACCCATTTCAAGCCCCCAGTTGTTCAATTACAATGCTCAAAAGAAGCCAATACCAGAAGAAAACATTCCAGTTCAGCCCAAAGGAAACGTTAAGAAGATTGCAAAAATATTTGAGTCAAAAAAATAAATTTTTTCCCTCTAGAAATACGCTATTTTTGCAAGTAGTACACTGGGTTACTAATGTATAGTTCTTTTATAAATAACAACTGCATCGTAAATTCTGTGATAAAAAATTTAGCAATGCACATGAAGACTCGTGTAAAACAATGTAAAGGTGTGACTGTAAAGTTGTGATAGTTTCTGAAACGTTAGTACAAATGAGCATTGTTAACAGCTTTGCTTTTATTCTAATAATAACTGGAATGAAAGAATCGTTGAATTATTTAGAATAGCAGAAACATCTTTCATTGAATTAAATTTTTGAAGCTTTGTAACAATGAATGCAAGTATAGATACATAAATGTTATGAGTTGATTTTGGGATACCTTACTTCACTTACACTGTAATTTAAGAGAATATGTTTCGGAGGTATTTGCTTCCATCATCAGCTGTATGTTGACTGGCAGTGCTGGTGTACTCCTTCCTCTGCTCTCCGATAGATGGCATGCTTAACTTGGTGAAGATGTCCGGAGGTGGGGATTTAAAAATCACAACTCTATGAGAATCTTCTCCCATACAGCAAGTTTTAGTGGGCGGTTTACTTCTTTTAATAGTTTGGTGTTTCTATTTCATGGTGGTTTTCCCAAAAGTGTGCTGCAACAGCTGATTTGCTTGTCTGTGTATATTTTATGTTCCAGACATGCATTAAATATATACAGGCAGACAAATTAGCTGTTTCGCCATACTCTTTTGAAGCTTCACTTTTGAAAATTATATTGACACATAGGTTTTAAATATGTGTGCCAACCATTAAAACTCCCTCCAAAGGAGAAAACATTCATCAAAACAAACACAAAATGATGATGAATTCAACTTTAGAAAAATTCAGTTCAAAGTATTGTTTGCTATTAGAATGGAATTGCTTTGTATTACATCATAATTTAAATTATGAGGGAGCCATTGCATCCATTTTCAACCCTGGAGGTCCAGCTGCTGTTCCTTGTTGTAGTTGAATACCACTTTCTCTTTGGTGGTGAAATAATTAATTTATTCACTAAGCTGTCAACTGGCAGGATTTTGAAATTTACTAGTCAGTCCTTGCGCTTCTATATTAAAATGTTTACCAACATTGTGACTTTGGCATGGCCTGTTTTGCTTTTTAGTAATTTTAGATTTGAGTCTAGGGTTTATTTCAATTTTTTTTTATTCCATTTATACCCTCGCCTTTAATTGGAATGGTCATAATGGCAGCCATGCTCCTGTGGAACATATCACTATTGGTGATGGTGTTAACTCATATACATTGAGTTACTGTACTTTGGATTTTTTTTTTAATTGTTAGTTCATTTTCACTCTTATTCATACTTCCGGACTCTGGGGGGTTAGAGAAAAGTCTCCACCCCCAGCTGGGAATTGAACCCGAACACCTTGCACAAGCAGACAGGTGCTCTACCGACTGAGCTATGTGGCTAGCCTCGGTCTAGGTTGTGATGCTCATGGGAAAAGTAAACTGCTGCTGATTTGCCTTCTTACCCTAACTTAATATTCCTGAAGTTTTCTTTGGTTCTGAATTTTAAATTTCTTTTAGTGTGTTTTATATAGAACTTATCACAATTCATACAGTTGATTTGGTGTATTCCAAATTTATTGTTGGAATTTCATCTTTTATTTTCACATTTAGAAAGTTTATTACTGAGTATGTATTTTTTGGGAGCCAAGGACATATCATGCTGCCAGTTGACAGCTGGTGTAAAAGATAATTGTTCCACTGCCAGAAAAAAGATCTCCAAAGTTAAGAATGGAAGCAATAATTACCAAAATTAGGCCCTTAAATATTAGAATGTTAAGAAACTTATACCATAAATATCCAAGTTTACCAAATAATGAATTTTGAAATTCCACCATCTGAAAGCTTCAGCAAATTTATCCTGCCCTCTCTTAGTGGTATATACAGTATTGGCCCAATAAAAATCATCACTGCATATAAGTTGCACCACTAAATTGTGAGAAGGAAATAAAAAATATATATTTTGTGTGAAAATAATCCATACTGAAGAGGAGAAAAATGCCAAAAAGTTACTTAGTATAGTACTCATAAGTAAGGCATGTTTACCGTAAAGATTTATTGTAACACATGATACAATACATTGGCACCTAGCATACTGATACCATATTATGTGTTATTCACTCTCATCAATATTATTGGCCACATTTTGGTTTCTGAAATGATTTTCTGGTTCCAACCACCTTCTTTCATTTTCCTTCTGATGCAACCCAATGTCACACATTAGATTCACCCAGTACATACTTCCTTCTGACGTCTCTGTCGGTCGTAGTTTTGGCATAGTACACATCTGTAAGTTTGAAGCTTTTATCATAATATGCCAAATTCTTTGGCTTACCAGTATTCAATTGAAACTGAAATATATGGTAACAAAATAATGTTGGTAGACATGCACAATGTTAAATCCAATAAAATACCTGTAAATGTTTGCATTGTAGTGTAATAAAATGCCATGCAGTAGTTTCATTTACGGATACTAGTCGTATTGTTCCAAATGAGCACAATGTTTTTACAGCAAGGATGTGTCACAAGACAAGGTAGTGGATATAAACTGCTCCATAACTTTTCAAAGACAAAATTTGGATATAAAGTGTGGATTATTTTTGGGCCAATGGGATAGCTGATGATGGACTCCAACAATGACTCCCGAAACATACCCTATAATTAAAAACACAAGTGAAGTATTTGTTACAACATAAAGCTCAGTTTTCCAATGATAGTGCTCAGTAAGTTAAGCATGGCTCTCTATTTCTTCATATTTTCATCCTTTTGTTGTTATTCACATTATACCTTTAGACTTCCTGATTAATACTCTTCTACATCACTCCTGACTTATTTATGTTCATTTACTTATCTTGGAAAATTGTGTATACTTTTTATACATAATTTTAGTTAGTATAATATATACATTTTAGTTTTTATGTTATAATAACTTTTATTTCTCATAATCTTCTGTGATCATAACTTATAACATGTACATTACTCTAGCTGTCCATAAGGAACATTGATGTTTCTAGCTCTATGATGCATCTTGTAAGATTTTTTGAAATACAAGTTTATACCCATACATTAGCTTTTAATGTACAATGGAGAAAATGATGACAAAAGGTTATTTTAGAATAATGGTTATAACTGTTGATGACATGCAGTGGTTCCCATTAATGATTAAATTGTTTTTGTGGTTATTTTATTTTAAGTGGGCGCAGGTGTAGCGCAGTGGTTTCATTTGCGGTTCTCATGCAAAGGGCGATTTTAAGTCGGCCCTATCCATTCCTTTACCTCTGTCTAGCATATATGAAGCGTCCCCTATACCCAATGTGGTTCGGAGTCCATGGTATAAGCTGTAGTTCCTCTTGCCTCACCATCATCTTCACCATCACCCTACCATTGGAGGTGATGGGCCCACCTTCTGGGTGCCTTCACATGAGAAATGGGGCTGCTCATCACGTGGTGGGGCGAGGTTACCTCAAAGGCCAAGGTTGCCATGTGGAGAGTGTTGGTAACCAACGAATATTTGAAGTTACTTTACATTAATGGTTTCACTAATGATTGGCTGTAACTACAGAGTGGTTCAGAAGTGGGCATACCCCCCTTTATTTCAACATTATCTTATGTGAGTGGGGAGTGGTGTCTAATTCAACACTGTCATCATCCAAAAGTTTCTTCCACACATTATTCAACGTAAGAGTTCAAAATGCTGTTTACTGCACTTAAATTGAAAATCATGGATTTGAAATCATACAATTTTATATTCTGGAGTGTTTCTTTCCGCCAGTTTACCTTCACCGTCCAGAGCCTCCTCAATTTCGAAAACCTCAGACAGGAATTTCTTTCGGTACAACCACTTTGCAGTGTAGATAATGCCTTGGTCCTTCAGCTGTATCAGGGAAGTTATGTTCAGTGGCAAGAACACACATTTGATCTTACCATCGACACTACACAGTTTCTTTGCATATGGATGTGCAGGTCATTATCTAATAAGATTATGGTTTTCACATAATTTTGGTTTTTATTTTCTTGATGCCTTCCTATTGCAGGTACATCATGGTTGTGAAACCAACCATGGGTGTTGTCTACTGTAAACCATGCATTTTTTAATTGTAGTAATCAATGTGGACATTACTTTATTAATAGCTCTTGGTTTATTACTTATATTTACGACAACTGGCTTTAAAATATGGCTTCCATCTGCATTAGCACATAATAACGCAGAAACATCTTCTTTAATAATTTTCAGTTAATTGTTTATTGTAAGAGATTTATGCTTACGTTTCCCTGATGATATTGTTGGTTTACTAAATGACATTATGCACTCAATTTGTTTCTTTAACTTAATGTGGGAAGCAAGCGTGTTGGAAGAAGGGCAGCCTAGTGTACCACTGTCACTAATGCATTCCTGGTACTCCTAAGAAATTTCTGGTATTCCTAAGAAATTCTTATTGTATGGTCAGTACAAAAATAAAACGGACACTTTCCTTATTCTGTTTAAGGACTTTCCTTATTTTTGATGTGTCTTTGGAGGAAAATAGTAACAGTGACGTCAAAATTAATATAAAAATTATTTGTGGTTGGTTTATTGACACTCGTCAATTGAAAATGGAAGCCAGGGCCTTTGAAACTAGTCTCTCATAAATATATGAAAAAGTAAGTGACGAGTGTCAATAAACCAACCACAAATAATTTTTATATTGACTTTCCTTATGTTTGTTTTAGTGCAGTGCTATACGTTAGGCTAGGAGTAGTTCAAATCCCGGCCATGGCATTGAATTTTTCAGTCTGACTCTATTTGTACAGTATGTTTGAAGTTTCTTACAGCTGTTCCGTCTTACATACATGCTGTTTAAGGGTGTGATATTGTATAAAACTTAAAATCCATGGAGATTTTACCCTACTGAACTTCAGCTATCCTGCAGTTTTCATTCTGAATTTATGTGTTTTGTTTGAAAAAAAAAAATTTCAGAACACAGTAAGTCAGAAGGATAGATAAAACTGGAAAAAAGTGGAAGTACAATCTGATAAGTGTAGGTTTCAGAATGAAATTAGAAGCAGGGATTTGACTCTATAGGAATGTCACACAATGGCATTTGAAAATATGCCACATCTCCCAGGCTAAGATAATTAGTCATTTCAGCTAGCATTTGGAAGAGTAACAGAAAGAGTTATTAAATGTAGATAAATGTATATTTATGCTCTCTCTTAGTCAAGTTATTTGAAGAGCATTTATAGCTCAGCTTTTACATTTTAATCTTCTATTGTTGAGTATTTGTATTTATTTCGTATTACTATTATTACCTTTTATTATATTCTTAAAAATATTGTTTTACATTTTGTACGTTACATGTTACAAAAACAGTAGAACAATTCTGCAGTGAATCAAACTGAAATCAACAGTATTATACATGCCTTTGTCTGCTAATGTACAAAATTTTCATGTATGATTTTGAAACAATAAAATATAAGGTATGAATTGCACTGAAGTAGTTTTGTCTTCAATATTTATGATGGGCATTCAGAAATGATTTACAATAGAGATGTTTTATAACTACTGCACAATTTATGGACAAGGTCATTCATAGGATAATGAACTGATACTTACTTCATCATGCAGGCATTAGACAGACTGTAGTGAAAGTAAGCACTTGTTTGTGGTCAAATACAGAAAAACACGGACAAGATGGAAGATGTAAGACTTAAAACTTTCATGGCAAGCGGGTGATCATTCAGTTCCTGAGGAAGGCAATGGAGCTTGGAATGGCTGAAAGCTCGACATGTTTAACATGGACATGGCTGATTATCTGTTAAGCAATGATTAAGATTGAGTATAATATAATTTTGAGTCAAACTATTACTCAATGCTTCTTATATTGCTAGCGTTTACCTAGAATGCATTTCATTAGGACCTTCCTAACATCCTCAGCTAATGTCAATGGATAGAAGATGATTATCATGGACTCATGGACAAAGATGTACTGTCTGAAGGCAGGAGTCAAAATTATTACTGTGTGTCAGTGAAAAGGAAACTGCATGCAAGGATGTGAGTAGTGGTTGCCTGTCAACATTGTGGTCTCATAGGAATATTAAGGTTGTGCGGAGTCTGAGCCTGCAGGGTAACACTCAGCTATAATGGGATAATATTAATTACCTTCTAACACAATACTGGGGCACAGTATAGAAGGTGGCACTAACTCATGTAGTAATCATGACTTGTCCTTTTAAAAAATCATAAAGCAATTGGTATAACAATTTTCAGTGCATTTCCACAAAAAATAAGGAGTTTGAATGTTCTAACAATAAAGAATATATATAAACGGCTGATAAGAAACCTGCCTCGGCAGCGTGGTGGTAGCATGTCTGCCTCACATTTAAGAGGTCCCGAGTTCAAATCTCGGTCAGGGTGAGTTACCTGGATAAGGTTTTTTCCCGGGGCTTTCCCTTATCCTGAAAGACGAATGTTGGGTAACTGTAAGCTATATGGATCGTGGGCTCATTTGAGCATCACTTTGCCCATTTCATTCGTCGTCCGATATGACTTAACTTTGGAGGACGTAAATTATAAAAAAAAAAAATCTGTTTTAATCTTTGCAAGAATGTTATGAACAAGACAAGAGAGAATTACAAATTGTATTCATCATAGTAAGCAGGGAAACATAAGATTATTAGTTAATTAGGTATTTTGTGAGTGTGTATGCTTGTATATGTGTGAATACCTTTATGTACATCAATATAAATAATATTTATTTAATATCCTTGATTCATAAAGTCTATTATAATTCCTTGTAATTACCAAATGACAAATAAACATTACAGAAACATTGCCTTGTGTCTAATTGATTATGGCTGATAGGTCCATAACCTATGATGAACTGGAATATCAAAAAGACCTCCTACACAACCATGCAAACCAGTTTTCTTGATGATTAGGATATAAAGAAAGGTGTGCACATTGGGTTCCATGGAACCTGGCACAGATCCAGAAGGAGAAACTACAAATCTCACTTTGCAGTCACCTGGGATCAAACCTAAGCCACCTTAGTCAGAGTCGAGTGGTCTAGCCACTCAACCATAGTGCAGCCTGGCAAACAGTTCATTAAAGTAAATATGAATTTGAACATAAACTTACGTAGTTTTAAATAAAAACTCTATGTTTATGCAATTAATGACAGAGAAAATAATATTAAAAAAGATATTTTTATGTTAATAGATCAGTTATATTCTGAGAAATTGTAATGCCAAGTCTACATACAAGACACAATGACATACTTAAGTTGCACATTCTGAGGTGCAACTGTGTTGATTCTTAAGCATAAATTTCACATTTCAGTTAATAGCAAAATGATTTATGTGCCAAAATATAACAAAAGCTGTTCATAATATTATTTTCTCACAGACAATTGTACTAGAAGTAATATATTGTTTCTTTTATTTATGATAGAAAGCTTTACCTCTGTCATTGTATCTCAGACATCATTTAACACTATCATTTCTTAGGATTAATTGACCTATTGCTATGCGTGAATAATTTCTTAATTTTATTTAACTCTTATCACTTCATGAAGATAACAGATAGTGTTTCCAATTAAAATCTCACAAGTTTATGTTGAAAATCACCATTTCTTGTGAAGTTTTAATAGCCCCCCCCCCCCATGCTCCAATGTCTGTGAAAGTCATATTATAATTTCTGGGTTGGTTTCAAGGCATATTCAGTGAAGCTTTAAAATGACGTACCGCTATAGTGCCATGTTAGAGTGAAATCATAAAACCAATCATAAAGGGCTGACCGAGAACCCAACATTTAAGTGGGGCTTTTCTATAGTCTAATTCAGTGTTGTTTTTAAATTAGTCCATTAATTAGTTGAGATGAATACAAAATTACCAAGCATGTTATGAAATTTCAATATTTGTATATGTTTAGTTTAGTTTATTTTCAATCATATAATATACACAGTTGCAATTATTGAAGATCACGTCAGAAGCAATTATAATGGATAAGATACAAATAATTACAATGATACAATTAGTGATACTAGACACATCAGTATTAATAAATGGTAATTAATAATTATGATAAAATAATAATAAGAATATAAATTTAAAATGATGCACATAAAACCAGGTGTAAGTTATACAGAACATATTATTGAATACAAATAATTGTTGTGCATCATTGATAACAAAACAACTAGTTAGCGAAGAAGAAAAGTACATAATAGGATACTTCTACATTTATGCAAGTTGTAACCATTTCAGAACAAAAATTACACTTTAAATGTGTAGCATAACTACATCTTTGTTAATGTGTTTTAAGACTAATTAGTACTGTTGTTTAAAAATTCCTGTGAATTGTAAAAGCAGTGTGTTAGTAGATATTTCTTGAGTCCTTTCTAAAACAGTTTTATATCAGATAATCCCTTTAGATCTGTTGGTAGTACATTAAAATATCTAGAACCTGCATTAAATATATTTTTATTACCAAAGGTACCCCTGTATGAACTCAGAAAAAAGTCATTTTGTCTGCGAGTAAAATAAGTATATATATATATATATATATATATATATATATATATATATATATCTTTGTTTAGTTGAGGGGATTCACTAGATGTTTTAACATACAAAATAGTGAAGAATACATATATACAAAATAATGGAAGTATTTTAAGTTGCTTAAAGTATGGCCTGCAAGACTCCAATCTGTTAAATGTAGCCAAAAATCTTACAGCTCTTTTTTGGAGCAAGAAGATCTGCATGAAAGAAGTTTTAGGCAAAGATCCCCATATCATTGCTCCGTATTCTAAATGGGAATGAAACAATGCAAAGTATACTGAACGAACCATTTGAAATGGTAACATGTTGGTAAGCTGGTACAGCAGGAATATAGTTTTGTTGAGTTAAGAGTAAGTCATCAGGACATGATTCTGAAATGAAAGATTATCATCAATATGGATGCCTAGAAATTTTGTGTTTGACCCCTGATATTACTTGATTGCTATACACCAATTTTAACTCTTCATTACTGTAATTGCTTCTGTTTAATGTAAAAAGTAAATAGTTAGTCTTACTGATATTTGGACAAGAAAATAGTTTTCCAGGCTTAGCAACACCTCATTACATTTATTATTTAACTGCTGCATATTTTCGGCCCTTTATCTTAAGATTATCATATGGGTCATTTATATATAATAAAAATAATATAGGCCCAAGAATCGAACCTTGTGGTACTCCATACTTGGTGGTACATTTTGTGGATATGTGATATTCTATGGTTCCCTCCCTACCAAGTGATCTAATTTCGGTTTCTTGCTTTCTATCTAACAAATATGACTTTAACTATTTACCTGCAATTCCTCTAATTCCATATCCTTCTAGCTTATTTACCAATAATTGTTGGTCAACACAGTCAACATTTTATATATAAAAAGGAGGGACAGATAGCCCCTTTATTTTTTTATTTATATCTTATCCTTAACTGTCATAGTCAAGTTGGCAGTGGAACATATTGCCATATTGTCAATTATGTTAACTTTTCTACAGTTTTGATTTTGCAAAAGGTTAGGTAGTGTAAATATAACTAATGTAAATATAATCAATGCCCAATTAATATTGTCTAAACTAGTTTGTCTTTAGGTTACTTACTATTTTTCCACTTATTAGGGCAATCAGCAATAGATGATAGAGTAATCAACAAGAGATAATTGTTCAAACACACACAAACACTTAAAGAGATAGGGATGATTGCCTTTATAAAAATGGAAAACTATGAGAACTTAAAGCCCAGGACTTGTCAGTTGCCATTGGAGTAAGTGATCTCAAATTGCTATTTCCTCCTGATTTGCCAGAAAGATGTGTGAATCAGCTGAAGAATTTAATGTCATACCACATTGTTTACATGGTAGCTCAATGCTAGAGCATCTGCATCTAGATTGTAAGATCTGTGGTTGAATCCCAGCCATAGCATTCAAGTTTTCAGTTCTGATTCTGACCTTCAAAACTATATTTACCTTTCAAAGACTGCAAGTGATAAACTTTATCTTCCCTGTAATGAAGTAGATGTAACACTTTTGTACGTACTTGTAAACTAGTAAGGTACACAATGAGCATTATTACTTTGAAGTGAAAGGGAACAGAATACTTCACATCTGCAGATGTGAAGTAATTTAGTCCCTTAAGGGACACTGGGACTGAAATTTCTATTTTCTATATTACTATATCTACACACTTCAAACTTTGCATGCCTAATGGGTTTTATATTAGAAAATACCACACCAATTTGTTGTAATTTCTGATCATTAGTTTTGTATGAATTAATTTTTTTTATTTTAATTAAAGTTTATGGCAATAATGCAACTTTGTGGGTTCGTAGAATTAAAGTCCGAGTTGCAGATATTCTAAATGTTCTTTATTTCCGTAGAAATACACTGTTCAATTCTCAGTAACAACATTACATTACATATACAAAACAATCTTCCACGGTCGATGACAATAACAAACAGTGTTCTGATTACATCACTTACAACATCAGCCCTTGTTACAACTCACAGCTGTTACTACTACTCACCACTTTTGGTTTTACAACTCTCGCGACTGGCTCTTGGAGAGTCGTCACCTTCTTAAATACCTCATGGATAAATTCTAGATATTTCTAAAACAAACCAGAAACCAAATAATCTCTATCAGTCAAGAAGTCACTAGAAATTTCCTTTTACCTCACTTATTTGTGTCGGTAAGTCTTGTCTCAGTGATACACTATCCGACTGTTATCTTTATCAGTTCCTTTGTGTAAACAAGATGTGTTTACGCTCCGCGCGAACCTTTTGTAGTGGAATAAATCTTATTTTTTCATTCCCGCTAACTGTATAAACAACTTCAGTCTCTGTGGAAAAGAACAATACATTAATTTTAGGAAAATTATTTTTTAATTATGTAGTACATCGAATTTTTATTTTTTAGTACTTTTTTGCATTTAAAATATTGTTAAAGCCAAACCAAGTCTTTAATCTTATAGCCTGAGACTGATGTTGTAGACCCATATACGGAAATGAAATGTGTAGTGTTTAACGCCCGCTTTTACTACATACGACACCGCAGGCGGTGACGCTGATGATACATGAGATGAAGATGGAGCACTGGTGGAATGTGATGGCGGGGGAAACCGGAGGTCCCGGAGAAAACCCGCCCCAGCGCCGTGTTGTCCACTACAAATCTCACTTTGCGGTCGCCTGGGATCGAACCCGGGCGGAGCATATTATGCTCAAAACAATTCAGAGCCACAGCTCTAAAACTGAATCAGTGGGAGCAGATATTGTATTATAAAAAGGGCCCAAATGACCTTGTTGTCGACGGGCCCTAAAACACCACACACTCACTGTATTATAAAAATGTAAAGTGGAGAAAAATCAATTTTTCTAGCACCAAAAATAGTAATTACACTACCCTGCACACTATTTACACTATTCTGCACATGATTTACACTGTCATCTCTACTGCTATGTACACTGGTATTCAAAATTTGCTTATTATTTTCACTAATGTAGTCTGCTGCTGAAATTGTTAAGATTCGTCTTTTGAATAAGTTGTGTGTATTTAACATGATTTACACTGTCATCTCTACTGCTATGTACACTGGTATTCAAAATTTGCTTATTATTTTCACTAATGTAGTCTGCTGCTGAAATTGTTAAGATTCGTCTTTTGAATAAGTTGTGTGTATTTAATAACTTGTATGTAAATGTTGGCAATATGGATATGTAAGTGTTGGCAATCCGGTGGCTAAGCGCCAGTTGGTAATTGAGTTGTAAACACGTTGTAAATAAAATCAATGCTGTTATTATGGAATAACGTGTTGTTCCTGAGAAAGTTTAACAGGTTATGGGCCCAGGTGCGCTATTGCGAAGTTCAAGGCAATTGAAGTAACACAGTTTGTGCGTTTTTTTTTGTACGTAAATAAAGTGAAAACTTTGAAATTAATGTACTGTGACTTTGTTCTGAAGAATATCCGACTTTCGTACGCCATATTCCGTAACGCGTGGATTCAGTTGTGAATTTTGAATATGGATCCGACAAGAGTAATCAGCATTGGTTTACTGGAAGGACAATCAAACTGGAATACGTGGAAGTATAAAGCAAGTGTGTGTTTACGTGGTATTCCTGGAGCTCTTGATGTCATTGAAGGTTGATTAGTTAAACCTGCAGAACCCGCGGAAGGTGCTACAGCTCAAGAAAAAGAAGCATAGAAGAACACATTAAATAATTATCTTAAGGCTGATAGCAATGCTTTGATTGTGTTGACTACTAATATGACAGAAGGAACATTGCAGAAAATAATGCGTCTTAATACATCTCGTGAAGTATGGGCAGAATTGCATAAGTTATTTGGCGGTGTTTCTGAAGATAAAATGTATGATCTTTGTGTACGATTTTTTGGGTTTGTGAAACATTCAAATGATGATGTAGCAACTCGTATCAAAACTGAAAAATCTGTGGAATGATTTGAAGCAAGAAATGACCAAAGATGTAGAAAATAATCCAGAATTACCCGATTTATTTTTCAGTTGTAAGATTTTAGGCACTCTACCAGATGAGTATTTTTCATTCAAATCAAGTTGGATGCTTATGTCGAAAACTGATAGGACTGTTGATAACTTAACAACTCAACTTTGTGTTTAAGGAGAAACTGTACAAATGATTAACTGAGAACCCCTTTTATAACTTACAAGAGTTTATAGATAAATGTAAGGAAGACATATAAAGCATGGTTATTTTATGCTTCTGAAATATAGTTATATATGAGAAAGCCTTGTCGAGTAAAGGAGGAGATTCTACCTCTCAAGAGGCACTTATAAGTAACTCATCTAAACAATTTTCTAAGCAGTCGCAGTGGAGAAAGAAAATTGTTTGTCATTACTGCAAGAAGCCAAATCACGTAATCAAGAAATGTCGGAAGTGGATTGCAGATGATCGACCACAAAAGACTCAGAAAAGTGATGTGTCTGAAGCTGAAACTCCAAATAATTCAAGGAATATGGTTCTATTTGCTGAAACATCTGTGGTTATGTCATCTGAGTGTGATATTGGTTGCTGGTTTGTAGACAATGGTGCAACAAGTCATAGCACCAGTACAAACTATTTCTTCAAGACATTTTCTACAACATATACAGTTACATCAGCAGATGGTGATACTGTTGAGGCTGTTGGCAAGGGCAACATAGAAGTGGAAGCAGCAGTAAATGGAAAGTGGCATGAAATCACTTTGAGTGATGTGTGGTATGTACCAAAAATTAAAAAGAATCTGTTTTCTGTCTTAGCAACACAAGACAAAAGTCCAAAAAGTACATTTTTATCCAGAGCAGAAAGGTGTTATTTTAAAATTGGTGATGTCACTAAACTAATTGTCATTCGTGATCGTTATGGAGGACTATTTAAGTTAATGATAAAGAAGTGTGAAGCCTCCTATTCCTGCTGAAGTAAATGAAATCAGCTGAAAAAACTTACTACAGTTGTATCATGAAAGATTTGGATACCAAAATAAGCGACATGTCAAGATGTTAATTTCCAAGATTTTAGGTGTAAATGTGGACTGGACTCTGAACTTTGTGAAGGTTGTGTTTATGGTAAAGCACATCGGCTGCCATTTGGTAGTCGGAAGAGAGCATCTGAACCAGGAGAGCTCATTTATATGGACATTTGTGGCCCTTTTCAGAAGTCCAAGTTTGGTTATCACTATTTTGTATTATTCAAAGATGATTACAGTAAATTTCGTGCTGTTTACTTTCTCAAGGAAAAATCAGAAGTTCCCTATAAACTAAGACAATTCATATCTAAAACGAAGACTGCTGGACATACAATCAAAAACCTCTTAAGTGATAATGGAGGAGAATTCAACAGTGAACAGACAAGGGAGATTCTACAGAAGGAGGGCATAATTCAATGTTTTACTATGCCATACACTCCACAGCAAAATGGGTGCAGTGAAAGGGAAAGTTATACTCTTGTTGAAAGTGCCAGGGCTGTGATGCATGCTCATGAAAACATTCCTCAGACACTTTGGGCTGAAATGATAAATTCTGCAGCATACATTCTTAATCAAACGGGACCTTCTAGTATTGATGGAACGTCTCCATACGAAATATGCTATGGAAAGAAGCCTGGCTTGAAGCATCTACGTATAATAGGATCTAAATGTTATGTTCATGTACCTAAACAATTAAGAGTAAAAATGAATCGAAAAGCAGTAAAAGGGATTCTGATTGGCTATGGCCATGATGATGGTTATCGAATCTGGAGTGAAGAAAAGAATCAGCTAATAAGATTACGTGATGTTATTTTTTAAGAGAAAATTATGCAACATGAAAGTCCAATAGTTCCTGTGGACCTTGATTCTTCTTATCAGAAGTCTCAAGAGTCGTCAGAAGAAAGTAAGAACAAAATGGAATCTAATTTTCCAAGAGAAAATGACTTCTACAGTTATGATGATTTACATGAAGAAACTGAAGAGGTATTAGAACAGTCTGACACTGAATTAATTAGGCCACAGCTGCATGAGCGTTCAACACTAAAACGTCCTAAGAAATTTCAAGACTATGCAATGCAGCTAATGACCTTAGATGAACCAGAATTTTATTGTGAAGCTATGAATTAATGTCAACAAGATGAATGGAAATCAGCCATGGATCAAGAAATGGCAGCACATCAAGAGAATGGAACTCGGACTTTGGTAGATTTACCTCCTGGAAGAAGAGCAATTCCTTGTAAATGGATTTACAAGCTGAAGACGAATGCTGATGGATCAGTTGTGAGATTCAAAGCTAGACTGGTTATCAAGGGGTTTTCTCAACAGAAAGGAAGTGATTATGAACAAACTTTCAGCCCTCTGGTGAAGATGTTGCAGCCAAGGAAAAAATGAGCATTGCACAAATAGATGTGACTACTGCTTTTTTTATGGAGACCTAAAGGAAACTATATTTATGACAGCCTGAAGGTTATAATGATGGTTCTGAAAAAGTATGTCAATTAATGAAAAGCCTATATGGTCTAAAACAGGCACCCCATTGCTGGAATGAGAAATTCACTAATTATATGATGGAATTAGGATTTAAGAGGAGTGAAACTGATCCTTGCCTCTTTACAAGAGAGAAAGGTTCTTCTAAGATTTTCTTTGTACTATATGTTGATGATGGATTAATTGCATCAAACAATGATAATGAACTTAAGCAGTTTGTTGAAGATCTTGAAAGAGAATTCAAGATTAAATCAAGCCCCGCATCATATTTCTTAGAACTGGAAATTGACAGAAAAGTAGATGGTTCTATTCAAGTTAGTCAGACCCACTATGTCAAGAAAGCTTTGGAGCGTTTTGGTATGAGTGATTGCAGAGCTGTTACAACTCCAGTTATCAAGGATGACGATGTGGAAGGGAGTTCTGTCAATGCTGGATATCCTTACAGGCAAGCAGTTGGATCCTTGATGTACTTGATGTGTGGAACAAGACCAGACATAGCATATGCTGTTGGAGTAGCATTTAGAAGTCTTTAAAGTCCGACGGAGTGTGATGTAAGTAAGTAAGTAAGTAAGTAAGTTTTATTCACCGTAAGAACATACAATATTCATGGCTTCGACAAATTTGTGCCCGTAGGAATAATACAATTCTTTTGAGCAATAACATTATGAATACAATAGTAATTAATAATGCACTAGTAATTAAACAATACAATAGTAGTTAAATAATACAATAGTAATTGACAGAATAATAATACAATAGTAATTAAGAATAATGCAACTTAGGTCACACAATTTTTAATGTATTACACTTCCAAAAACTAGACTGTAATAGACATAACTTTTACCAAAAAAAAACAATATTTACTTTATTATTCAATTCTACTTCTCAAAAACTCATCTATTGTCTGTGGCATTATTTTTATTAGGATATTTTTTACAGCTTTTCTGAAATTTTTATTATTTAGATTTTTTATCTTAGCTGGGAGTTTATTATATAGAATGATTCCTTTGTGAGAGATGAAATCTAGACTCAGACTGAGACGATGATGATTTAGATGTATATTTTTACTGTTCCTTGTATTGTATGTGTGACAATCTGAATTACTTGTAAATAGTGATCTATTCCTATGTATAAAATAAACTACTTCATAAATATAAATACATTGAACAGGTAAGATGTTAAATTCTTGAAATATTGGCTTGCTTTCTGTTCTTAAGGGAACCTTTTTAATTATTTTTAATATTCTTTTTTGCATCTTATATATACACGAGGACTTGGATGTGGACCCCCACAGAATAATTCCATATGTAATTATAGGTTGTATATATCCAAAATATATTGTTTTTAATACCTCAATGTTTAGTACCTTTGTTAGAATTCGGAACGCGTAGCACAGTCGACTTAGCTTTTCACCTAATTGCTTTATATGATGCTCCCAATTTAGACTGGAATCAATCCATATTCCTAAAAATTTTGTAATCTGAGTTTCTGTTACAAAGGAGCTGTTTATGGGAAACTGGATGGGGTCATACCGAGTTTTTTGACTAAAGTTAATGGAGACAGTTTTATCTGTATTTGCTACTAATTTATTATTTATAAGCCACTGTTGAATTTCTATCATTGTCTTGTTTACCATTGCTATAAGAGTAAAAAGAATATTTTGCTATTTGAGAGGCACATACGACTATGGACTTACTTATAAAAGTGGTGAAGACAAAACCATTCTTGAATGTTTCAGTGATGCTGATCATGGAGCTGATTTAAAGACTGGGCGATCTACATCAGGTGTTCTTTGTTTGTACAGTGGTGCACCTATCAGTTGGTTGAGTCAGCAACAGATTTCATTTGCAATTTCTACTACAGAAGCTGAAGTTGTAGCAGCAAGTGAAGCAGCAAGAGAAATTGTTTGGATCAAGAGACTTTTAACTGAAATTGGCCAGCTAAAGGAGTCAAAACCCTACCTACGAGTGGACAGTGAGGCAGCTGTTCGACTGGCACTCAATCCTGAATTTCATCAACAGACAATTCTTTAGTACAAAATTGAATCGAGAATATATTGACACATTGCTTCACTCACACTGTTTATTCACAGGACATGTTTCAAGAGCTCTTGCTCCTATCCTCAGCTGATACTCGATTAGTGTAAGTTGTAGTGGTTTCTTCTTTCTCCGTATTGTCAATAGATGGCGTGATGTACTTGTCAAAGATATCTGGTGGTGGAGTTTCAAAATTCATGACTCTATGACGATTTTTGTTAATGAAGATTTTTTCCCATACGGAAAGGTCTATGGGGTGATTAACGTATTTTATTATAGATGTTTCCAAGTTGATGTCATGTCTAGTATTCAAAAAATGAAAAGCCACTGCTGAGTTTTCTGTTTCACCATTTTTAATGTTTCTTATATGTTCTTTAGTTCTGATGTTAATATTTCTTTTTGTTTTTCCTATATAAATTTTACGGCAAGTTTCACATTTGATCTCATAGATTCCTGGTTTTTCTTTGGTAGTGAATACTAGACATGACATCAACTTGGAAACATCTCTAATAAAATACGTTAATCACCCCATAGACCTTTCCGTATGGGAAAAAATCTTCATTAAAAAAAATCGTCATAGAGTCATGAATTTTGAAACTCCACCACCGGACATCTTTGACAAGTACATCACGCCATCTATTGACAATATAGAGAAAGAAGAAACCACTACAACTTACACTAATCGAGTATCAGCTGAGGATAGGAGCAAGAGATCTTGAAACATGTCCTGTGAATAAACAGTGTGAGTGAAGCAATGTGTCAATATATTCTCGATTCACTTTTGTACTAATTTGTGCTTCACTGTCCCTACGCTTCTTTCAAGTTTATAGTTTGGACAATTCTTTGTTAGAGAGCTAGTTACAGCTAGTGAAATTGTCATTTCAAGGGTAAACACAGTAGATCAGCTTGCAGATTTGTTGACAAAGCCATTGGTTGCTGTCAGATTACAACAGCTGTGCAGTGATATGGGACTGTGTTGGCAATCCGGTGGCTAAGCATCAGTTGTGTGATAATATGTGTTCTTGTTCAGTTGTAAATAAAATCAATGCTGTTATTATGGAATAACGTATTGTTCCTGAGAAACTTTAACATAAATTACTATTTACACTATGTACTAAACATAGTTTGCACCTAGTTTTCGAAATCTTGCAAATTTCTTCTGGCTTTTACAAATATAGTTTGAATGGCATTAGCATTTCATCTATGTCCATTTGCAAATGTGAAGCTTAAATATTAGATGCTCCTCTATGTCCAACTGTGCATATGAAATGGAAATCTGCTCCCAATTTTTGCTTTTCCATCTAACTGCACGATGTTTTCTTACTACTCCCTTTTGTCGTTATGTCTATTCACCGGCTTACGGCATGTGCTGTTTATATAGTTAAGAACATGCTACACAACAGGAAAAGCAAATAACTTGCATATACATCTATTTCATTATTTAAAACAAACTGTAAACAAAAGCACATTTAAGTTGCCATTATACATCGGAGCAAACAGGCAGTTAAAACAAGAATGAATCTACAAGTATTCACTAAGTTTATTGCAAAGAACATAGAATAATCACAGATATTCTGAACTGTTTTGTATTTTCCTAGGTGCTAAAATACTCAAGGTTAGCTGCTGACTTTTTATATGGCATTTATGTTTGAATGTTTCTGATTAAACACTTTGTATTGAGTACATAGTAATAATTAAATTAATTGGGAGTCGATTAATGACACTAAACAACACTTACTTTTAAATTTTCCTGGAACTAGTTTCAGAGGCCTTCCCTCTATCTTCAGCCGGACATCGACCATGAAAGGATTTACATAGTAACAGTTTACCAAACTGTCTCTAGATAGCAGCACTAAGCTATGCTGCAAGATTTAAATGCAGTTTTAGTGAAAAAACTGCCGAAAAACGACCAGTATTGGCAAAAATAGGCAGTCATGCTGGATAAAAATTTAAATAGCTACGCCCCGAACATTTAAACTCTGCGCTAGACGTTTAAAATGGCGGAAATAAACTCTTATCATAATTCAATAAAGGAAGGTTTGGGGAACATTTGTATGTATAAATCTAAAAATTGTAATATTTTAGACTTTTGGGCTATTTTTCAGGCCCAGTGTCCCTTAAGAACATCGATCCTATTCTTAGCCAAGTCATTCCTTCCCCCTCCTGTCTGTTACATTTGTCTACCTGTCTTTCTCTTTTAGGCGCTCTTCTATTTATCTTATATGTAAATGACAAACTCACCCGTTAAGACTGATGGGAACATCTTGTTTGCTTATGGTACTAGTATAATAATTAGGGAGAAAACAAATGAGAAACTTCAAATATCAGCAAATAAAGTTCTCCAAGAGTTATACTGCTGGACCAGCGAACATAATTTAATCATAAATGCAGGGAAAACGGTTTGTCTAACATTTCAAAATAGATAGACGAATTATCAACCACACCTCTTGTTAAGGCAAAATAACACCGAGGTTCATTTTAAGGATTAGACTAAGTTTATGGGTCTATGAATTCAAAATAACCTAAACTGGAAACTGCATATAAATTACCTAACCAAAAAAATTAAACACAAATATATATGTGATAAGAACTCTCACCGAATATACTGACAATAAGACTATCAGAACAGCATATTTTGCATATGTACATTCTCTGTTACATTATGGTATTATATTCTGGGGAAATTCACCGCCAGAAAACAAATATTTGTTATTCAAAAAAGTATAATTAAAGCAATGTCAGAAATAAAGAGAAGATATTTGTGCAGATCTCTTTTCAAACAACAAACGAGTTTACCATTAGTCTGTACCTTTATATTGGAACTACTATTATTTGCAAAAAGAAATAGCTCACATTTTTTGATAAATGAATAAATACACAACCAAAACACCAAGTTTTTAAAAAATATGCACACACTATCAGCTAATACAAAACTATTGAAAAATTGAGTACTTAATGCAGCCATAAAAATGTTTAATGCATTGCCAAATGATTTAAAATTAGAAGGCAAGATAAATTGGTTTTAAGAAAATAGCAAAACAATTTTTATTACAGAATTGTTTTTATAATGTAAGTGAATATCTTAATAGTAAATAATTTTATATTGTATTTTATTGGACAGAAATTATAAATATTTTGTATATTGTATGTGATGTGTCCTAAATCAGATGTACAAATGTACAACACGATCAAACAAACTAATAAATACTACTACATGCTCTCTTTATTATCCTATAACAAATTAATGATGTTCTATTTTCTAGCCCTCAGCTGTCCTATATCTTCCATTCTGGTTCTATTTTCCTAAAATCTTCTACATCTTATGTTCTTGACCCAATATGTCCCCCATTCTTATTTCTTCCACAATTTTTTCAGCTTCTGTCCACCATCTGTTTCTCATTTTCGTTTGTTGATTCATATATACCTTTACGATTTCTCATCAACTTTTGTCATGCATTTATAGCATCATTTCAAGATTCTTTCAATTATTATACCTTCTCTTCTGGTTTTACCTAATTATACTAATGCTACTTCACTTGGTGCTGCTCTGGGCAGTCACAACACCTCTTTAGCAAAATTGTTTGTATAACTGGTCCATTTTATTACTTTTGATGTTCCCAAATTTCTGCTGCATACAACGTCCTTGACTCCACCTGTGTTTCATACATTCTCTCTACCATTTCCTTGACATATTGAGTTTCACTTTGCATATCCTTATTCCTGCCATTGCTGCCTTTCCTTTGGATACTAACTTCCTGCCATGCATTTCCCATTCTTTGTTATTATTCATCCTAAATCCTAAGTACTCAAATTCTTTCACATCTCCTAACTTTTGTCCCTCTAAACACCATTGTTCCTCTTTCTCACTAGTAAGTGTAGTGGTTACAGAGAAATAATAATATGAATCCTCTAACTCTAGACTGTTCTTCACCCTTCACTTGACCTGGTTGAGGTTCCATACAACTCTTGTGAATGACTGCAGAGTAAATACTTTGCGGCCATCTCTGGGAACAACTAAACTGAGAATTTTCAATTAAGTATCAACTACATGACTAACTTTTAACATGAACGTGAAGGGACACATAATGCTCTACATTCCAAAAACTGCTGTCAACTGGAAGGAATAACTCTGATAAAAATGTCTGGGGTACAAGAAATCACTACAATACAGACAACATTAAGACAAATGGTTCATTGTGGGAAATGAAATAGGGAAGTATGGAGAAAGCTGGTTTTGTAGTAAAGGATTTATATTTGGAAATTAAATGTGATTGAGTAGTCTGTACTACCTTACACAATGTTCAGTTCTAATAATAGTTTTATTATAATACATCAAATATAAAGTTAAATCCATAAGCTGAAACATCTAATTCTATAAATCAAAATTTCTGTCTCTCAAGGATTTTTGAGGAATCATTTAATATTCTCAATCATACAAAATCATACAAACTTAATTATACTGGAATGTAAATACTCCAGAACCATTATTCCTTGTCTACAGTATTTCACATTCACTTCAAAGCTGTTACAAACATGTAAATATTTGAGATATTAAGAAGTTATGAAAGAACAATTATTACTATGTAATTGGGTTGTACACAGATTTGGAAAACCTATTATTTTAATATTACTTACACATACTAAGTATCACAGATAACATTTGGTTCTGGAAGATATTTGAATATTTTTAGCTGTATTTATCACTCTCCAGAGCTTATTAGCACCCATAAGTATGAAACAACCTTTAAACTACTGCATATGTATATACCTTGGGTATGGATAAACAAGGTGCAGAAATCTGTAGAATAGAAAGGCGGTAAGTAACAATAAATATTTTGAGAATAGGATCAAGGTATTGATAGCCCGCCTCGGTAGCATAGATGGTAGTGTGTCTGCCTCACGTTCAAGAAGTCCCGTGTTCGAATCTCGGTCAGGGTGAGTTATCTGGATAAGGTTTTTCTGGGGGTTTTCCTTATCCTGATAGACGAATGTTGGGTAACTCTAAGCTCCAAGGGGCTCCAGACTCATTTGAGCATCATTTCACCCATTTCATTCATCTTCCGATATGACAACGTTGGAGGACGTAATATATCAACGTTAAATTCATCAATTTAGAGTTATATGATTCTGAAACTTGTTTGTGACATGTCAGAAGTAATTACTACAAGGATGATTAGAATTTTCTGAATTTGTAGCGGCTTTATATTTAAAATAAAAAAAAATAACAACAAACATGCGTGATTGGAGGAATTCAGTAACAGTGAAATCAAAATTAATTGAAAAAAATTATAATTTTTTTTTGACACTTTGTCACTTACATTTTTATATTATTGAGGCATTTGGCACCTACCAATAGATACTCAGTTTTAAAATTACTAAATTACAAAATAGATGGAATCCCACCAATTAGCATATCTGGAATATACCAAATAAGTTTTAAGAATTCTTAAAAATGCTACATAGGTCAAACTATAAGGAACCTAAAACCCAGAGTCAAAGAGACTTTAGAGACATCAAAATGAAACAACAAGAAGAGTCAGCAATAGCATTTCATTTTTGGAATGAAAATCAAAACATTGATCCAAATCCAAAATTAATAAAAGGAGTGATAAACCAAAATAAACTAATATGGGAGAACATATTCATATGGAAAAATAAGGACTGAGTAATGAACTTTGAAATCTTGCCAGTAAATAATTTGACAAGGAAGAGAGAGAGGAGAGCAGATGCAACATCTTAATTGGAAAGAGATTGAAAATAAAGGTGAAGCTTCTGAAACTAGTCCCTCAATAATATTAAAATCGAAGTGTCAAAGAATCAACTACAAATAGTTTTTTCAATTAACAACAAACATATTTTGTTATTTTTGTTACTCTCCAGAAAGAAAAGTTCATATAGGACCAAACATATATACAGTATGCGCTGGATTTACGGTGTGGTGTGGGCAGAGGGGAAGAAGTGAGAGCTAACGCTCTTTTGTTTCTGCAGTGTGGTCAACCTTGAAAAACACAGTTCATCAAAATAGCGTGTAAGATAAGCGAAGATATCACAAATAACGTTGCATCCTCTGAAAACATTCCTTAGTTTTGCCCACGCCATCTCAATTGCATTTAGATCACAGTTATATGGAGGTTGACAAATAATAATGTGTCCCCTTTCGAGAGCCATAACATCCACAAATGTTCATACAAATATAAATCATTTTCAAGTAAATTGTGATGAACATTACCACTATACTCATAACAAGGATAAACTGACAATTCGAGCGCACCAAATGAGCCTTTATGAAATAAGCTTTAACTACAAAGGGATAATGTTATACAATAAACTTCCAAATTCATTTAAACAATCTGCATCATAAAAACACTTTAAGAATAAGGTTAAAAAATTTTTGCATGCACACTGTTTTTATATGGTTAATGAATTTTTAGAACTATAACCATGTAAATGAGCACTGGGAGCATAGTACATTCACAAACCTGTAATATTCATATTATGACATTTCTTGTAGTAAATTAGTCTATACCACATGAAGCCATAGAAAAGCTGCTTACTGTGTATATTGTATGTAATCAACCTGACTATGTATATACTGTATTTATACATTTTTACGTGTCTCATAACATGTAATATGTTGCCAAGGACGAACTAAAATTCTAATTCTAACATACGATTGTTGTAAACTGGCTAGCTAATTAATCTCGAAATTGATCAAAACAAAATATGGCAGACATGATAAAGCTTAGCATATTAGCCACTAGATGTCAGTGTATAGTGCATTACACATTTCAAAGTTGTCATCTATGTTTACGGAGTTAAACGAAACTTATCGAATGAGGACTTGGAGCCCGATCGCTCTTATCGCGCGCATATAGTATGCATTTCATTTCCTGATGAACAAAAATATAAAACTTAAGAATGTAATTATAATAATAGAAAATTTTCTGTTCAAAAATACATTAGGAGAAAAATAGAAAAACTGGAGTTCAAGATCAGTATTAATACTTTATGATTTCCTTCTTCTGCCAAAAGCACTTGAGCTATCTATCTTGGCATGCTCTCCATGAGCTTGCTTGTGGTTGAACAGCACATTTTGTTCCTCTCCTCTTGCAGTTGTCTCAGCTTTGAAATTTATCTGATGTTTTTGTTCATTAATTTCCAGTATATCCCATAGATTCTCCATTGATTAATGTCCAGACTCTCGGGGAGTATTTAACTTTAAGACAATTGTAAAACAGTCATAGTCACACATTATAGGCTGTATGTTTGGAATCATTGTTTTAAAATTTAAAGTAGTCTGATATACCAATATTATCTTCACTTTTCTTCAGATTATGTTTTAGAGTCTGAAAGTACAGCTGGGGGGTCAAAGTTTTATTCATGAAACTGTGCTCATCTGCTCCATGCTCTGACATACACCTCCAATCTAACATGTCTTCTTCCATATTTGTAGTGTCCCCTGCATTTTTCTTTCTTCAAACACTTTATTAAGCTATCTC
The DNA here is from genome assembly GCA_030765055.1 of Mantis religiosa. Lineage (NCBI taxonomy): Eukaryota > Metazoa > Arthropoda > Insecta > Mantodea > Mantidae > Mantis > Mantis religiosa. The sequence continues at coordinate 235,197,160 of CM060947.1, read as the reverse complement.
TAAATAAAAATGTCCATGTGAGTCAGAAATATTGAATTTTGATTCAAATCTTTAACATTTGCATTTAAAATTTGACTGAAACTCATGTGAAATTAGGGGTAATTTATGTGGAAAGCCTTCTAAGATTCTCTATTTTAGCATTATTTCAATATTATCACAATAATAAATATCACAATGTTGCTGCATTGTTTCTGCCATAAAATAAATATACTGAAATTTAAACCTGTGCACTGATTTATAGTTATGTTTAAGACTTACTTGAACTTATTTATGTACAGTTTACCACAGCAAAGAAAGTCTCCAGGATCTGAGATGCAGGAGGGCTGCAGTAGGTTCCCACACCCTCTCTGGATAAGTTTGACACCCCATGTCAGTTCAGTTACAGACCATAGAAAAACATTCTGATGGATTATTAATTTTTAGATGAGTCATATTTATTACACATCTGCTTCACTTTCGTACCTATTTTGAGGACATGTTTCGCAAATCATCGTTTGCATCTTCTGCTCTTATGCGACTAAAGCTTGATCCAGTGGTGTGGTGGGTGTGGGTAATTCTGGAGTTGCTGCTGCCATCTGTTGATTTAGTGATGAACTTAAATGTGGGATTCTCTTCTGGCGGGATTTCAAAGTTCATTAGTTGGTTTTTATGCTTTTCTATGTATATTCTCTCCCATATGACGAGTTCACTATGTTTTTGTACGTATTTTAGTAATTCTGTGCTATCTTCAATTTCATGATTTTCAGACCAGAAATGAGCTGCTATTGCGGACTTATCAATATTTTTGTATCTTAAGTGCCTGAAGTGTTCTTTCTTTCTAGTGCCTATGTTTCTTTTTGTTCTCCCTATGTAAATTTTTTCACAGTCTTTACACTTAATCTTGTAAATGCTTGACTTTTCCTCTGGTTTTATCTTATGAGTATTATTACTGTGAAGTAGGTTTTTAATGTTGTAATTGTTTTTTGGTGCCAATGTTATATTGTATTTCTTGAATATTTTTTGGAACTTTTTTGTGGCCCAGGGGTGGTAAGTAAATTTAGCAAATCTAATTTCTTGTTTTATTGGTGTGAGAGCTGTGATCTGTTTTAATCTCTTTTGAAGTTTGAATGATTTTAGTTTTTTATCTACAAGGTTTTTTCCATATCCATTTTTAATTGCAGTTTTTAAGATTTGATGGTGTTCGTTTTGATATTCTTGCTGGCTGAAGGGTAGATTTACTAATCTGTGTGTGAGACTGTTGATGGTGGCATGTTTGTGTGGAACCAAAACAAAACAAAATTTCAGCAAAGAACACATCCCTAGACAATGTAATTAATCTCTCAAAGCAAAATTTTAACACTGAAGAAATAGATGTGCTTAACTAAGGCCTAAAAACATGTATAACATACTCGAGCAACCCGGATGAATTCATTGCAGATACAGAATTAGCAGTAGAAGGCTTGGAAACCATGGACAAAAATATAATTAGGAAAAAATCATCTCCTATATTGGAAAACTTAATAAATAAAAAACCAGGAAAACATTTGAAACAAATTAAGATAATTAAATCTTTAAGGAAAAAAGATGTAATCTTCTCAAGGGCTGATAAAGGGAACAAAATAGTAATCTTAGATATAGCTACATACAAGGAAAAAATGTTAGAGTTACTACAACAAAAAGAATTCCAAGAAATAGATTCTAATCCACTCAACAGATGCATAAAAGATGTAAAAAAAACCATCATTAATAGTAAAATTTTAACAACTGCAGAACAAAAAACTATCAAACCGGACAACCCTACCCTTGCAAGACTATATGGTTTGCCTAAAATACACAAACCCAACATATGCATGAGACCCATTATATATAATATAAACACTCCTACTTACCTTCTGGCAAAATGGCTGTCCAAAAAATTTCAGTCCTTTCCACAATTCCATACTCTGAGCATAAAAAACTCTTTAGACCTGGTAGAAAAAATTCAAAATCTTAAACTAAAACCTCATGACACTTTAGTATCCTTTGATGTCCGCTCCCTCTTCCCTAGCATTCCAGTAGACAAACTTTTGATTCAACTGAAAAAATGGCTAAACTCTATAAACCTAGATGCCAATGCAATAGAAGAATATTTGGCAATGACTGAAATATGTATACATCAAAATTATTTTGTCTTCGATGGAAAATATTATAAACAAATTTCAGGACTAGCTATGGGAAGCACGCTATCACCATTTTTGGCCAATCTATACATGAGCTTTTTTGAAACACATATAACTAAAGCCTTCCCTTATATTTTTAAAACATGGTACAGATACATAGACGACATCTTTGCAATAGTGCCCTACAAACAAATAGATGATGCTTTGAAACTACTCAACCTGCAAGAACCCAGATACAATTCACAGTGGAAACTGAAGAGGACTGTACTCTACCATTTTTGGACCTTAAAATCACAAAAAGCAATGAAAAACTAGAATTTGGTGTCCATAGAAAAGCAACACACACAGATAATTACATCAAAGCAAATAGTTTCAACCCAATTCCACACAAACATGCCACCATCAACAGTCTCACACACAGATTAGTAAATCTACCCTTCAGCCAGCAAGAATATCAAAACGAATACCATCAAATCTTAAAAACTGCAATTAAAAATGGATATGGAAAAAACCTTGTAGATAAAAAACTAAAATCATTCAAACTTCAAAAGAGATTAAAACAGATCACAGCTCTCACACCAATAAAACAAGAAATTAGATTTGCTAAATTTACTTACCCCTGGGCCACAAAAAAGTTCCAAAAAATATTCAAGAAATACAATATAACATTGGCACCAAAAAACAATTACAACATTAAAAACCACAGTAATAATACTCATAAGATAAAACCAGAGGAAAAGTCAAGCATTTACAAGATTAAGTGTAAAGAGTGTGAAAAAATTTACATAGGGAGAACAAAAAGAAACATAGGCACTAGAAAGAAAGAACACTTCAGGCACTTAAGATACAAAAATATTGATAAGTCCGCAATAGCAGCTCATTTCTGGTCTGAAAATCATGAAATTGAAGATAGCACAGAATTACTAAAATACGTACAAAAACATAGTGAACTCGTCATATGGGAGAGAATATACATAGAAAAGCATAAAAACCAACTAATGTTACAGGGCATAAGAGAACCCTATATGAAAAAAGTATACACTATATGAAAAAAGTATACACTATAACTGTATTAAATTGTACAACAAACTTCCTCAATATTTCAAAGAATTACCAAATTTAACAATATTTAAAAGGAAATTAAAGAAGTATCTAATACAAAGATGTTTTTATTCAGTAAATGAATACCTTGATGAACAGTGAATCAATTTTGTTAGACATATGTATTATATATATTGCAATCTTTAATCTTTTTAGTAACTGCAAAATGTTGATATTGTTTCTTTAAATATTGAACAAATTAGTTTAAGTTTCTAAAATAAAATAGAAAGTAAAAAATGTTCTATAAGGAAACATACTTAAGTATTGTTTATCCGATCATGTGTTTACTGTTAATCTGTAATGTAAAATTGTATTGACGAAGCCGATATTTCTGTAATTGGAAATCTTATGGTGAATAAATTTGATTTGATTTGATTTGAATGAACTTTGAAATCCTGCCAGAAGAGAATCCCACATTTAAGTTCATCACTAAATCAACAGATGGCAGCAGCAACTCCAGAATTACCCACACCCACCACACCACTGGATCAAGCTTTAGTCGCATACGAGCAGAAGATGCAAACGATGATTTGCGAAACATGTCCTCAAAATAGGTACGAAAGTGAAGCAGATGTGTAATAAATACGACTCATATAAAAATTAATAATTATTTCGCTTCACTGTGGTGTTCCAATACAGTTAAATCTCGATATTCTGATGGATATTTAAAATATGAAGCTATTAACAGTGAAGCAAACAAATATCTACAAATATAACAATCTGTAACTTAAAACTTCACTTATCTAATAAGAAAAGGACAATTTATAGGAAAAATATCACCTTTTCTTATAAGATAAGTGAAGTTTTAAGTTACAAATTGTTATATTTGTAGACATTTTGATGGCTTCTACTTTTGTGAATAAATCTTCTCAGTTTTAGTGTACAGAGTGAACAGGTCGCATGTTTTTTTGCAACAGTTCTACTCCTTGTGTAGCATGCGTTCGCTGTCGCACACATTTGCTGTCCTTATCCCACTGTGTAAGGGTGGCACATTCCTCTCAGGGACTTACTTTGCATTGGTGGAGAGTACATGTTCACTTTTCCAATGCTTATTAAACATGTCAATCTTGGGTATACATTTACATGCATCCCTATTTATTTATATGTATTTGTGTTCCCAAAAGTCGCTGGACACTTTTTTAAAAATTCACTGAAAAATTTGTGAAGACAGGGCCCAAATGACCTTGCTGTCGACGGGCCCTAAAACACCACACACTCACTCACTGTGAAGACAGAAATTTTGTGTAATAAAATGTTATACTCCTGTCACCATGTTAGGAATTCCAGTCAGTTTGTCCAGGTGATTTCATCTCTTAGGGTAAATTCTGAAGACATCCTAGTAAGTTTCGATGTCGAGTCCCTGTTCACCAGAGTGCCTCTTGAAGACTCACTTAAACTCATACCAGACCTTAAAGTAAGTGTTGTTTAGTGTCATTAATCAACTCCCTTTAAATTTAATTTATTATAACAACACTGTTTTCAACACTTCCAAGAAATGAATTGTCATATCAGACCATTTTCCACAGGACATCACCCAGTTCTTCCGACACACGCTCACTTATTTTACCTACAAAGGTCAGTTTTTTTAATAAGCAGACGGAGTAGCCATGGGCTCTCCTATCTCACCTGTCATCGCCAATTTCTTCATGGAGAACTTTGAACATACTGCACTGGATACTGCACCAGACAAGCCGAAGGCATTCTTTAGATATATGGATGACACTTTTGTTGTGTGGCCCCACGGGAAAGAAAAACTCGCCACCTTTTTAGACCATCTTAACAGCCTACACAAGAACATCCGGTTCACTATAGAAGTCGAGAATAATGGTTCCCTTCCCTTCCTGGATGTGTTGGTCTACAAGAATCCTGATGGCAGCTTGGGCCACAAAGTATACAGGAAGCCAACCCACACAAACCGATACTTAGATACCTCCAGTCACCATCATCCGATGCAGAAGAAGACAGTCATTTCCACTTTGTTTCACCGGGCACTGGCATAGCAGATGAGGATAATATCGACCAAGAAATTCAATATCTTCGTAACACTCTATTACAGAATGGCTACAGCAACCGTGACGTCAGGGAGGCTCATAGAAGAGTGTTATGCAACAGATCCAATCGCTCGCACCCATCACCCAACAGCAGCCCTGATAATTACCTTAGCAAGGCTGTCATCCCCTTCTATGCTTCCGCATCAAACAAGACTTCCCGAATCCTCTTCAGATTCAACATTCGAGCTTACTTTGCCGCTCCCAAGAAAATTCAGCAGTACCTTAGGCAGGTGAAAGATCCTCCTTTGCTCAAGGTCCCAGGAGTTTACAAAATTCCATGTGAATGTGAACGAGTATACGTGGGACAAACAGGGCGGACAATTGAGGAAAGATGCAAGGAGCACCAGCGTAACATCAGGCTCCTACAACCTGAAAAGTCAGCAGTAGCCCAATATTGCATAGAGCAGGTCCATAAAATTGACTTCAATAACATTACTGTCCTGGAACATTCAGATAAAAGCACATCCGTTCAATTTCAATAGGGATTCTGGTCTTCAACTGAGCCCAGCCTGGACACCGGCCATCAAAAGCATTTTGACTGCAGACTGCAAGTGCATGGCTCAAGTGACGGACCACGCAGAAAACGACAGTAACTCCAACCACACGCGTTCAGTGATCAACCTCACAGAAAACGTCAAAGCAGATGGTAACTATGTCAATCACCAGCCGAGACAATCCAACATTGTCATTCAGGCATTGGCCAGGGCAGGACGTGCTCCACGCACCGATTAACATATGAATAGGGTCATGTTTCGCAGCAATTACTCAGTTCCTGATGAAGGCCATAGAGTGTAAAATGGCGAAAAGCTCGATCTTCATAAATTTGACGCGTTGATGACCCTTGAAGCCTTAATCAATAATGTTCACCGCGAAAGCTTCAAGTCTTACAAAATGTTATACTTCTAAACAATTTAACTTTGTATAAAAATTCTTTCAACATCCTTTCAACATTTTGAGCAGGGGAAAACCATTAATGATGCATTGTTTTCATTTATTGATGATATTTTTAAGCTATAGATAATAAAGCTCAGGCTTTAACATTATTTATTGATTTAAGTTAATTGATGGAATATATACAAATATAACAATTTGTAACTTAAAACACTTATCTTATAAGAAATGATGACACTTTTCTTATAAATTGTGGAGGATGTGGAAGAATTTCCAAGAAATTGCAATTCCAGACAATTTATAAGAAAAGTGATATCGTTTCTTATAAGATAAGTGAAGTTTTAAGTTAAAAATTGTTATATTTGTATATATTTGTTTGCTTCACTGTTAATAAATTCATATTTTCAATATTTAATTGATGGAAGTTAGTCGTTCCTTCATACTAGCTGTGTATAGGTTAAGGTTTTGGATAGGTAGAATCAAACTGAAAAGTTCAATGCCATGGCAAGGACTTGAACCATGGATCTCGTGGTTTCCATCCAGTTGCTCTGAACCATTGAGCTACCATGGCCAACTGCCATCATGAAATTAAATTCTCCAATTGACTCATATATTTTCCCGGTAAACCACTAGGGGCTCTCGTATTTGAGATACACTTTAGCCTGTACACGGCTAGTGTAAAGAAATGATTAATTTCCATCAGTTAACTTAAATAATAAGAGTTTAACAATGAAGCCTGGGACTCAAGTATTTACAATAGTAAGTTGCTACAAATGATGTATCTCGGATATGAGAGCCCCTAGTGGTTTACTGGCTATATATATGAGTCAATTGGAGAGTTTAATGTCATGACGGAAAGTTGGCCATGGTAGCTCAATGGGTAAGAGCGACTGGACAGAAACCAGAAAATCCGTGGTTCAAATCCCAGCCATGGCATTGAATTTTTCATTTTGATTCTATTATTTATTGATCTCAAAAAAAAGTTTGACACAGTTAGTTATGCTATCCTGGTTAAAAAGTTAAATTCTTATTGTGTTAGAGATGTAGCAAAAAAATTATTTGCATCCTCTCTAGAAAGTGGAAAGCAATTGTTGAAATACATGCATTTGTTTCAATGCTGTAAAACAGAAGCATGAACTTCTAGACCCAACATTGTTTTCAGTACGTGTAAATGATGTATTTACCTTATCACAAGCAAAAACAGTGTTATTCATGATGACCCAACATGATTTTCAAAAGAAACGATTCAAATTAACTCCAGTCTATAGTAAAATCCTATTTATGTTAGAAAACTAGTTATAAAGGAACAAACCTTATATAAAATTACTAAGACTGTGAAAGGATAGAGCCAGACGGAAAAATTCAATGCCATAGCTGGGATTTGAACCACAGATCTGGTCTCCGTCCAGAGCTGCTATGGCTAACGTGCCAGCATGACATTAAATTCTCCAACTGACTCGTGTTTTTTCCGGAAAATCACTAGGAGTTCTCATAAACACATGCGAGAACTACCATTGGCGACTTACTACTGTAAGTACTTTAAGGCCCGGGTTTTATGGTTCGGGCCACTATTAGGTACAATTAATGGAAATTAATTGTTCTTTCACACGGCTAGTGTGGTCCGAACTATAAAACCCGGGCCTTAAAGTACTTACAGCATAGTAAGTCGCCATCAAGGTAGTTGTCTCATGTGTTTATGAGAACTCTTAGTGGTTTATCAGGAAAAACACGAGTTAGTTGGAGAATTTAATGTCATGCTGGCACGTTGGCCATAGTAGCTTAATGGTTTAGAGCGGCTGGATGGAGACCAGAAAATCCGTGGTCCAAATCCCAGCTATGGCATTGAATTTTTCAGTCTGGCTCTATCCTTTTATAGTGCGTCCGACACACGGCTAGTGTGAAAGAACAATTAATTTCCCTTACTATGACTGTTTATATTAATTTTAATCATCGGAAAATACATTTGCAAAATATTTTTATGTATGACTTAACCTTCAAAGAACTTAATGAAACAAACTTTCTTGGTATTTGGATTGATACACATCTCTCTTGAAGTACCTACTCATATTGATAAGTAACAAAAACTCTTTCATTTCTGTTATGCATTTAGAGTCATTAGTTATGCTGTCTTGATGTTTTACGATCAGTATATGTTGACTGTGTACAAACACATCTCTTATGTCATACCATAAGGAGGTTCATCACCAGTAGTATTCCAGAAATTTAAAATTCAAAAGAATAATAATAATAATAATAATAAAAAATGTATTTATTCAAACTACTAGTAAGGGCATCTTCTAAGAATTAAGAATCTTACATCTTATTTTTGTATATATTTTAGAAACAATGTGTTTTATTCATCAAAATACAAGATGTTTTAAAAAGAATTCTGATTTTCATAGGTACAACCACAGAATAACTAATAATTTGTATACCTAGACATAAACTCTCACAGGATTAACAAAAGCTTTTACAGCATTGCCCATATAGGGATTTGTTTGTATAATAAATTACCATACACAATAAACTCACTGAATAAAAAACAGTTAAAAACAAATTAAATAAACTTTTATTAGTATAATTTTGAGTCAAACTAATACTCAAATGCTCCATTTATTGGTAGTATTTACCTAGAACGCATTTCATTAGGATCTGCCTAACATCATCAGCTGCTGTCGACTAATGGACGTTGGTTTGGTGAACCTTTTGGAGGCGACAGGTGCGTCTCTTTCGGTATCTTGATGAACTTGGGTTTTCTTCTTTGTTGTCTTTTGAATTTATCAATTTTCTTTTTGACCAATTCAGCACTGATGCAAACATGTAACTACTCTTTCCCCAATCAGCAATGAAACTTCATACAGAAAAGTATAAACCTGGAAGAAGCGTAGGGACAGTGAAGCACACATCAGCACAAAAGTGAATCGAGAAGACATTGACACATTGCTTCACTCACACTGTTTATTCACAGGACATGTTTCAAGAGCTCTTGCTCCTATCATCAGCTGATACTCGATTAGTGTAAGTTGTAGTGGTTTCCTCTTTCTCCGTTTTGTCAATAGATGGCGTGATGTACTTTTCAAAGATGTCCGGTGGTGGAGTTTCAAAATTCATGACTCTATGACGATTTTTGTTGATGAAGATCTTTTCCCATACGGAAAGGTCTATGGGGTGATTAACATATTTTATTAGAGATGTTTCCAAGTTGATGTCATGTCTAGTATTCAAAAAATGAAAAGCCACTGCTGATTTTTCTGTTTCACCATTTTTAATGTTTCTTAGATGTTCTTTAGTTCTGATGTTAATATTTCTTTTTGTTTTTCCTATATAAATTTTAGGGCAGGTTTCACATTTGATCTCATAGATTCCTGGTTTTTCTTTGGTAGTGATTGAATTTTTGGGAGGGCCTTTTAACAAATTTCTGATATTAAACCTATTTTGAGGTGCAAGAGTTATGTTGTGTTTTGAGAAGATTTTTTGGAATCTGTTATAGGCTGATGGGTGGAAGGTGAATTTTTTAAAAAGTTTTTTCTCTTTTTCTCCTGTAGGTTCTAGCGTGGTGAAAAAGAGAAAAAACTTTTTAAAAAATTCACCTTCCACCCATCAGCCTATAACAGATTCCAAAAAATCTTCTCAAAACACAACATAACTCTTGCACCTCAAAATAGGTTTAATATCAGAAATTTGTTAAAAGGCCCTCCCAAAAATTCAATCACTACCAAAGAAAAACCAGGAATCTATGAGATCAAATGTGAAACCTGCCCTAAAATTTATATAGGAAAAACAAAAAGAAATATTAACATCAGAACTAAAGAACATCTAAGAAACATTAAAAATGGTGAAACAGAAAAATCAGCAGTGGCTTTTCATTTTTTGAATACTAGACATGACATCAACTTGGAAACATCTCTAATAAAATATGTTAATCACCCCATAGACCTTTCCATATGGGAAAAGATCTTCATCAACAAAAATCGTCATAGAGTCATGAATTTTGAAACTCCACCACCGGACATCTTTGACAAGTACATCACGCCATCTATTGACAAAACGGAGAAAGAGGAAACCACTACAACTTACACTAATCGAGTATCAGCTGATGATAGGAGCAAGAGCTCTTGAAACATGTCCTGTGAATAAACAGTGTGAGTGAAGCAATGTGTCAATGTCTTCTCGATTCACTTTTGTTCATACAGAAAATTTACATATCATCCCAGAGCTACACACCTTTTCCAAAAAGTCTTCAAAGAGCACAATATTACTTTGACCCCACAGAACAAATTTAGTATACAACACCTTTTGAAATCACATAATACAAAGGAGATACCCACAGACAAAAAATCAGGTGTGTACCGGATAAACTGCAAAGGCTGTGACAGCTTTTACATTAGAAAAACAAAAAGGAACTTGAACATTAGGCTTAAAGAGCATTTTAGGAACAAAGAAATAGATAAATCAGCAGTAGCGTACCATTTTTGGAAGGGGAATCATGATATAGAACGAGAAACCCACTTATTAAAAAGTGTCTAAGGTCCAGCTGCATTAACCATGTGGGAAAAACTCTTCATAAAGAAGTATGAAAGAAAATTGTTTAATTTCGCCACTACACCTTTGAAGAAAGCCAAACTTCAAGTTCATCAAGATACCGACAGAGACGCACCTATCATCTCCAAGGAGTTCACCAAACCAGCGTCCATTAGTCGACAACAGCTGATGATGTTAGGAAGATCCTAACGAAATGCGTTCTAGGTAAATACTAGCAATAAATGGAGCATTTGAGTATTAGTTCAACTAAAAATTATATTAATTTTGTGCTTCATTATATCATAGTCCTTACACATTGGAACAAACTTTTGTTATTTACATGCCATATACCATACAGGAATTTGTAAATCTTGGCTGGTGGTCTTCTTGCTTTAATCTTACTTTTACAATGTATATACTGCATATAAGACTGATGTAGAGGTTTCCTAAAATTCTTCTATTATTATACAAATGAAGTTGTAAATAAAATTTATCCTTTGTTATTATTATAAATACCTTGTGATTTTCTGTTTTTAAGTTGTTGTGTATAGTGCAGTGGCGTGGCATTAATGCTAGCAACAGCAAATAAATTGAAGAAAGTGTGTCCATATTTTACATTATTTTTTTTGTTCAAAGAATAATGGAAACTACAAGCATTTCATTTTCAGATTTCAATTGCATTAATTTGTGACCAATCTGCAGGGACCTCTTGGTGATAGATCTTCCAGACAGGTCATCTAGCATCCTCCAGTTCTAAATAACTCATATTTTGCTAATGGTGCTCATTAGCAAACTTGAAGCATACAGATTCATGTGGGATGTTAGTAACATTGCGAGACAACCAAGCTTTAGTTATTTGTTTATAGAATGATTGCTGTCCGTGCAGTGAAATGGCAAACCATGGATTTTAGTGTTAATTCTTTGTGTATAACTGTAATATGGTGAACGATTTAATGTTAAAAGGACAATAAGAAGAATGGCATCACAATTTGCAGGTAAAAGTGACTGTTATTATTTAAGTCCTCAGGACGTTCAGAAACTAGGAGATCCGTGCTTCAAATCCTGGCCATGGCATTGAATTTTTTAAGTTGACTCTATCTATTAAAAACCTTAGCCTATATAAGGCTAATGTGAAGAAATGATTAATTTCCATCAATTAACTAAAATAATAAGAGTTAAATGATGAAGCCTGGGACTCAAGTACTTACAATAGTAAGTCGCCACAGTGTATCTGAAATGCAAGAGCCATTAGTGGTTTACCGGAGAAATATATAAGTCAGTTGCAGAATTTAATGTCATGACGGCAATTTGGCCATGGTAGTTCAATAGGTAAGAGTAACTGGATGGAAACCAGGAGATCCGTGGTTCAAATCCCGACCGTGGCATTGAATTTTTCAAGTTGATTCTATTCAAAAGTGACTGTGTTTGTGTGATCAAAATCTTTTATATCAGTCTTTGAGTTTGTGTTCTTTTTGGTGAAAAATGTCAAATAATTTCAACAGGAAGGCCGACTTTGCATCTTAAACCTTTAAAAAATAAATCACACGATCATACATGTAATTTTGATCATTCCTGCTACCAGTGCATCAGCAGAACAATCTTTCTCAGTACTCCGCATAATACACACTTTTCTGAGAAACACCCAAACTCATAACAGACTTTCATCTCTGTCAATGTTATCAGTGGAAAAGGGGCTGTTTAATAAACTTGAAATGCAACAGCAGGAAACATTTGAAAACCCTGTCATTGCAGTTTCTTGGAGAAGAATCAGCGCATTGAACTGAAATACAAATAGATGCTGTAAATTGTAAAAATTGTAAATACATTGTAAATATGGCATGTTGCTATAATTTTTATTGATATATGTGTTTGTTTTATGTTATGCAACAACTTATATAATATTAACCTGAAAAACCTCAGAATTTGCAACTGCCACTCCCTGGATAAGTCTGAAGCAGCCAGCAACACTTATGAATCACACACGCCATGCCACACCACTGGTATTGTGTATTAAAAAGATAATGTATCAGATGAAGCGAAATTTGATTGTTATATTACTGTACTGTTGAGAATGTATATAATATAGTACATTATATTCATCTTATAGTATTTGACAATATCATAAATTTCATGTAATCCTTTTGCCTAATTACAGAATCTAAATCTAAAGTATAGCTTTTATAGTGCAGCAGAATTCCTACATTATGAAATAGGATAAATTGTATGATTGTAAATATTATTTTTGTAAATCAAATCTGTATATGTAGTTTTTTTTACATATCTTGGTATTCTCTTCTTTTATATTTTAAATTTACAATTAATCTTATGTCTGTGCTTTTGTTATTACCCATGTATCTTGGTATATTGGTATACTTCTGTGTATTTTGAATTAAAATGTCCTATAATAATGTAAGATGTTTCAACAGACAAAATAAATACAAATTTGATAGCTATAATATATACCTAGGTAGACCACAGAAGCCATCAGGTCAATCATACTTAAGTTTTAATGTGATCAGTAAAAGTGTATTCTGTTATGAACAATGGTATTCAGAACCAGAGGTAACTGTGCATTAATTGATAATCTGTTAAATTTAGTTTAACAGATTGTTTTTCACAGAACTCTATTAATTTCTTTTATCAAAGTCATATACAACCTTAGGTGTCACAAATGGTATATATACAGAGCAAAAAATAAAAGAAAAGCATCATGGCAATGCTTATTTGTAAATGAGGGTGGTCTGAAAAGTTTCCGACCTCAACATAAAGATGGCAGCTTTCGTAAATAAAAGTTAGTGAATTTCATTGTTCATCTGTTGATAGTTACTCACCAAAGTTTTGGACACTCAGTTGTTATGTAATAGCCATTTGAGTGAGCTGATATGAGTGCTTTTATGAAAATGGACAAAATCAAGTATCGAGCTGTCATTAAATATTTGTTTTTGAAAGGCAATATGCCTACGCAAATCAAAGATGAGTTGGATTCTGTGTATGGGGACTCTGCACCATCATTTACCGCAGTAAAATTTTGGGCAGCTGAATTTAAACGTGGTCATAAGAGCTTGGGAGACGATGAACGTTCGGGACGTCCAAAAACTGCAACTACCGATGAAAACATCGCCAAAATTCACCAAATGCTGCTAGACAACTGCCAAATTAAAGTGAGAGAGATAGCAGAGGCTATGAACTTATCAAAAGAACTTGTTTGTCACATATTAAATCGACATTTAGACATGAGAAAGCTGTCGGCACGTTGGGTGCCGCGTTTGCTCACATTAGACTAAAACCGTGTTCGAATGAACATTTTCAATGCTCTGTTGGCGCAGTTTTGGCGCCGATTAATTACTGTAGATGAAACTTGAAAGAAACTGAAACTGAAAGATGAAACGGAAAAGATATCTTGTATCTTTATTAGGTCAGAAACTTTTCAGACCACCTATGTACATGCAGCACATTCTAGAATAACCATAAAAAGTTATTATCTGCAGACAATTCTTGGAAACAATGACTGACTGAAGGACAGATTAATTCAGGTATATGAGCATATAAGTTTAAACTGATAAAACTTCTGTCAGTTTCTGCAACTGTATGTTATAGATCCAATATAAAAGTGATTCCAAGGATTTCCATTAGTCTGTTCCCTTTTGTTACTCAAGAAAGTCCTTAAAAATGTTAATGCTTTAAACCATTCTTCTTGCCTCTAGAATAGTTTCAATCAAAAACTTTAATTTATGCTTTCCTTGTAACTGCTTTGGCTCTTCTTTCTAATATGCGACGCGGCGGATCTTTTTCTAATTCCTTTGCACTTTTTGATGTTTTTATATATAACCATGATTTTTAATATAACTTATTTACTTTTTAGTGCAAGTGTGCATGATGTCAAATGACACCAAGTATACTGCAAGGGGAAAATTGGCGGTCCTGATCACGTCGTTTAAACCGACGAATGCAAAATATGACGACGCAAGTTTCATCGTAGGCGCTGCAATTAGACTGTAGAGCATATTTGCATCCCTCCTGTCATATTGTCATCTGCACCTCATTTGTTTCCACGTCGATCATTCTCAAGATCCAGTTGCCCTCTATGACACGTCCACGATGAAACTTGCGTCGTTCTATTTTGCTTTGTCGATTTGAACGACGTGACCGAGACCACCAATGTTCCCCTTGCAGTATACTTGGTGTCACTTGACATCATGCACACTTCGCGGCAGTAGCCTAATCAGTCCGTGAGGGTGTGTTCCTAAAACAATTACAAATGTACTTTAAAAAACTTAACAGAATATCAGAATGGCAATTTGGATTCCAAGAAAAATCAACAATAAATGCAATAAATAAAGTAAATAGTATTATAATTAATGCATTAAATAACCATGAACCAGTAATAGCTATATTTTTAGATTTATCAAAAGCATTTGATTGTGTGGATATAGATATAATTACAAATAAATTAGAAAATCATGGGGTTCGAGGATTAGCTCAAAAGTGGAAAGTATCATATTTGAAAAACAGAACACAGTTTAAACAAGGAGTACCACAGGGTTCTAAACTAGGACTATGTTTATTTTTAGCCTATGTGAATGAAATTTTTGAAATAATACTAAGAAATGGAGGTTTGGGAATTGGATATGCAGATGACATGACAATAATAATTAGAGGAATGTCAGCAATGGAGGTGGAAAAGAAAGCAATGAAATTAATTAAATAATAAAACAGCACTATTTAAACCTAAATATGATTCTAAATGCACACAAAACAGCATGGATAAATTTTGAATTAGGAAATTATAGTCAAAATGGTATAAACATTGCAGTAAATGGTGAAACAATACCGGAAGTTCAGCACTAAAATTTTAGGCGTAATAATAGACAAACAAACTGGAAGCCATATGTATCTCATATAACCAAAAAGTTAAATAAAGGTATATTTATAATGAGACAAGCAGGAAAAAATATGGATTATGAAACTTTAAAACAAATATACTATGCATTTATATACTTACACATAAAATATGGGATAACTTTATGGGGAAACATCACAGCAACAGGAGTAAAACAAGTATTCAAACTACAAAAAATAGCAATTCAAATAATGTCAAAAATAAATAGCAGACAGACATGCAAATTAAAGTTTAAAGAGTTTGGTATTTTAACTGTTCCATGCATATATATATATATATGAAACAATACAAATTATTTTACAAGGAAAAGAAGAACCGAAAGATCAGATATTTTAGATCAGTGTATAGGGGAACACTAAACAACCTCTGTTGTAAAAACATGGGTAAAGAACTATATAATATGTTACCAGAAGATATTAAAATAATTAATGAAAGGGAATATAAACTGAAGGCAATAAAAATATTCTTAATAACAAATGCATTCTATAGTTTGGAAGAATTCAAGTATAGAGATATGTAAAAAGATAAAACTATGTATGTATATAAAATTGGAAATTTTGTACAATTGATGTTGACATGTCCTTGAAATCATTGTATTCAAAGGATAAATAAAAGTATCTTATCTAGCTCATACATGTATTTCTTACAAAGCACTCCATTATTGTCGTGACGTAGGATTGTTTGTGTGCAAAGCAGTGCATGAGTAACAAAATTTGACTGGGCAATAACAGCCTGCTCAAACCATGTTTCTTTGCACACGGACTGCATCACCGCATTTTTGCAGAGGTTGGCTACAAGTTTTGCATATCTTTCTCATGTTGGCTTCAACGCCAGAACCGGCAGGTCGTCTGCTTGCACATGCGTATACGTGCACCTTTGGACTTAGAAAATATTCTCGCGTCGCACTAAAGAAAGTTTCTCCATTGACTTATTACATTTTCTTAAATTATGCTTTCCAACTTCTGTTAAATATCTGAGACATCACTAAGCAAAGCTCAGGTATTCAGGTACATACTTGAAACTAACAAGGTCATAAGTCATCTCTTTTCCTTTATAAGTAACATGAAAAATCTAGCTATATCATTATTGCAACTTTGGTGGTAGCTAATAGCAGTCAGAGGTTGGAATCCTCCATGGCTGGTTTCACAACTGATTCATTGCTACGGTTTGAGACTACTCAAGGAGCGCTAAAGCAAAGAAAATATTTGGAGGGAGCAGAGTTCAATAAGGAAATTGGAATTAGTAAAACAGTAGCCATTCTTTTGCATTTTTAACTTTGTCTATCATTAGAAAATAGGATAAATCAATGACAAACAAATGTTTTGTTAAGTTTAGAATGCAATACTTGATGTTTTGTTGGTCCCTAAAAAAGTATGGTATTTATTCCATGTTTTGTCAGACTTTAGACTCAGCATTATCTTTAGTAGATGACTTATCAGTTAGTAAAGGATCTTCAGATTCACAAATTTCTTGCAGAGCAGAGTCCTGTTGAGTTGTTGACAAGCTAATTTCATCCTTATTAGTTACAGCTGGCCACAAAGGATCTTCAGATTCAGAAACTTCGTGCAAAACAGAATCCTGTTGAGTAGCTGTCCTACTATGTTCATTCTTATTAGTTACAGTTGGCCATTTTGGCTCTGACTGAATCACTTGTGGGGATGGACTACTTGAAACAGACCATTTGTGTTTTTCTCTGCTGGGCATGCTGCCTGAGATGGTGCGTTGTCTAATAATGCGCTTTTGTGCTCTTTCCAATATTGCTTCAATTCCTTCCAGCTCTTGAGGCAAATACCCTTCGAGGTCTGTAAACATAATATTGAGATTTTTTAGTGATTACTTTCAAGCAGCTGAAAGGTAAATATTTAGAACCATTAAATATTACATATTTTGAATCCTTAAACTTGTATTTCCTAAATTAAATTTAAAGGGAGTCGATTAATGACACTAAACAACACTTTTAAATTTTCCTGGAACATGTTTCAGAGACTTTGCCTCCATCGTCAACAGGACATCGACTGGTTCTCACTGGTGTAGCTGGCAATATTTTGTCATAGATCTCCTCTGGTGGCGGTTCGAGGAACTTGCTGAGCAAATCTTTCTGGGGGATGTTGAAATTGAATACTTTGTTCCTATTTTTTGAAATGAAGATTTGTTCCGATGTGGACAGTTCTTGTTTTCCTGATGTATGTTTTAGTAGTTTTGGTTCTGGATTTATGTTGTGGATTTTTTTCCCAAAAATGCGTGGGAACTGCTGATTTTTCTAATTGTTTATATTTTATGTTCCTAAAGTGTTCCTTTGCTCTTGTTTCTAAATTTCTTTTGGTTTTTCCAATATAAATTTGACTATATATGTGTTTGGAGGAATTTAGTAACAGTGACGTCACACTTTAGTAACACTTACAAGTAAGTGACGAGTATTAATAAACCAACTACAAATAGTTTCTGAGATAAATTTGACTATTGAAAAAACCAAAAGAAATTTGGAAACAAGAGCAAAGGAACACTTTAGAAACATAAAATATAAAAAGTTAGAAAAATCAGTAGTTACCATGTATTTTTGGAAAAAAAAAAAAAAAACACAACATAAATCCAGAAGCAAAACTACTAAAACATACATCAGGAAAACAAAAACTGTCCACATGGGAACAAATCTTCATTTCAAAAAATAGGAACAAAGTATTCAATTTTGACATCCTCCAGAAAGATTTGTTCAGCAAGTTCCTCGAACTGACACCAGAGGGGACCTATGACAAAATATCACCAGCTACACCACTGAGAATCAGTTGATATCCGGTTGACGATGGAGGCAAAGTCTCTGAAACATGTTCCGGGAAAATTTAAAAGCAAGTGTTGTTTAGTGTCATTAATTGACTCCCTTTAAATTTAATTTATTACAACAACACTGTTTTCAACACTTCCAAGAAGGGAACTGTATTTCCTAGTTAATCCTTTTTAATTACTAAACCTTAATAGAAATAAGGAAATACTTAATAAAATATTGACTACTGACCAGAATGTATCTTCCTTCGTGGACTGATAAACTCATCCATAAGTGTTGGTGAATCTGGAGGGACCGTAGAAGCTGATTCACGGTTGGCACGTGCTGCTAGGTATGTAATTCGACGTGCTTTAAGGTGCCGCTGTTGCAACTGATCACTCAGCTCTTGGTATTCATCATCAATCAAATTTGGATTATATCTCTCATGGAACTGTGGATGAATTTAAGTTGTTAATAAATACCAAAATTAAAATAGAAATATTAAGAGTATTAACTACTGAAAATTCTGCAACAGACTAAGTGGAAAATGATCAGGATATAAATAGTGGTTACAAACTGTCTGATACATTGTTTAAAAAATTACATGCCTGTCTAACAGCAGCATACGTGCTGCACCATGTATGATATGATCACCAGTTTCACTTCTGTTATAAAGGAAGTTACATTAAGCATTTTTACTTTCTTCTTTTTTAACTCCTGATAAGGACCCACAAATATGCCTTTTGTAGAGCAGAGACTCTGGATCAGAAAGAGTGCCAGGAAGGGTGATCAGCCTAATGCCTGTATGAGAATGAGGAAGTAGATGACAGAATGAGGGTGAAATAAATGAAAAGAAAGGTGATAATGAAGCAATTGGTGGAATGATGACAGGGGAAACTGGAGGACCCAGAGAAAACATGCCACCATACCAAACTGGTGCAACTGCAGCAGCTCCTAACAAAAACAACATTAATAATGATGATGATGACGATTACGATGATGATGGTAGCACAGCAACAATTTGTCTGACAAAAGAAAGGGTTTTGATAGAGTGAGTCAACATGAAAAATTCAATGCCATGGCCGGGACTTGAACCACGGATATCCCAGTTTCCGTCCAGTCGCTCTAACCCATTGAGTTACCATGGCCAACATGCCGTCCTGACATTAAATTCTCCAATTGACTCATATATATTTTCCCGCTAAACCACTAGGGGCTCTCATATTCGAGGTACACCTCTTGTTGAGACTTACTGTTGTAACTAAAATAATAAGAGTTAAATGATGGAGCCTGAGACTCAAGTACTTACAACAGTAAGTTGCCACCAGAGCTGTATCTCGAATATGAGAGCCCCTAGTGGTTTAGCGGGAAAATATATATGAGTCAATTGGAGTCAATATATATGAGTCAATATGAGTCAGGACGGCATGTTGGCCATGGTAGCTCAATGGGTTAGAGCGACTGGACGGAAATCGGGAGATCTGTGGTTCAAGTCCTGGCCATGGCATTGAATGTTTCATGTTGACTCAGTCTATCAAAAACCTTAGCCTATATACGGCTAGTGTGAGGAAATGATTGATTTCCATCAATTAACTAAAAGAAAGGGTTGTTTTTTGGATGTTTGTTTTTGTGCATATAATAAAGTACGTCCTCTTAAACCAAAATCAAAGTGATGTGAAAATTAACTGCAGTTGAGAGGTGGGAGGTATGGAGGAAATAGAAGGAGTTTTACACTTATACATGCTGTAGTGAGTCATCACCTAGTGTCACTGGTGTAAACTTGTAGTAATAGTATGAAACGGAGCATGGAAGAAGTCTTACACTCTCAATTGCATGTTAGTGTATGCCTTCAAGTGTACACCACAACCTCTATGTATTTGACCCTTGAAATAATTACGTCATACCAATTGCAAAAGTTCCTTAAGACGTTAACAATGGTATCATTAAGAAAATAATCCTATCATTCTTAATAAACAGATTGAGTATACAAAAGTAGATTCATGAATTAAGAAGACGTGCATTTAATCTGTAAACTTTTCAATATATAGCTTAAATGGCTTGTGAGAGGTTTTAATTCATTGTAAGCAATACAAATTAAAAAAGAAATTTTTATGTAGATAATTCAATTGCTTTTACTTAATTATTTCCTATACTAAATTACATAATAAAGTATGAGCCATATAAAACTGAACACTTTTGTAGACCAGTTGTGCCTGCCTCCATAGCGTAGTTGGTAGCGTGTCTACCTCACATTCAAGAGTTCCCGAGTTTGAATCTCACTCAGGGTGAGTTATCTGGATAAGGTTTTTTCCAGGGTTTTTCCTTATCCTGAAAGACAAATGTCAGGTAACTCTAAGCTCTATGGACCCTGGGCTCATTTGAGCTTCACTTCACCCATTCCATTCATCGTTCGATATGACTTAACGTTGGAGGATGTAAAACTAAAAATGAAAGAAAAGAAAAAGACCAGTAATTTCCCTCTGGAAAGTAATAATAAATTTAAATCTCTGGAAGAATTAATATTATTTTGTTTTTTCTTTCTTTTTCTTTATTTTTTAAGGGTTATTGTCTTTTAACTGTGTAGGCCACATCATAACTGACTGAAACGTGTGAAATGATGCTCAAATGAACCTAGGGTGCATATACCTTTAATTTTCTCAATATTGCCTTTGCAGGATATGGAAACATGCTAATGAATTGAAAAATATCTTATTATTTGAAGCAAAAGGTTAGAAACAGTGATGTATGTAACATTTGAAAGTAATGAGTCGGTAATTCAGACACAAACATTACTTAAATTATCCTTACTTGGACATATTTCGGAGAATGGTTTGTCCCCATCATCAGCAGTTATCCGACTGGTTGGATCCGTGGTTTCCTGAAGTGAGGTTGTCTGTGGTGGTATCTGTTGTCTTTGGAAGTTCATCTCACAGACAACAGATGCCACCACAGACAACCAGCTCACTTCAGGAAACCACGGATCCAACCAGTCGGATAACTGCTGACGATGGGCACAAACCGTTCTCTGAAACATGTCCAAGTAAGGATAATTTAAGTGATGTTTGTGTTTGAATTTTCAACTCATTTACTTTCAAATGAAAAATTTCTGTTCATTTATAACTGCAAAGCAAGAGAGTCTTTCTGGAATTTTTCCATGCATATCCCTAGAATGTGAATCTTGGGTATCTTTAAGTACTATGGATCTCAGAATCATACGAACATCAATTCACACACATTTGAATTGTTTCTCCCAGAGCCCCTGAGGTAATAAAGCACAACTTTAATTTTTTATACTTGCCAGAGGGAAATTATATCTTCAAAAGTGTTCAATTTGATACAGACCACCTGTATAACAAATAAGTGAAAAATCCCATAAGAAGTGATAAGTAAAAATTATACCTTCTGGTACGGATTACTTCGGAAAGCTTTGTTTAAAGTGCTGGTGCTAGTTTTAGCATCCATCTGGCTGCTGTCTCTGGATTCAACCGAATTTGCTCTTTGCCGAATTTCCACACCAGGAAAGAGACTGGATATGCGATATGTTCTTCTGGCACTAGATGTTCGTCTTAGTCGAGGAGAAGTCAAGTCATCTGGCAATACTGCAGCTGCAGCATTCTCATCATGCAATAAAAGTGCCTTCTTTTCTTCTACTAGAGTCACAGGACCATAAAGATGTGCAAAATGTTCTCTGAAATTACATTAAAATAACTGTCAATTTTAAAAGGATTAGACCTTGAACAGTTTAGTAAAAACAAAAAATGATTATAGTTTAGCAAACTCAATATGTCAAGTAAATGGTTAGAGAGAATGTGTGAAACACTGGTTGTCAAAGATGTTGTATGCTGTAGAAATATAGGAGATGTCAAAAGTAATAAAATAGATCAATTATACAAATAATTTGCTAAAGAGATTTTGGGATTGTCTAGATCAGCTCCAGGAGAGCCTTAGTAGAATTAAGAAAAACCAGAAGAAAAGGTATAATAATTGAAATAATCCTGAAATTTTAGTATAAATGTGTAACAAAAGAAAATGATGAAATCCTAAAGGTATGTATGAATCTCTAAAATAAAATGGAAAACAAGAATAGATAATGGTCAGAAGCAGAGAAAACTATGGAAAAAATAGGAATATGGAGACTAGAAAATAGGAATGGAGATGGTTTTTGGAAAATAGAACCAGAATGGAGAATATAGAAAGATAAGGGATATGGGGAAGGCCTGCCTTGGTGGCGCAGATGGTAACATGACTGCCTCACGTTCAAGAGGTCCTGAGTTTGAATCTCGGTAGGGTTAATTACCTGGATAAGGTTTTTTCTGAAGTTTTCCCTTATCCTGAAAGATGAATGTTGGGTAACTAAGCTCTATGGACCCTGGGCTCATTTGAGCATCATTTCACCCATTTCATCCATCGTCTGATATGACTTAATGTTGGAGAGCGTAAATTACAAAAAAAAAAGAAATAGAAATGGGGAAGGATAGAAAATAGACAATCATTAAATTTGTATAGGATAATAAAGAGAGAATGGGGAAGAGAAAGATATATGTAACAGACAGGAAAAGGAAGGAATAGCTTGAATAACAACGAGATCAATGTTCTTAAGGGGAATATGAAATAGCAGGATAGGAATATTTGAATTATGTAGAGAAGCAGAAAACTGTTCATATTCTGATAGAGTGCAAAGATCTAGCAGTATGGAGACAGAAAATGTGGGAGAAGGAATGGGAAAAGATGCAAAGCTAGCTGATAGCCATAAAAAATGAAAGTATAAATGGAAATATGGGGAACTCGTTTTGGAAAGCTAAAGAAAAGTGGATGAGAAAAGTAAAGATTGGAAAAGAATAAATGCTGGGATAACAAGATGAGACAGAGAGCAAACTAGAGTAGATGACAAAATGGTGACTATGCTACTCAACAAAGCTAGAATGCAAGCCCAGTTAGCCAGTGTAAAAGATGGCAGAAGGCAATTTATACAACTAGGTTAAGCAAAATATGTATGTAATGAGTATAAAATATTGTAAATAGCAAGTTGTATAAATTAATTCTACTCTATTCCATAAACAATAGTTTAAACAATTAACCCTAAACAAAGAAAACAAAATTCTAATGTGATACACTCACATGACCTGTAGTAAAGATAAATACAAGTGAGTCAAATGAAAACCTTAAATATTTTTTTAAATATTATTTACTGTGCAGAAGTGGTACAAAGCTGTATCACTTTTCAACATAATCTCCCTCACGCTCAATGCAAGTCCTCCAGCACTTACAAAGTGCATAAATGCCTTTAGAAAAAAATTATTTTGGTAGTCTGCACAACCACTCATGCACCGCGTGGTGTACCTCTTTATCGGAACGGAACTTCTTTCCTCCTATTTCATCTTTGAGTGGTCAAAACCTATGGAAATCACTTGGGGCAAGGTCTGTTGAGTATGGTGGATGAGGAAGACACCCAAAATGCAGGTCTATGATTGTTGTATGGGCAGTGTGGGGCCTTGCATTGGCATGTTGCAAAAGGACACCTGCTGACAGCAATCAACGTTGCTTTGATTTGATTGTAGGCCGCAGATGATTTTTTAGGAGATTTGTGTATGATGCACTGGTGACAGTGGTCCCTCTAGGCATGTAATGCTCCAAAATGATGCCTTTTTCATCTCAAAAGAGAGTCAGCATAACCTTCCCTGCTGATGGTTCTGTTCAAAACTTCTTTGGTTTTGGTGATGAGGGATGGCACCATTCCTTGCTCACTCTCTTCGTTTCCGGTTGGTGGAAGTGAACCCAGGTTTTGTCCCCAGTAATGATTCTTGCAAGGAAGCCATCACCTTCCCGTTCAAAGTGCCGAAGAATTTCTTCACAAGCATCAACACATCGTTCTCTCATTTCAGGAGTCAGCTGCTGTGGCACCCATTTTGCAGACACTTTGTGAAACTGGAGCACATCACGCACAATGTGGTGTGCTGACCCATGACTAATCTGTAAACATGCTGCATTGTCATTCAGTGTCACTCGGTGGTTTTCCTTCACTATGGCTCCAACTGCTGCAATGCTCTGTGGAGTCACAACTCGTTGTGCCTGACCTGGACATGGAGCATCTTCCACTGAAGCCACACCATTTGCAAACTTCCTACTCCGTTTGTAGACTTGCTGCTGTGACAAACATGCATCACCATACTGAATCTTCATTCGGCTATGAATTTCAATAGGTTTCATACCTTCATTATGCAAAAACCGAATAACAAAACGCTGTTCTTCCCTGGTGCAAGTCGCTAGTAGGGCGGCCATCTTTATACTGATACTGCGACAGTATGTGTTCATTTGCATCACCTACAGGCCATTCTGCACGCTGTTTGTAGCACGCTTACCAACTTACAGGATAACGGTGTGAAATTTTGATTTGTTATTACAAATTTAAGGTTTTCATTTGACTCACTCTCGTATGATTCGTTAAACTACTTATATAAATCTGATACTTCCATTCACATTAAATTATTCCTTATATATTTTTACTTTTTCTACCACATACATAATAGATGGAGAATGTATTGTATTCTGCCAAATACTTTGATTTTGTGATTTCACTGAAACTTATGTTTTGAGCCCTCAAGATGTTTTAGAAAAAATCTATATGAATGTATTTGCGTAAACTTCATATTTTAGTTCATTGCCTTATAAAAATTTGATATAAGATTTTCAAGAAAATCCCTGTCAACTCCAAACTACTGCTTACATGGAACATTTTTTAAAATAATGCACACACACCCAAACACATTCACAAATTCATCTTATATATGAACAGTATATGCTTAAGATTAATAAGATAGTAACAGCCACAGTGACTTACGTGAGAGTCAGTTTCTCATAGAGCTTAGTCAACTCATTGTCAGAGCCTTCTATTAGAAATACCCTTTTTAGGTATAAGTTATCTATTTGCTCAAACTTTCTCTGTGAATAAAAAGATATAGATAAGTGTTGATAAATCCTTTCATGGAAGTGTTGAAAACAGTGTTGTTGTATAAATTAAGTTAATTGGGAGTCGATTAATAACACATTGTTGTTTTGTGTTATTAATCGACTCCCAATTAACTTAAGTGTTGATAAATTCCTTTGCAACCAGAGACAGATCCAGGATCAACTAAAGGGAGATGCTGGGATTTTTTAAAAGAAACTTAACATACATTACCACAAAGCAAAACCCATGAGGAACTGGGACATTTTACTTCCATAGTGAAGAAATTTCCTATGTTTATTTTATAGTATAGTAAATGGTAGTTAAAGTGTAATGTAATATTATTTCAGCACTAGTAAACATTGCACCAGCTTGCTTAAGTCTACCTGTTTTCCTGTGTCAATTTAACATTATTTAAAACAGTGGCTATTTACTCTAAATAGTAGGAGCACATGTCCTTATTTCATCATCTGCAAATCCATTTTACTTAAAAATGCCATTATACGAAGCCTTATCTGCAGAATTTTGAATGCTTCATTTTCTGGGTTTTAAAAAATGATTTATATACCAAACAATTTATGTATGTCATAAATTGCATAGAAAGTATTAAACTTTCAGCTAATATTTCCATTAGTTAATTGATGGAAATTAATCATTTCTTCACACTAGCCGTATATAGGCTAAGGTTTTGGACAGATAGAGTCAACATGAAAAGTTCAATGCCACGGCCAGGATTTGAACCACGGATCTCCTGGTTTCCGGCCAGTCCCTCTAACCCATTGAGCTACTATGGCCAACATCCCGTCCTGATATTAAATTCTCCATTTGACTTGTATATTTCCCCGGTAGACCACTAGGGGCTCTTGCATTCGAGATACACCGTTTGTGGCAACTTATTATCGTAAGTACTTGAGTCCCAGGCTTCATCATTTAACTCTTATTATTTAAGTTAATTGATGGAAATTAATCATTTCTTCACACTAGCTGTATGTAGGCTAAGGTTTTTGACAGAAAGAGTCAACATGAAAAATTCAATGCCACGGCCGGGATTTGAACCACGGATCTCCTGGTTTCCGTCCATTCGCTCTATCCCATTGAGCTATCATGGCCCTCATTTCAAGGTGGCGTAAAGACGTAGCATTGAATGGAGATTAAGTTGAAAAATATTTTTGTGTAGCTAAAAGATTGGGGAATAACATGGTGTATTTCAATGCTGAATAAAACAATCTCTGTTTCAGAAACAAAAATGTGTTGCATTACTTATTGAACTCCCCTCGCAGAATTGGAGGATGTTGCATGACCAACCTCAGGGGATGTATCACCAACAGATCCCAGTGGACTGGTCACAAATTAATCCAACTGAAATATGAAAGTGAAAAAGGCTTGGACTTTCCATTATTCTTTGAACAAAAATTAATTTAACATTGTAATACACTTTCATTAATTTATTAGCAACAGTAAAGCCACGTCACTGATAAAGAAAGAGCAAAATGTTTTTGTTAAAATAAGGTTAAAATGATTAAAAGAAATGTGAAGAAAAGCGAAGAAAGCTCCAAGAGGTAGTAACAAATTGTGTAAATTTTATGTAATGTTTAAAGAAAATAATAAATTATTCACTATTTAGGTTTCTCACTAATAAACACTTTGGTGACATATATATTTAAGGTAAAATGAAACTTTTAATTTAATTTTCTGTAAAAAACTTGAACTCAAATACAATTAGGGCAAGTTAAAACACCCCTTAGGCTCTCCCTGGATCCACCTCTGTTTGCATCATAGAAAAACTAAAAGGTATATGATTACTATACTGTGCATGAAGGATTACAGTAAAATACAGCTTTTTAAGAATACTTAATGTTTCTTGTAGAATATCAAACTGGTTTCAAAAGTTTTTCACTGAAAATTCTTATTACATTTAATTACTTCACATTAGATATACTGAGGATTATTATAAATCTTTTAGAACTGCCAAACAATCAGGAAGTAAATGAAGATTACCAATTTTATTCAACATCTCAAAAGAACCTAGGATTGATGAAACATTATCCTCATTCTCCTTCAAAATGCAAGAAAAAAAGATAGAAAGAAAGAAAAATACGAGGGCTGTTCAATAAGGAATGATAACAATTTTTTTTTGACAACGTACCTTTACTCATTCCCATAATTTTGATGGTCCTTCTCAAAATAGTCTCCCCTGAATGCGATGTACTTGTCCCAGCATTTCTGCCAGTCTTCAAAGACATGCTGGAAACCATTTTTTGAGAGATCCTTCAAAATATCCTCCGTAGCCCTCACCACTGCTTCTGAAGATGGATAATGCCTCCCACGAAGGCATTTCTTCAAGTTAGGGAATAGAAAAATGTCATGTGGAGCTAAATCCGGACTATAGGGAGAGTGAGGGATGCCGGACATCCCTGTAGTATTGTCCAGTTACTGATGTGTGTGCAGGTACAACATGCTGACAAACCATTCCATGAATATCAAAGAATGAGATGGCCATAACTTTCCCAGCAGAAGCAACCACTTTTGCTTTTTTGGGGTTGGTGATGAAGGAGATTTCCACGCTGAGCTTTGCTGTTTGCTCTCAGGATCAAAATGATGTAGCCAAGTTTCATCAGCAGTGATTACGTTTGAAAGAAAATCTGAATCTTCCTCTAACATCAACTTTAACTGCTTGCAGACCTGCATGCAAATGTCCTTTTGTTCGGGAATCAACAGTCTTGGAACCTATCGCGTACAAACACGTCTCATGTGTAATGTTTCTGTCACCAGCATGTGGGTGGCACCCAATGATATGTTCAGTGCTTCAGAAAGTGATCTTAAGGTAATTCGTCTATCCTCTCTCAAAATGGCAGTAGCAGTGTTGATGATTTCTTCCATAAGAGCAGTAACTGGAGCACCGGGTCCACCTTCCTTTGAAATTGATTGTCTCCCCTCTTTAAACATTTTAAATCACTTTCGAGCAGTGCTGTAGGGAAGAATAGATTCTCCATAGGCCTCCTATAACATTGTATAGGCCTTAATTGAAGATTTGTTGAGACAAAAGCAGAATTTCAAAGCCACGTATTGTTCCTCGCATGTTACCTCCATTGCAATGGTAGGCGATGCTGAACATGTCTGAACTTGCCTGGTTCTCACAGGCGGGAACCAAGAGTACCAACAATGAAACTACTATGGCGTGCTTGTTTCACATTAAGCTAACAGAATATAATAAGATTGAATTTTAGTGCAAAAAATTATGACCGTAAAAAAATTATCATTCTTTATTGAACAGCCCTCATATATAAGAATGAAGAATATAGTATAGTACATAGTATATAGTTTGTATAAAATGTTCTTAGACTATTCATTCAATGATAAAGTGTTTCTGTATGCTGATTTGTTACAGTTCTTGATTACCCTTATGTAGAAATCACCTCGCACTCCAGAGATTTCTTCAATGCCAGCCATCATGGTATTCATCACCTAAAATAGTAAATGATAATAAAACATGATCTTCCTTTCTATTATTAAAAAAATAACATAAATTTTATTTTGACAGTACAAAATATTTTGATTTACTTACATTTTCTGAGATTTGCATTATTATAGTTTTTGATTCATTTCTAGATTTTGCGATGTTCAGTAATGCGACAAGTGGCTTCACAGTGCTGCCCTGCCAACAAATTTGACTTTTCTATTATATGTTATAGTTATTACAAACATGCTTCATCAACTCAGATTTACACAGGTTATTTCAAGAAAAGATATTTAATAAACTGAAATTAATGCAGTAGTAGAATAGGAATATAAACAAGGCAAAATGTGAGAAAGCATTGATTTTCAGATGCACTTGTTTGGTTTCAGAATTGATGCATTTGCATTGGTAACATGTATAATGACGAATATTTTGTGAAATAATAGCAAATAATTCATTTTAAGTGATTATTTGTACTACTAGCAAAGCGAGAAGGCGTATTGGAAAAGGTTTGCAACACAGAGATGTTTACCTCAGCTTATTGCACATACACGGCGAGTCCAGTGTATGTATACTCTGTTCAGATATAATCATGTCTTCTGGACAGCAACGTGTCATACATCGGTAGGCGCGAGAAATATCAATAGACACACGCAGCTTCCAATCGCTCTATTTGTATTTCGTAACTTACTGTACATCAACTTACTAATATCTCACTCCTTTAATCGACCAGATAGGACCCAATAAGGGACGATGGCAGTGCTGGTCACCTGAAGGTCAATATGCCTCAATGCTCTGTCCAGTAGTATAAGCTAGATAGCTGTATTTTTGTAACATTTCAACCAAATTTTAAAATCACTGATGAATGTTGCTTATAAATCTTTCATGCTTAATTTGTTTTTATTTTGCAGAAATTTGGCAATATAGATGCAAGTTAAGTTTATTCAAATACAGAATAGTGCTAATCATACACATCTAAAAATAATTCAAAATACAATCTATTACCTGTATGAAAACTGTAAACAGTATGACAATGAGTGTGGTAGTTACAAACACTTTATGAGGTTTTATAGTGTTTTCGTCAAGCATTTCCACCATGGAGAAAGCCACAGCTCCACGTAGACCTCCATATGCCATTATGAATTGTTCCTGTAAATTTATTTTTTTTACCCGGAATCTGTTTGCTATTCCTGTTAAAAGGAACACACCTGCAAATTTCACAATTTGATCAGTTTGGTTTTGTAGAGCATTTTTCAGCTAAAAGGGAAATTTAGAATTATTGATTGCACAGGTTGGCACAGATCAAAATAGGTGAACTCCCATTTGAATGTGATATATTTATTGACTATACAGATAAAATTAATTATTGATGTACAAGGGCAGTTCAATAAGTAATGCAACACATGTTTTTTCTCTGTCAATTTTTGTTCGAAAAACCTGACATTTCTTGTGGAACATTTTCAAACATTGCCGCTTCGTCTCTTAAAGTTTCATTGACTTCCGATAGGTGACAGTGTTATATGAAGCTTTTAAAATGCCTTCTGTAACAGAGTTGCGTTCCAAACAACGGGCAGTGATTGAGTTTCTTTTGGCGAAAAACCAGGGCATCTCAGATATTCAAAGGCACTTGCAGAATGTCTATGGTGATCTGGCAGTGAACAAAAGCACGGTGAGTCGTTGGGCAAAGCGTGTGTCATCATCACCGCAAGGTCAAGCAAAACTGTCTGATCTCCCACGTGCAGGGCAGCCATGTCCAGCTGTGACTCCTGCAACATTGTAGCATGCGAACACTCATTCAAGATGATCACCGGATCTCAATAAAACACCTCAGTGTTCAACTTGACGTCTCTGTTGGTAGTGCTTTTACAATTATTCACCAGTTGGGATATTCAAAGGCTTGTTCCCGCTGGGTCCCTCGATGTCTAACCAAAGACCATAAAGAGCAAAGGAGAACCATCTGTGCGGAATTGCTTGCTCATCATGAGGCTGATGGTGACAGTTTTTTGTCAAACATTGTTACTGACGATGAAACATGGGTTCATCATTTCGAACCCAAAACAAAACGGAAATCAATGGAGTGGCTCCACACCCACTCCCCTACCAAGAAAAAGTTTAAAGCCATACCCTCAGCCGGTAAAATCACTACAGTCTTCTGGGATGCTGAAGGGCTTATTCTGTTCAATGTCCTTCCCCATTCTCAAATGATCAACTTTGAAGTGTATTGTGTTACTCTTTGAAAATTAAATAAACGACTTCAGCGTGTTCGTAGGCACAAAAATCCGAACAAACTTCTTCTCCATGACAATGCAACACCTTGCACAAGTCTTCGCACCTGACAGGAGCTCACAAAATTTCAGTGAACTATTCTTCTGCATCCTCCCTACAGTCTCGATCTAGCACCGTCGGATTTCCATATGTTTAGCCCAATGAAGGACGCAATCCATGGGAAGCACTACACGGATGATGAAGAAGTTATTGATGCAGTACGACGTTGGCTCCGACATCAACCAGTGGAATGGTACCGTGCAGGCATACAGGTCCTCATTTCAAGGTGGCATAATGCCGTAGCATTGAACAGAGATTATGTTGAAAAATAATGTGTAGCTAAAAGATTGGGGAATAACATGGTGTATTTTAATGCTGAATAAAACACCCCTGTTACAGAAAAAAATATGTTGCACTACTTATTGAACCGCCCTTGTATACAATAAAAAATTGTGATACACTCATATGACTTTCTGTACTCACTATTGTTTATTTATCTATAACCTCTGCAAAGTATTCTTATGAAAGCATCTTCCTCTACCTAGTTCATGTTAATGAAGCAGCTATATTATGTATTCTGTTGTAGATAGAACAGGGGCAATGACAATTGAATAAATAGTCAGATGTTTAATTTGGGCAACTATATGCTCCATCCAGCTATAATACGTCAGTATTTTGCAATACTGACTAAGCCACTACAGCTTATAAATGTTATGAGCATTAACTTGAAGTTCAAGAAACTTTTAATGTTTTTAATTATAACTAACATTATTCCCTTAATGTTTCATAAAATGAATTAAAAGTAACTTGAGTCTATGCACACTTACCAACAAAACGTGCAACAAAACAGAGAGCAAGTGTCCATAGGGCAAAGCCTGTGTGCCAAACATGGCGATCATTAACAAGCACCATACCGAGAAATAGGAAAATAATGGCATCACTTGTTGAGCTGAAAACATTGCACAAACATTAGCAAATCCCTAAATTTGAATTTGTGAGTTTTTATTCTGTGCTGTTATTAATATTATTTTTTGATTTCTTTCACATATTTTATTTAGAAATCTACTTTCTCTGAATAAACTATTCCAAATTCAATTTATTTTGTAATTGTAATTTTTCATCTTTCCTTTTACATCATCAAATGGAAATACAAAATCAAGTTTACAATTATAAAATCCATACTGGAAAACGCCATATATTTCTAAATCCTGAAAATCCTTCCATGCTGCTTGCCATTGAATAATAATTCGGTCCCCATACACCTAACTCTAGATTTTTGTGTATTGGAGGCCCTCTACTCCTTTTTACACATTTTGCCATTTCACCTATCCCACTCTACATTTTTCTCTTAATTGTTCTTAGCCATTTCTCTTTAACTTTCCATAAATAATTCCCTATATTTCTCCTGTTCTTTTCTCCTTTTACTGACAAAATTTTTCTGATTACTACTTTGTCCCCCAAATTGTACCATTTACGTAACTAGGCCTGCTCTCTCTATATCTTTGACTAAAATATAATATACAATGGAAGTCTGTATTCTTCTCCACATAATGGACATTTATTTAGCTTCCTATCTTGACCTATACCTTCCAAGTTTTTCACTGCTGTTCTTGCCCAAGCAAAACCTTCTCGCCCTAACTTACTACATATATCTATATATCCCTCCCCAGATTGCTTTTATTTCTCTATATTACTTCAGAGAGCTTTTGTCACTTGTACTGGCAAAAATGCCTTGTCTGTCAATATCTTCTAATCTTAGCTTAACTTCTTTCCAGAAGCCTCTATACCCATACTCTGCATTTAATCAAGAATGACCAATACCTATCTGCTTCAACACGTCATTCATTTTATGTGCCCAAGACCCTCCCCAGTTACTTCTCCTTTGAATATGAAAACATTCTTTAATTATATTGCCATCTTCCAAGTTAGTGATTCTGTATAAATATTTCATTGCCCTTGACAAGATTTTAATTTTAGTAGAATGCCTGCCCAGTTAAAATTGCAATGTCCCATTAGGTGATGCTATCGGTAAACCCAATATATATTTACAAAAGGATCTATGCACTCTATCAGTGTCTCTCCAAGCCTCATCTACTCCCCATACCTCTGATCCATGTGACATTCTATTTTCTACTACTGCCGTATAAATCCTTTCCAACCATTTGACATTTATATCTGGCAGTTATCTGGAAGTTTACTGTAGCATGATCTTATCACCCTCATGGCCATTTTACCTTTTGCCACAGACATCTTTTTTTGTTCTTTCCAGCTACCATCTGAACTCGACCTTGTCCCCAAATAATCAGATATCCTTATCACTTCTATTTCTCTTCTATTAACTTCCCATTTCTCATCCTTACACAAACTGTATCCATTTTTGAAGACCATAATCTTGGTTTTGTTTTCATTCACTTTCAAACCCCATTTATTGCAATAAGAATTGGCTGCCTTGACTGCTCTTCTCAGCCCTCCACTTGATGTGGACCCAACTACTAGGTCGTCTGCAAACAGTAGTCCCGGAATTTCTTTACAATTCAATTTATAAAAATTAATTCTTTTATTCTAACAGAAGTATTTATTATTGCTTCCTCCATCTGTACTCTTATTTTCTTACTCTTATTTTCATCTGATAAATGGGACACATGCTAAGACTTGGTTTATAAATTGCTGTAAATATAAATCATTCATTCTTACATATCACTGTCATGCTGGTTAAGAGTATTCTTTCATGATTTAAAGTTTGTCAGCTGTTAACAATCACTGTAAAGTAACAGAGAATGAAAGAGAGCATTTTCAAACCATGCCTTAAATGAAATACAAAGAGCTGCTATTTGACGTCTAGTTCACTGAATTTAAAATAAAGAGAGAAGTGTTGTGTCAAAACTGTGGTGACCACGGCAGATATCTTATACATAGAGCAACTGATCAAAGAAAAACTAAAGCTGAACTGATACAGAGAGGCTCTTAGGATTGATTCAGCAAGTAATTTCTACTGATCTTCAATACTACCTCAAGTAAATAAATAAAAATAAAAAAAGGTCCAAATATATTTCATCTTAACTGGCATGGAAGCTCTGTAGAGTGGAAAGATATGAAAAAATGATCCAGAAATTCAAATTCAGCAGTGTTTATCTCAACATATGCAAGGCAGTACCCAAAATATTTAAGAATGGTGCTATCTTCTTGTAGCAGAAATGGTGATTGGTAGCACTAAGTGTGCAGCTTCATACAACTGTGAATGTACTGCGATTTTGAAACTGATTTTGTGATACGCTGTTTGTGGCGGTTTCATGACGGATCCAAAAATAGAACAGAGAGTGTATATCAAATTCTGTGCAAATCTCAAGAAAAATACTATGGAGACACTGGTAATGATTAAATGTTTGGGAAACAAATCATCAACTGTAAATGTGTATGTTTGAGTGAAATGCTTGATTCAGGGTTTCTGTTAAAGATGATAACTAATAAGAAAGTCCATCAGCTACATAATGCCCAACATTACTGCCAAATACAGTCAACTTGAAAATTTCAATGCCACAACCGGGATTTGAACCACGGATCTCCTGATTTCCGTCCAGTTGACTTACTCATTGAACTACAATGGCCAACCTGCCTTCATGACATTAAATTCTCCAATTGACTCATATATATTTCCCCAGTAAACCACTAGGGGCTCTGGTATTCAGGATACACTGCCTGTGGCGACTTACTATTGTAAGTACTTGAGTCCCAGGAGTCATCATTTAACTTTTATTTATTTAAATTAATTTATGGAATTTTAGTTAATTGATGGAAATTGATAATTTCTTCACACTAGCTGTATATAGGCTAAGGTTTTTGATAAAGTCAACATGAAAAATTCAATGTCACGGGCGGGGATTTGAACCACGGATCTCCTGGTTTCCGTCCAGTCGCACTTACCCAATGATCTACCATGGCCAACTTGCCATTATGACATAAAAGTCTCTAATTGATTCATATATATTGTCACCCGAACGTTGGAACACCCTATAGAACCAGCTGATGGCAGCAGCAAGAGACGGAGGCGCTTGGACCCGCCCCCTCGTTTGTCTTATAGCGGTAACGTGGGGTGGCTGGGGAAAAAAAACATTACCCTGCCGTCTCTTTCCGCTGCCCTTGATTTCTCGAACTTACGGGATATTTCATCTAATTCAGAACATTCTCGATCGGACAGCTGACCCTATATAAGCAACACGCCAGGCTGGAAGTTAGTTAGTCAGAGTTCTTGGCGAGCAGTGTAAGAGTGCAGTGCTAGTGTAAGACGAGAAGACTGTGTACGTGCATCGGAGTATTGTATGTAATTACGAGTGCAAGTGAAATTGTAATGGACGAACTGGTGAATCGTAATTGTGTGCATTACGTAATTCTGTGTAATTGGCAAGTGTTTAACTGTAAGTCGGTGGAAATAAAGAACATTTTTGAGTGGTGCAATTGGACTTTTCATTTCACGAACCCACAAAGTCACAATATTTTCCCAGTAAACCACTAGGGGCTCTTGTATTCGAGATACACCGCTTGTTATGACTTACTATTGTAAATACTTGGGTTAAGTACCTTAGCCTATAAATGGCTAGTGTGAAGAAATAATTAACTTCCATCAATTAACTAAAATAATAAGAGTTAAACGATGAAGCCTGGGACTCAAGTACTTACAATAGTAAGTATATACTGCCAAAATTCAACAGCTCATTCATGAGGATCGATGTCAAACAATTTATGACATTGCTCATGAAGTGGATATGGGTTTTGAACAAGACAATGAATTAGGCAAGCATTATTATTCTGCAAATTTTGTGCCAAAAATCCTCATTATTTGTTTGAAACAGATTAATATTTGTAGATTATAGTGTACACTTACCTTAACATTTTTGTGAAGTATTTCACAGTTGTATAAGATTTTTGTGATATATTTTTCAGGGCATAGTGAGCTTGAACAAGTCCACACATTATGATGCTGGAAAAATGGGAAAACATTTGATTTTAAAAACTTAAAAAGGAATCAGTATATACGATCTTCATCAGTTTGAAGTTTATTCAAAGTTAACATTTAATTTTTGCATAATCTATTATTTTATTTTTTATGTATTAGATTATAAATACTTTTTTTATTTGCACACATTAAAAAGAAAATTGAATCAGATTCATACAATTCAGTGCTACAGTCATTTCCCAATTATAAATATGAGATTTCTTACTAATACTCTACATTTGCTATTTGGTTTACACATCTCAAGGTACCCCTGTAACTGAGGTACTGAATGAGGTTCACTTGAAAAGTTCTTGGAGTGACCATAGATTGCAGCAACATTTCTGAAACAGTTTTGTTCTCAAAACCAGCAATACTTTATGTAGATATTGTTACCGATCACATTTTTTGTGTTGGAGCTGCGACAAGCTGGTGCCAGGCATGCACGCAGGAAAAAAAGAGACAGAGAACTATGCATGGGCAGGAAAGAAAGAGACAGATAGTGACGTGAGTGCTGGACACTTGCCAAGAGAGAGAAAGAGACAGAAATAGTTTCGTCTTTCTCTCACTCGTCACGATTGTTATTGAATGATCGACTGCATTATAGAACAATGACTGGACGTATATAAGTTGTGTGAGGGTTATTGAACTGTACCACAGCGAATTGTTTTGTTTGTTTACGTGCAGCTGAGAACAAGACGACCTTGAAGACAGCATTTGTGTATGTTACGTCATTTTGCTGCTGCAAGGAGTGTAAAAAGCATCTTTTTACTGAAATAAAGAGCATTTTAAATTTCTGCAAACAAGACTTTTGACTCTACGAACCCTCAAAATTATAATATCTTTAAAGTAATACAGAGATTGTTCAAGAATTATAGTAAATATAGCTGTTTATTGTATCACAGATATGTATTTAGAGAAAATATGGCAAATATTGAATTATGTGTGGTTACTAAATATTTTGCTAAGAAGATTATAAAATTATACCAATATGACCAACTCTCTAGGCAACACTGCACCAACGTTTTACTGTTTTCAAGTTGATTACAAAGTTTAAATGTAGCTTGTAAGAAGATACATGCATCAAAGGACCAAAATCTGCTAGATCAACAGAAATCATCAATTAATCTATACAAAAGTGTTCTGCAGGATCCCCAAATGAAGTATCTGGAATTGCTAAAGCTCTAGTCATTTATGAGGAATATGTACTTACACTTTGAAACAAGAATTGTAAATGAAACAATTATTGGTAAGGTAGGTGAAAATTCACAGCGAAACCTTTTCCAAGGAAACTTCGACTGCACCACTGAAGATGTCCACTGCAGTTGTGGACGAAACGTCTGGACAATCTTATGCCAGCAGACCACAGCAAAACAGCCCAGAGTGATATTGAATCTGGCCGTGAAAGCTTACATTCTCTCAGAATATAACTTGTTTTCATAGAGATCTCATCCTCAGGGGCAAAGCAAGACATAACATTTAGGGAAGTGGCTCCTGTACATATGCAACTCATGGACTTGGGTTCAAAGTTTGTTGTCTGTATACAGTTACCACTTCTCTAAACATCACGCCATACTTCACCACTGCTCATCTTCATACATTGATTTACAACAGATGATGAAACCTAGGTAGGGCACTATAATCCTGATATAAAACACCAGTTTAAGCAATGAAAGCATGAAAATTCTCATCACAGTAGTGTGTGAAGTTGTCCAGGAATGAGGCTCAGATTTTCTGGAATACCAAGGAAGTGCTGCTAATTATCTTTTTCCTTTATGCTTCCTTTTCATCTCAAAATGAGTATATCTGATGAAACCTCAGCCTCAAAGTTTTGTATGTAATACAACTACTTATGAACAGAGAAAGTGTGAAGTACAGTTTAAAAAATTTGGACATTATTGCTTGCTTCATTCCAAGAACTTTTCATTGACATTTGCACTTTAAAGGTGACTTGCAATGCTACAAATATTTTTATTCCCAGCTGACCACACTACAAGGTGGGAGGTGAATAGGTGCAGATATTTGTATCAGCATTTCAGGGCGATGTGAAGAACCTGTAATGTCTACCTTTTGCACTATTTCTGATAGTAACGCTCATAGGGAAAATGTTGCAATGTTTTTAGGATAGCTAATATTTGCTAAAAAGTTGTTTGAATGACGGCAGGCCTTGTACATGATGTAAAAACAGGTGTCATCATGTGCGTGCTCTGTGTAATCACAAAGCATACAATGCACGGCCATTCAAAAAACAATGTATCCTTAACTTTGTGAATCTTTTATGAGATTACTATTAGCAAGCAGACAAATCGAGACACACGTATGTGTTACACGCATTGTTCTGTACTATATATAAAATTATTTGCACTTATTCACCTCCCATCCTGTATAATTCAAAGATGGCTATTAATTGCTCTTTTATACTAGTC
The DNA here is from genome assembly GCA_030765055.1 of Mantis religiosa. NCBI lineage: Eukaryota > Metazoa > Arthropoda > Insecta > Mantodea > Mantidae > Mantis > Mantis religiosa. Next base: position 235,158,722 of record CM060947.1, on the reverse strand, counting down.
ATATGTATATAAGACTGGAGAGCTGAATCAGAGTTGAAAAAAATTAAGTACACAGATTCAAAATTCCCATCTTAGTCTAAAAATTATTAGGAGACAAGAACAATTATTAGAAAGATCAGAAATCCTTTTGCTATCTTTACTGGGAAAATGAGCGATTGAGAAGAAATAAAACTGGCATTGAGAGATGTCCCTCAACCAGATTTTAAACTGACAGCTACTATAATTATTCAAATTTGTGGGACAAATATGTGAAGATCATTGAACGTACCTGATAATACCTGAAAAATGAAATAGTTCTGCTGTGAGATAAGATAAGTATGCCACACCAAGAATTGCCAGAGGCTCCACAACTGAAAAAAGTAAATTATGAAATAAATGATTAAATAAATTAAAAAAGTATATACACAAACAAATAAACAGATATACTATCTGAAATTTGTTAAAAAAATAAAGCTGTGAAAAACAGATATTTTGACTTATGTGTGATTGGAGGAATTAAGTAACAGGACGTCAAAATTAATTGAAAAAACTATTTGTAGTTGTTTTTTCTGACACTTAGCAGAAGAAAATGAATACAACAAAAGTCTGGTCTTTAAGAAAATTAAAAAGGCTAAACTAAAGAAAACCAATACAGAAGCAACCTCATTTACAAAAGAAAAAAAAAAGAAAGAAAGAAAAAACAGTATATTCAGTACATTCACCTACCACCCAAAAGCATTTAACAAATTCAAAAAGATCTTTAAGAAGCAAAACATCAATTTGGCACCTACTAATAGATTCTCAGTTTTAAAACTGCCAAATTCAAAAACAAAAGATGAAATCTCACCAATTGACAGAACCAGAATATACCAAATAAGTTGTAAGAATTGTGAAAAATACTACATAGGTAAAACTAAAAGAAATCTAAAAACTAGAGTCAAAGAGCATTTTAGAAATATCAAAATGAAACAAGAAGATAAGTCAGCAGTAGTATTTCATTTTTGAAACAAAACCCTTGATATTGATCCAAATCCAAAATTACTAAAACGAGTGATAAACAAAATAAACTGACAATATGGGAAAACATATTTATATGGAAAAATAAGGACCAAGTAATGAACTTTGAAATCCTGCCTTAGATTGTTTGACAAAGAAGTTCATAGTTCCACTGCCAGAGAGAGGAGAGCAGACGACAACAGACAGTTGGAAAGAGATTGATGATGGAGGCAATGGCTTCCGAAACTAGTCTCCCAAAAATATAAAATGTAATTCACGAAGTGTCAAAAAAGCCAACTACAAATAGTTTTTTTCAAGATATTTTGAATCCTAATTAGACAAATAAAATCAGAATATGTAAAAGACATTGGTATAGACAGGATGCAGAATACTTTGATAATTAAAATATGATAGCTAATTTCTAGTTTGAGAAAAAAGAAATTGCTTTAAAGTAGCTGTTCTCACCTCTACATTCCTGTGTGGTTTTTGTTACTAATGCTGTGAGAAGACCAAAAACCAGGCCAACTGCCACTCCTCCACAGCTGACTGTAAAAAATGCCAGCAGTGCCAAACCATATTGAACTCCTGAGATACTGGGCATATTGCAAAATGTAACCATTGTTGTGTATAGAACAACTGTAACAGCATCTAAAAAGAAAAAGAAAATGTGATATATAACAGCTATGTAATTTTCAAGAACTATAGTCTTCATAGCTATCTATCGTGAATTTATTTTTACAGACCTTATCTTTTTCTAATTACCTTTAATAATGATAAATATTGCTCCAGAAAGATTTCTATACACATTCTGTCTAGCAACCCAAGAGCATATAGGAGGCTGAGACAACAGTAATTATTTTAAAGGTAGGATAAAATCATAACTTTGATATATATTGTGACAAATGACAACACAAAGTTGTGCTAATCTCACTTGACTATTATTCTAATGATTAACTTACAAACACTTTCACTTTTGACACGTATGCAGAGCAAACATGTCTCTTTATGTAGCACTGTTCTTTTTTTTATGTCTCAAATAACTAGCAGATTTCTTTCTGGGAACAATTCTTCAAATGAGTAATTTGTGTTTACCTATAACTGGCACTGCAGGTGGCTGAAAAGTTGCACAGTTGCCAATTATATGCATTAGAATTATTGCATAATATTAGTTTACCTCTAATGGATGAAACTCTGGAAATATTGGCCATGCAACTTAGTTTCTGATTAATGTTCTTAGGTGGCCATAGCTTTATTCAACCTTTTAATCACATATAGATGTTAATGAACTACACAGAAATATTTTCAAAGCAAGTGGAGATCTCTTAAGTAATTTGAGATAGGAGACTTATGGCCTATTTGTTCAAATGTGGAAGTTATGGCTTTAAGTTTCTAAAGTGCCAGTATGCCACTGCTAATTATGGTACCATTTAAGCACATAAGACATGAAAATGAAGAGGTATATCGAAGCTCTCTCTCTGGCGCAGTGGTTATAACATAGCTTTCAAATGAAAGGTAAACAAGTTCAAGTCTTCTTCACTTTTTGTTTTTTTTTGTTTTTCATGTTTGTTTTATTGGTTTGTTTGTATGTTTGGCTGCTTTTGTAATATTTTATCTAAGATTTTAATTCTTGTATAAATAGATAGAGTCAACATGAAAAATTCAATGCCATGGCCGGGATTTGAACCACGAATCTCCTGGTTTCTGTCCAGTTGCTCTAACCCATTGAGCTACTATGGCCAACTTGCCGTCCTGACATTAAATTCTCCATTTGACTCATATATTTTCTCGGTAGACCACTAGGGGTTCTCGCATTCGAGATACACTGTTTGTGGCGACTTACTATTGTAAGTATCTACTTGAGTCCCAGGCTTCATCATTTAACTCTTATTATTTTAGTTAATTGATGGAAATTAATCATTTCTTCAGACTAGCCATATATAGGTTAAGTTTTTTTTTTATAGATAGAGTCAACATGAAAAATTCATTGACACGGCCGGCATTTTTCGGGACCATCCCGGTCTCATCTGAAGCTCCAGTCCTGAAAATCTTTCTGTTTTTTATAGTTAACATGAATGAAGTTTTAAGTTATAATAAATATATAACAATTTTTAATAGAAATTAGCTTCATATTTAACAATGCTTTTAACCATGACTATTGCAAGAGTTTGCCCTTGGGTTAAAGTTAATTGCACCTACAACTTTGTTAGCTGCAATTAATACGACTCATCTATAATTTAATAATTTGTTAGCAAGGTTTATTTATAAAGCTACTCCAGGTCTCCAAAATCATTATTAGTATCTTGTACTTATGATAACCATATTTATAATCCTAAGGCTGTACTGTCTTACCATTGAGCAAAGATTCTCCAAACACAAGATAGTATAAATCTTCATTAACACCAATTTCTTGGAAAATAGCAAGAACTGCCACAGGATCCACAGCAGAAATAAGTGCTGAAAATACCAAACATTCCGTCATACCAAGGTAATATGATTCAGTATCCTCAGGTTGTAAATGTATTCCTCCCATAAGACCAAGTTTAGATAACATATAAAGAATGGGCCCTGGAAAAGAAAGCAAAAACATCATTGATGCAGTGTAAAAATATACAAATTAGAAGGTATACAAGTAACTCAAGAAGTAGTGGAACAATAAGCATTACTGCTTGTAATTATAAACATTTTACACTTACCTATTGTGAATGTGTTGAATACAGTTCCCTTGAAAAAAAGAACAGCACTTATGAATAACTGGGAATAATGTTTTACAGTTATGAAATGAACAATGAGACAATTAACATTTTTAAAACCAATATTTTTTGTAGTTAGGTTGAAAATTCTTTTTGTGCATTCTTCATCCTTCTAATCCTTAGAACTCTGTTTATTTTAGTGAGTCTAAGTATTAAGAAATACCCACCTCAAAGTATAAACTTGAAAGAAGCGTAGGGACAGTGAAGCACAAACTAGTACAAAATTGAATCGAGAATATATTGACACATTGCTTCACTCACACTGTTTATTCACAGGACATGTTTCAAGAGCTCTTGCTCCTATCCTCAGCTGATCCTATCCTCGACTGAGTCGAGTATCAGCTGAGGATAGGAGCAAGAGCTCTTGAAACATGTCCTGTGAATAAACAGTGTGAGTGAAGCAATGTGTCAATATATTCTCGATTCAATTTTGTACTAAATACCCACCTGTTTATTGAGTGGTAATAAATCAAAAGAAATACAGATAACTTTATCTTTTCAACTATTACAAAGAGATAGAACATGTTTTATTTAATTCCTTTCTTGGAAGTGTTGAAAACAGTGTTGTTATGATAAATTAACTTTAAAGAGACTCGATTAAAGACACTAAACAACACTTACTTTTAATATATCGAGATTCAACTGTATTGGAACACCACAGTGAAGCGAAAAATTATTAAATTTTAGATGAGTCGCATTTTTTAACACATCTGCTTCACTTTCGTACCTATTTTGAGGACATGTTTCGCAAATCTTCGCTTGCATCTACGGCTTAGTTTCTGTGGCTGAGAGGGTTGTGGTTTCCTTTAGTAGCTTCTTCTTTTTTGAAACTAATATGATTTTCAAAAAATTCACTTACCATCCATGGGCCTATGATAAATTCAAAAAAGTCTTCAAAAAACAAAACATTCAACTAGCACCAGTCAACCATTTCTCCTTAAAAAACCTAATTTGCTCAAACATCAAAGATGCCATTCCATCTAACAAAAAATCTGGTATATATCAAATTGAATGCAATGACTGTAGTCAAATTTATATTGGAAAAACCAAAAGAAATTTAGAAACAAGAGCAAAGGAACACTTTAGAAACATAAAATATAAACAATTAGAAAAATCAGCAGTTGCCACACATTTTTGGGAAAAAAACCACAACATAAATCCAGAACCAAAACTACTAAAACATACATCAGGAAAACAAGAACTATCCACATGGGGACAAATCTTCATTTCAAAAAATAGGAACAAAGTATTCAATTTCGACATCCCCCAGAAAGATTTGTTCAGCAAGTTCCTTGAACCGCCACCAGAGGAGACCTGTGACAAAATATCATCAACTACACCAACGAGAACCGTCGAGAGCCGGCTGATGATAGAGGCAAAGACAAAGGTAAGTGTTGTTTAGTGTCTTTAATCGACTCTCTTTAAAGTTAATGTTTTATTTAACTTCTGAATAAAGATGAATTTAATAAATATATTATCATTATTATCATTATCATTATTATTAATACTGATTTAATTAATGGTTTTAATAAAGACTTTATAAATAAAAAAATTGAAAAATTAAAATATCAAAAAAACTATTAAAGATATTTAAAATGATATTAAAAATGTATTACAATTTTCTAAAAAAATAAAATTCCTAATAATAAAAAAAAATCTGATATTTATCAATTTAATTGCTTAGATTGTGATCAGGTTTATATTGGAAAGACGAAACGTAGTTTGGAAACCAGAAAGAAGGAACATTTTTTGTAACATTAAATATAAACAAATTGATAAATCGGCCGTGGCAGATCATTTTTGGTCATTTAACCATGAAATAAATCCCAAAGTTAAATTATTAAAACAATTAAATGTTCCCATAGATTTAATAGTTTGGGAAAAATTATTTATTTTAAAAAATAAAAATTGCGTAATGAATTTTGACATACCGGCAATTGATTCTGTTTTTAGGTTTATTTCGTCTTCATATGTTGGTAATACGTAAATACATGGTATCCTTGACAACGAAGTGTGTTGACTGAAGATGTGGGCAAATATCCACAAAATTAATTTCAATTAGAGAAGATAGAAGTATTGTCATCAACTTCTTAAGATAAGTGGAAAATAATCACTAAATATTTTATTTGTATAGTAAATAGTATGTTACTAACTCTGAGTACAGTTAAAAATACTATGTGAGAGAAAATATAGTATATTCATACTCACCACAACTGCAAACATTAATATAGTTTGAGCATTATATCCAAATGCTCTGTTGTATAGTGAATACGACGACTCAAGCACAACCCTGCGTGAAAATATACATTACTGTTGAAACTTGCAATGTAAGTCACAAAGGAAATTTGTACTACAAATTCATGCAGTAGCATTTCATTTTTGGAATGAAAACCATGACATTGATCCAAATCCAAAATTATTAAAAGGAGTGATAAACCAAAATAGATTGACAACATGGGAGAACATATTCATCTGGAAAAATAAGGATCGCGTAATGAACTTTGAAATCCCGCCAGCAGATAATTTGACAAAAAAGTTCATAGTTCCACCACCAGAGAGAGCAGATAACAACAAATGCCAGTTGGGAAGAGATTGAAAATGGAGGCCAGGGCCTTTGAAACTAGTCTCTCATAAATATATGAAAAAGTAAGTGACGAGTGTCAATAAACCAACCACAAATAATTTTTATATTGTACTACAAAGTTACTAGAGATCCTTAAAGCTCATTGTTGACAACAGTGATTTAATTACTATAGCATTTGTATAAAGTATTGTGATTTTACTTACGGTGGTAATAAAATGAGGAAGAACAGACGAGGTGTGAATGTTGGCAGTATAAAATGATCTGAATCATCATGTTTCACCACTATTTTGTCCTTTGCACTATTTGGTGATGGCACTCCACACAGACTGCAAATATTACACAACAATTGTGATACATTAGATTCAAATTAAAGAATTAAATAATAGTTTTCAGTTCAAATTAAAAAAGTTATAAGTATAATCACCATGATGAGTATGATATATGTGTGCGCTTAATCATAGGTTAGAAACATACTAAGTTTGTATAAATATCTCTTGATTCATTAGCTCTGACAAATAACGAAACTGAATTTCTAAAAGCTACATTTTCTAAAGTTATTTAATCAGGTATGTGAATTTTGGTATTTTTGAGTCAACATTAAGCACTCATATTGCATCTCTGCAGGACATGTTTCGAGGATCTATTAATCTCATTCTCAGGCAGCTGGTCTGGCCAGTAATTTGGTATGTGAAGCAATATAAGTGCTTAATGTGGATTTAAAAATCCATACTTTAATTATTTGCTTCAGTGTGCAAGTTCCAGTGATTAATTTTTTGTATTTTCTTAAGATGAGTTGACACTATACAGGATACGGTTTTAGAGAGCATATGAGCTGAACCAATACATGCATATATCGGTTGCTCTGTTGTCTTCTGATGCGAGCAACGTAGGGAAAGGGAATGACAAATCAAATTGTCAGAACGTAAACTTACGCAGCAAAGGATAATGATAACTAGGGCCCGGATTTTGATGAAAAGTCATCTTTTTTCTGAGTAGTCATAGACGATGCTTATTGGAAATTAAGTGCATTCTGGAACAAATATGTTAGATATATGTAGTTTTTGTAGGTCATCAAAATGAATTTTTTCCACATTTTTATCATAAAGTCATTTTTTAGCATTTAAATGCATTTTCCGGTCATTTTCTTTCTTTTACACGAATTTATAGGGCACTTTCAGCTGTAGCCTGCATTCAGAAGGCCCGGGTTCGATTCCTGTGGTGGACCTGATCCTGACTCACGGGTTTTTTGGGGTTTTTAAAATAATCTGTGATTAAAAGTTCATTTATATACCTTTTATGAAATAGTAGCTTTGTAAGTGTGGTAAATATGTAATTAACACAGATCAGCGTCCTAACAGTGCTGGTGAATTTATGACACCTCAATTCGAGGAATCGCTGCTCATGCAATACGTGTGGATTGCATCAACAGAAGAACATAGTTTGGGTTGGCGCTTTCAAAAATATTTTCTTTACTGTGGAAATTAGTCTTTTTTCACATTTTGAAGAGCTCGCAAATAAATGTATTTCAAAGAAAAAGCCCCTAATATAGCTTTGCCACTGGCACCAATTTTAACACGTGGGGTACATGGTTAACTGCATGTATATACCACTGTGGCAATTTTCAAATAGTGAGATAAGTGGTGAATAGCTTAGATAGGATAGATCCTAAGGCAATTGAGGGCGCACAGGATCTATTTTCTGATACTCAAATCCAAGGTAAATTAGCTTTCAATAAATCAAATTTTACATTTTTGATGGATACCATAACCCGCCTTGAAGAAAGTGACATGACATTGGATAAGTCGATTGAGTTAGTGAGGTTTGCGGAAGGAAGGATACAAAAATAATGTAAAAGTTGAGATTGGGGACAAAATTAGGCAGAAACTAAAATTGTGTTGGACAAAAGTAAAGGATATCAAACAGTCTGTCAGATTGCCGATATCTTGTCAGGAAAAAACTTCAGAACTGATATTTTTGAACAGGATTTAACAGGAAGTGACATAGTGATTTTCAAGTATGCACCTATAACATCTGTTGAAGTGGAGAGAGCTTTCTCAAAGCATACGAACCATGTACAACCTTCGTTTTCAACAACCATGTCGGGATACATTTAAATCACAAAACATCCTAACAGTAGTATCACTCTATGTATTCAAAACCATTATACTTGTAAAAGACCGAAAGCAACATAACATCCTCAATAAAGATTGCCATACATATGATACGAGGAGAGCAACTGATTACCATAGGGTGAGCACGAATAAAACTCAAACTAATAAAGATCCATTTAAAATAGGAGCCATATTGTATAATAAATTGCCATCTGTAATTAAGAATACTTCTGACTCAAAATTTAAACTGGTCTTAAAATCATACCTAATTCAAAAATGTTTGTATAGTATAAATGAACTGTAATATATATGTATGTATGTAGTATAAATGAGTTGTATACCTATGTATACAATAAGGTTTGTACGTAATTTAGGCATTTTGATCTTTTTAAATAACTTATACTTTTGTAAACAACTCTATATTTTGTAAATAACTTATGTATTTTGATCATTTTGTATTTTGACTGTATAGAGATAATTGACAGTGTCAGATGCTCTTGTAAGAGTCTATTGGCTGCAATAAATAGTATGTTTTAACTGACAACCGCCGTTCCTTTGCTTTTAATAACTTGAAGATGACCATAGTGGTGTACTGCAATGCTAAGTTTTGGTTAATGGATACAGTAACTTATTTTTTCATATTTTATAAAATTGAAAATGATCTGATGAATTTTGAATTTATTTATTATTTAGTAGCAATAATTGCATTATTTACTAAGAAATTTAATTTTAAAATGTGGTTATTCGAACCATATATTCATTATTTGTCTGTGACAGTTGTTAATTTATTATTATGAAAGAAACTGTTAATTTTTGTTAGGTCATTTTTTTACATTTTATGTGCATTTTTGTATATTTTAAGGGCATTTTGCAGCTCATTTTTAGATCAACAACTTCCGAGCCCTACTGATAACATTATAAACTGTAACATTCAACATTAACATACTTATCTACTGAAAATAATGTACCTGGATTTCTGAAAATGACTTATTGTAGAGCAGTTGCTAGTTTAAATAAAATAAATAAAGTTTCACCAATTTCTGTGCTAGAAGTTTTGCCCTGTTTCACAATTTGCGACACAGTATGTATACCCACATTGCACGCTCTGGTCGTGAGTTCCTGAATTTATGAAAAATTGATCTGATCATCCACTTTCTCAGATGAAATTTCTTAAAGAAGCTGCACATTTTAAAAATAATTTTTCTGGCCTAGGAGTGGAGTATTTTACCCTTAGTAGCTGGACCACTGGTACCAGGCTTTGAAAGTGACATTGTTAACAGTTTACAAAACACAATGTAAACATGTGAATTATCTGCAGTTACACAAAGCATCTTACACTCAATTTGCATCACGCATTGGTCTTGAACCGAACTTCAAAGAATACTTGGACTGCGCTGATCCGTGGTCAGTTAATTTATGAGCTAAATATATACAGTTCCTAATGACGGTAATAATGTCTTACTCAGCACTGTGTTATGAAAAGGAATAACACATGGGCAAGGTTAGAACTTGAAGCATACCACAAGCATAAACAAGGGATTCAAATCATTTTAGTTAATTGATGGAAATCAATCACCCCTCCACACCAGCCGCACATAAGCCAAAGCGTTTGATAGATAGAGTCAACATGAAAAACCCAATGCCACGATTGGGACCTGAACCATGGATCTCCCGGTTTCCATCCAGTCACTCTTACCATTGAGCTACCATGGCCAACTTGCCGTCATGACACTAAATTCTCCATTTAACTCATATATTTCCCCAGTAAACCACTAGAGACTCTTGCATCCGAGATACACCATTTGTGGCAACTTACTATCGTAAGTACTTGAGTCCCAGGCTTCATCATTTAACTCTTATCATTTTAGTTAATTGATGGAAATCAATCACCTCTTCACAGCAGCACTGTATCAATCAAAAGCCTTGGCCTGTGTGCGGTTGGTGTGGAGGGGTGATTGATTTCCATAACTAAAATGATAAGAGTTAAATGTTGAAGTCTAGGACTCAAGTACCTACGATAGTAAGTTGCCACAAATGGTATATCTCAAATGGTTTACCGGGCAAATATATGAGTAAATGGAGAATTTAGTGTCATGACAGCAAGTTGGCTGTCAATGGGTAAGAGCGACTGGACAGAAACCGCGAGATCCGTGGTTCAGGTCCCGGCCGTGGCATTGGGTTTTTCATGTTGACTATATCTATCAAAAGGGAATCAAATGTTTATTCTCGAAGCAATAACTTTAGAATCATACATCATATAAAAATGACCTTTGCAGAGGCTGCCTCAAAAATTCTTGCCGCATATCCAAAGCATATTACAATGTCAAATTTCCAATAGTAATTTTGGACAATGAAAAAATAAATCTCTGTTGCTCACGCTTGTGCTATGGGTTCTGAACAAACGCTGCATGCCTATGATAGGACAGTCACTCTAGGCGAACTCTCCCAAGCTCCACCTCATATGTCTTCTAATACCGTATGTCTTATAATAACACTAACATCACAGTAATACTAACATCACTTTTTTTAATCTCTGTTAACATGTTTCAGGAACATGTTATCAGAGATTAAAAAAAGTAATGTTAGTTTTAGCAGCACCAATTCATCTTAAAATACATCTTAACACATCACTGTTTCCAGTTTCTTCTATATATAAACCTAAATCCAATGATTTTATTTTTCGTACTTATATAAGTTTAATTTTAAATATTTAAGTCATAAAAACTGTTTTGATTTTAATAAAATACATAAAAAGTTAACAATGTACAAATAGATATGCTATATTGAAGAAGAACCATAGAGGAAGAGATTAAGAAGAGCGTAAGAGCTGGAGGAAGGTAAAGTGGCCAGCTACTCATAGAGGAAGATGGAAGAACTTATGCCCTATGTTCCACAAAGGAATAACAGAACTAAGTCAATATACAAGTATGAATTTAACTTACTGCATTATTCCACCAACTGATACTCCAACAATTATCATGAGGCTGAAAAGAAAAAGAAAATGTATACATACCTACCAATAATTATCTTAAAATAAAATAATTAAATTTATTTGTTCTAGACATGCACAAACTATATGGCCACAACCTCATAAAACTCAACTTTCTAACCTGCAGGAGTTTGTTTCTATAGGGATATTTCCAAAAACCACATTAATTTACATTTATTAGAATGGATTGCATTGGATTAAGGTGGAGAGTATTCCACTGCACTCATGAGCTGGTGATTGTACTTTAAATCCCTGGGAGGAATGGATGAGATGGAAGCACTATGGATATGCTAGAACCCAGGCTAGGGTAGCAAGGCAGTGGGTGTGTAGTTTTAACACCTGCTTTTATTACATGTGGCATCACAGGTGGTGGCACTGATGATACATAAGATGAAGATGGTACACCAGTGAAATGAGATGGCGGGAGAAATTGGAGATCCTGGAGAAAACCTGCCCCAGTGCCATGTTTTTCACCATAAATCTCACTTTGTGGTCTCCTGGGATTGAACGCTGGCCACCTTGATGAGAGTCAAGCGGTCTAACCACTCAGCCATGGCGCGACCTGAGCAAGGCAGTGTAGGATCCCTAAAGTGAGTTGGGATTCTTCATCTTGGCAACAGTTTCTTTATACAGCCATCAGGTACAGGAGTTTCAACACCTAGCCCTCTCCCAGCAGGATGGATGATCACAATCCCGCTCTTATGCCAGGAGTAATAGTTATAGTAAAGTCTATTTAGTTAACTCGTGTACAGTTCGGCCGCCTCTTTTGACAAACCCTTATAATCGTTTTACAACACAGGCCCTCTTTCTCCCAGTTCTTTCTGTAAGGTTGGCACCATTCTTAATACGTCATGGGTATCATACGTGGTTTCGTCTAAATAAATTATCTTATGTCCTTACTGCGAAACTTCCTTAGTTTTGACAAATACATATAGTCAAGCTACAATTCTACTGGATTTCATAATAACCCTTATCTTATTCAAAGTGCGGTATTTGAAACCCAGCTCCTTTAGGAGACCGCGCAAAGTGCAGTGCCCATAAAGAAAATCACAAATTTATTGCAAATGTGCAACCAATTCATCTAAGGTGGGCGCTTTCCCTTTTGCATAGAATTTATAAATTTCTCAGTGAATTAAATTACATGTGAAATTATCAACTTTAGAGAAACATTTCCTTTTGTTTTCACACTTGATCGGCATCTTTGGTATTCCTTTCGTCACAATTTTTTTTTACTATATTTCTGTGAATACCCAGAATTTATCATCAGGTTCACTGTACGACCCTTTACCAAAATTATTTTTCAGCATATATTTATATGTGTTTCAAACAAGCACTTGAATTTGCTTAGAAAGAGTTCCTGTTATAACTTTGTTTTTTGAGGCTTCTTCAGTACCATAACTCGGCCCAGCAACACTTTCCAATTCATTCACACTATTGTCTTCACTTTGATTATTTTCACTTGACTGAAAGTTATCTACTACTTCATTTGCATTTAGCACTGCATTTCCCTCCCACAGTCTCCAAATCATGACACACAATGAATTTCTGCATGTAAGGAAACAGATCAACTGGAAGTTGGAACTTTGGCAACTGAGACTCCACGTGGAGTAAACATACGACTGTCATTTTCAGAAAATCAGGGTTGCTATTGGTCCTCAGCAACAGTGTTCCATTTCTGAAGTGTGGAGATAGATTTATGACGGTCATTAGTGGGCGGTAGGGTCCATTTCCTTTGTGATGCAACTGCACTCACATTGATTAGACAGACTTCATGCTAAGTTCCCACACAGCAGCAGCACATGCGCCTATCACCAACTCTTCCAACCTTGAAAAGACCAGATGGAAATGAAGAAGAAAGGAAATAAAGGGTCAGGAAGTCACAGAAAGAAAGATGTATAGCTCAACAAAGGAAAATATCACGAAGAAAAACCTTGGTCAGTTTGGTTGGTCACTGGGGATTGAAACCAGGACCTCCCAAATGCAAGTTCCAAGCATTACCACTTGAGTCATCCCACACTATTATATACTTTATGGTACTTAGCTTATTCCGTAACCATTGTATAAGGACATTATATCCTTCTTTAAAATAACTGTCATGTAATGTTTGAAGGAAATAATCTAACAAACATTTTAATGGCCAAACATTCAGAATGAAGAAATACATAATGAATATATTTTATTTCCCAGCTTATGAATTTTAATGGTATATTATATGATGAGACTATAATGGTAGTAATTAAGATGCAAACATATTTATGTAACTTGTAACAAGCTTTCTAATTTTCATACAAGCATCTTAATTGCCATTATAGTTAAGTTTCATACAATTACTTATGTTCAACCATGTCTTTAAGTTTAACACATTTATACATAATTTTAATATTCTATGCTTACTGTGTCAATAAATTCATTGACCTTACCTTATGCAGTGAAACAGCAGTGGTTGTGTTATGTGTGCAGATGTGAAAGTACTGATTGCTATATGCAGTTTTTCTGATTGATAGAAATCTGCACTTTAGCAAGGTTTACTAAATGCAGCTAACAGACTTATAATTACTATACAGGGTGATTCTGTGTTAGAATTTCGAACTTAGTGTTAAAAACTTCAAGGGAAGATTCAGGAGGACAAATGGATTAATCTGATATAAGGAACCTTGGTCTGGAAATGTCTCCTTTGCATGCTTACAGGCAAGAGTTGTTTTGGGATATCTGCGAATGTAAAATCATGAGATTCTAGGAATATCTGTATTTTATTTCTCTGTATTTTCATTTACACAAGTCATAATACTACAAGAGGTGCTCAAAATGGTATCCCTCAGCATTGATGCAGGTATGATGTCATATGATGTTCTGTCGTATTTGGACGGGCAATCCTGGAGTCTTTCTGACAATGTCACAGGTGGCGAGAATTGGTGCTAGTAGATCCTGTTCAGTTTCTACTTGTGTCTTGTACATGAAACTTTTCGCATGACTCCACAAGAAAAGGTCAGGTGAAGTCAGATCAGATGAATGGCTGACCATGTAGCTGGACCTCCTCTTCCTATCCACTTCTCAGGGAACGTCTGCAAATTCTGCAATTGTGTACTCCATTTCACCATGTTTGGATACACTTCCTCATATAAACACAGACCAGACTCCAACCTGTACCTAGGTAAGTTACATGACCACGTCAGACAGTACCCATTGTGTCATCTGCATTGAACTACTGTTGCCATACGTAAGTTTAAAATGCCATCTGCATCTTTTTACTAAACATTCATTTTATTCTGTAAAAGAGTTTTTAAATATTAATTAGTTTTAAGTGATTGTAAACAATGACAGTGGACATTAATGTAATTTTTATACTATGATGTGTCTGATATCAATCAAAAGGACAAAATAAATTGAATTGAAGTGAATTAAATCATGAATTAGACTAAACTCCACATTTGTGAACAATTACTTTTATATAGCATTTCTCTATGGTCTTTATATAGTTTATATTTATTTGCTTTTCATATTTTAGACTTTTGTTGTATTCTCTATCTGTTACAGTTTTTAGTCTTATGTAACTTTTTATACTTATCTTTGTATCTTGAACTGACGTGTCCTATAACATATGTATTATGTTCCAAAGGATGAAATAAATACAAATACAAATACATTGCCTTCATCGTTTTAATTCTAGACCACTCATGATTATCCTAGATGGTGTTCGGTTATCTATCCTTATTAAAATCGCCTACCTACCTATGAAAACAGCTTTCACCTATAACTTGTGAAGGAGACATTTCTGGACCAAGGTTCCTTATATCAGATTATTGCATTTGTCCTCCTTAATCTTCCCTTAAAGTTTCTAACATCATGGAATCACTCAGTATTTTGGCATGGTTAAGCATAAAATAATTTTTTTTTTCCTGTCTCGGTAACCTGTATTCTAAAAATAGAGTTTATATAAAAAATTTGATTAATAAATTATAGTGAGTATATATATAATACTCAGTAAGTTTTTTTTTACATTTTCTTTCAGCCAGGCATCTTTTTTGAAAACTTGAAATTTCAAATTAACCAATCTTTCATTAATCCTGTTAATCCATATTTTGAAATCCTATTTCAGAAATCCAGCGCATACCTATGTCTCATATTTCAGTATAAATATAATCTAAATAACCTAAGTAAAAATGTGTTTTAGAAGGTTTGAATCAAAATTGAAAAATTCATTCTCATAACTGGGATTTGAATCATGGATCTTCTGCTCTATGCACAGCTGCTCCATGGCACCATGCCAACATGGCATTAATTCTTCAGCTGATTTACATGTTCTTGACAGACCAACAAAAAAATCTCATTTTGAGATCACTTACCCCAACGACAACTTACATTTCATGAGTACTTAATTCCCAGGTTTTTAACGTCTTTTTACTATAGTTTTTCATTTATGACGTAGCAATCAGTGAACAATAAGCAACTGTTGCTTGCCCTTGTTAATGGAAAAATGTATTTTATTTATTATTTTAATGCACTGAAATTAGCCCCCTTGGAGAGTACTGCCATGGGAGGATATAACACTTTTCAAAATTAATTTAGATTTTATCTATAAGATTTTAGTAAAATAAAAATGTAAGACAGATTACTTACCATAAAGTTAAAAAGTTAGGGCAGGAAAGACATTCAGAACAATAAATTATGTTTCTTTCCATATGTTGACATATCAGGATCAGCTCTTTTTTGTTCAGTTCTAGAATAGTTCTAATAGTTCTGCTGTTTCAAAGATGACTAAAGAGGTAAGGTTAAACAGTAACGTTAATTTAAATTAATTGATGCAAATTAATTATTTCTTCACACTAACCCTGTATAGCCTAAGGTTGGCTGGTTGCTCAATGGGTAAAAGCGACTGGATGGAAACCAGGAGATCCGTGTTTCAAATCCTGGCCGTGGCATTTCAGTTTGACTCTATCTATCCAAAACCTTTGCCTATAATGGCTAATGTGAAGAAATGATTCATTTCCATCAATTAACTTAAATAATAAGAGTTAAACAATAAAACCTGGGATTCAAGTACTTACAATAGTAAGTCG
The DNA here is from genome assembly GCA_030765055.1 of Mantis religiosa. Classification (NCBI taxonomy): domain Eukaryota; kingdom Metazoa; phylum Arthropoda; class Insecta; order Mantodea; family Mantidae; genus Mantis; species Mantis religiosa. The sequence goes on along the minus strand of CM060947.1, from coordinate 235,142,256 downwards.
CCACAAATGGTGTATTTTGAATACAAGAGACCCTAGTGGTTTACCGGGAAAATATATGAGTCAATTGGAGAATTTAATGTCAGGACAGCAGGTTGACCATAGGTAAGAGTGACTGGATGGAAACCAGGAGATCTGCAGTTCAAATCCTGGCCATGGCATTGAATTTTTAATTTTGACTCTATCTATCCAAGTAATGCTAATATTTAACAAGGTATAACTTGCATAGTGCATCTTTATTTTTCTTTATTTTTATGTTTTCAAGCTCACTAACCTCAGAAAATCCTTCCCATCCTACACTCGAACAAATCATCTCAAAATTAATTTTTTTGTCAACTATCATTTTAAGTCAAAGCCTAGCTATATCTTTAACATTTTATGTATGTTAATAGTTTTCTCTTAGTACATAAATTGCTTCCTTTTCCTCTTCTATCCTGTAAATTATATCCATAGACTTTTGCATCTTGCTTACCAGTTCAATAAACACATTAAAAAGTAGACTCTGCCCAATAAATTTTACACATTTATTGTACTAATTTAAAAATATAGATAACTCATTTTTACTGACCTATATTAATAAGCTTTTAATGACCATTTTATCTTTACTACATTAAAAAAATTATTTTACTATTTATGCAGACTATTTTTTTCAAAGAACATATATTAGCGGATCTAAAACAGAGACTGAAGAAAATTAAACCAGCATTTTATTAAATTTGTTAGTGTCCAGACTTACCATGACTCAGGGATGTGTGCTGATATAAAGTGAGCATGATGAAAGGCTGCAAACAAATGTATTTTAGTTAGATTTTCAATAGTTACAGGCTCTGAAGTTCATACATACCACTGTAATCAGGCTGAATGCAACTATATGGAGATTGATCCCAATAAGCAGTTTTATGCTCTGGGAAGATGATCTTGTGTCCTTACTACTCAAACATGCACAGAAACAATAAAAAAAACACCAAAGTTGTGCTATAAGAAACAAGAAAAATATAAGATGTGGAAAACTAAACTGGATCATTTTGGTTGAAACGTTCATTGTTGAAGGAAATAAAGTCCACATTTATTTGCCAAAATAGACTTAAAACATAGGCAAGGTACATGTTTTGGTGTTCATTAGAAATATCTCCTGCTTTTTAGTGTTCAATGCTTCAAATATAACTGTCAGCTATATTACTTTATGTTCCAGAGAACTTAATGGTGAAGACAGTGTTTCAACATGGAACATTAGTTGGTAGAGTAAACTTCAACCATCCATCACTCAGTTAATTGTTCGGCTCATTGAAGTCTTCCTTTTTTATTTTCTTGTGTATGTTTTAGATTGAAAATTTGTTTATAGATGGAAAAAATTAACTTGTTTTAGAAATGAATGTGGCCTACAAATGTAGCAACAACTTACACAATGGCTAGTCCCATAGCTCAGTCGGCAGAGCACCTGCCTGCCGTGCTAGGGGTCCTAGGTTCGATACCCAGCGGTGAGGGTGGGGGGTTTTCTCCGACCAAGATAATCCCCCATCTTCCCCAGAGTCTGGAAGTATGAATGAGAGTGCGAATGTGTGCATGATCTAATGATTAAAACCCAATGAATTCGAGTTAACACCTTCGATATCTTCCAAAGAAGTACGGCCGCCGATATGACCATTGCAGTTAAAGGCGAGGTATAAATGGAACAAATAAAAAAAGGGCTGCACTAGTCCAACTTAAGCTGTAATTGGAGATTAAAGCTACTAGTACAGCAAAGATGAAAATGTATCTGATTCCCTCTAGTTTAAGTTTTAAATCACAAAATGGTCATATAATCATAAAATGTTGTTTTCAGTTAACAATGTACCTGATAAAACAAATATCAGTGAGTAAACAGCTGCAGCCAAACTCGATGTTTGGGAAAAGTTGCTAATTATAAAAAACAAACAGTATACTTTAAATTTCGAATTGCCACCTGAAAACTCTCTTTGGAAGTTCATCTCACAGACAACAGATGCTGCCACAGACAACCAGCTCACTTCAGGAAACCACGGATCCAACCAGTCGGATAACTGCTGATGATGGGGACAAACCGTTCTCCGAAATATGTCCAAGTAAGGATAATTTAAGTGATGTTTGTGTTTGAATTACCGACTCATTACTTTCAAATGTTAAATACATCACTGTTTCTAACCTTTTGCTTCAAATAACATAGAGGTGCTTTATTTCGAAAGTCAAGTCGAAATATTGTTGAACTTTTAATGTTAAAGCAGATGCAAGATTGTGCTGTTCGTAAGCAATAATAAACTGAGGCAGATCTCATTGCCTATTTTACTAGTGACTAGTTTTTCGCTATATTGTGTACACTGCAAATACATAGGCTATTACAGTACATACAGTGTAGGTATATATTTATATTTTTTATTGTTTTTCCACCATTCTTTGGATAACCTGGATTTTCATTAACTCAGATTGGCCCTGGTCCCAATGATCCAGGTAAACGAGATTCTACTGTATTATTAAATCAGCAGAAGTGAATAAATCACATTGCACAGCAATCTACAATGAATTAAGAGCTTAAATAGCACTTGGGTTACACCCAAACCAGAAATGAAATGTGTAGTGAAATAAGACCTGAAGCTTTCCTGGCGACGAATATAATCAAGATATTTTCAGAAAACAAGTCAGGTAAAAAGACGATTAGAAACTGACGTTTCGGGAGCATACATCTCTCCTATCATCAGGATATTTATAGGAAATATTATAAAGACTAAACAGATATAACACATATGTTTTGTGTTTTTCATATGTTTTGTGTTAAATCTATTTAGTGGTTATAACATTTCTTATAAATATCCTGATGATGGGAGCGATGTATGCTTCCAAAACGTCAATTTCTAATCGTCTTTTCCCCTGGTTTGTTTGTCGAGAATATTTTGAATGAAATGTGTAGTGTTTAACGCCCACTTGTACTACATGCAGCACCACAGGTGGTGACACTGATGATACATGATATGAAGCTGGAGCACCAGTGGAATGAGATAGCAGGGGAAATTGGAGATCCCAGAAAAAACCCGCCCCAGCTCCATGTTGACCACCACAAATCTCACTTTGCAGGCTCCTAGGATTGAATCCTGGCTGCCTTGGTAAGAGTCGAGCCATGGTCTACCCAAACCAGAGGGAAATAAAATGCTATGAAATTTTACAAAGACATTACCTCTATAGAGTAAAGAATATTTCTTTTCAAGACTGCTACAACAAATCTCTGCATCCTCCTTCTCAAACAGGGCAAGGGAGGTTTACATGCACGAGATTTCTAGAAGCACATGTTTAGACTTAAAAGTAGGTAAATAAAAAAAAAAAAAAGTGTTGAACTGATTTTTATTTAATTTGTGAATGTTGATCATGCAGTTATTATGTAAAGTGTAACATTAATGATAATACAATATATATTTTATGGAGTTTTGCAAGAAATAAAAACTATAAAACTCAATAAATACGTAAAATATGATGCTATTAACAGTGAAGCAAACAAACATATACAAATATAACAATTTCTAACTTAAAACTTCACTTATCTTATAAGAAATGATGATGATTTTCTTATAAATTGTCCGGGATCACAATTTCATGTAAAACTTTTACATATCCTCAGCTGGAAGCAAAGCTGTTGTCATCATTACGAATGCTAGATGTTAATATGTCGTTGTTGGTACTACCAAAATCTGAAAATGAAACAAATTTAAAAACAGAATCGACTGCCGGTATTTCAAAATTCATTATACGATTCCTTTCTTGGAAGTGTTGAAAACAGTGTTGTTGCGATAAATTAAATTTAAAGGGAGTCGATTAATGATACTAAACAACACTTTGAAATTTTTCCGGAACATGTTTCAGAGACTTGGCCTCTATCCTCAGCTGGCCATCGACGGCCGGCTGAGGATAGAGGCCAAGTCTCTGAAACATGTTCCGGAAAAATTTCAAAGTAAGTGTTGTTTAGTATCATTAATCGACTCCCTTTAAATTTAATTCATTATGCGATGTTTGTTTTTTAAAATAAATATCTTTTCCCAAACCATTAAATATATCGGACCATTTAATTATTTAAATAATGTAACTTCTGGATTTATTTCATGGTTAAATGACCAAAAATTGTCTGCTACGGCCGATTTATCAGTCTGTTTATACTCAATGTTACAAAAATGTTCTTTCGTTCTGGTTTTCAAATTATGTTTTGAGCATATGTAAAAGTTTTACATGAAATCGCGATCCTGGACAATTTGTAAGAAAATCATCATCATTTCTTATAAGATAAGTGAAGTTTTAAGCTACAAATAGTTATATTTGTATATATAAAACTGGAGTTTTGTGTATTAATAGTTTCCACAATGCTAAAGTTCATAATTTTGGCCTCCGTAAACCACTGTTGCAATGGAGGAAATTTGAGAAATATCACTACTAAGGAAGCAAAATGTCCTTTCAGTTACTACAATTTGCACTGTAATATGGTATGTCAAGATAGACTGCACCTTTCTTTAAAGAATTCTCAATCTTTCATTGGTTCCCTTCAACAATGTCCAGTTCAGTTAGTGAAAAAGCTTATGTTGTACTTGATTGAAATAACCCTTTATTTTTGGAGTTTTTCACAAGCATCTTGGAAAATATTTAACTTATTCCATGCAGTAAGTTTCTGTGTAGACTGTTTCTAAGGTTTTTAAATATACTGCAACAATAGAACAAAACAGATTACTATTATATGTGATCTAGAAGAATGCTATTTTGTGAATGTATTAGTTTAAATACATTATTTTTGCTACATTCCTATGAGTGTTTCAAACTGAATTTGAAATGGAAAATAAGTGCTTTATACAAAATTTTGTTAAATTAATTCCTCGTATCTAACAAGGGAAATTTACTTACCAACTTTTGCAAGTCCAGTGACCACAATGAACGTGGTGAATGTGAAGAAGACTCCTATTTCATCCCATCTCCAGCTTGCTACATGAATCCCATGATGTTCATTCATTTCTTCCATATCTAAATAACTGTTTGTCACTACCTCATTTTGAGCACTTAAGTTACTGTCAACATAGTCCAGTACTCCAAAATCTTCTTCACTTGGAATGGCTTCATATAATTCATTAGCCTTGGAAAGTGGTACCACAGAAACAGGGGCAAATTGTAGGTCAGGAAAATTTCTGTCTCTTGCATCACTGAGCACAATACGTTCTTGGATATTTCTTTCAACTCGAGAGAAATTATCTGTTGGAAACTGATGAAATACACTATCAGAATAAATTACAGTGGTTCTCTGTAAGTGTACTGGAAGACAAATTATCTGTCTCAGACACACAGCTACACTAAGGAACCATATCTGCATTCCAGCTTCCATCTTCTATTATTCAATACCTGTAAACATAAAATAAATTAAAAATATGATGTGTACATTCATATGAGTTTCTCTACCAATTACCCATAACAAATGCATACCACTACAGATACAAAGAAGTTCCAACAAACAATTCCAGTCTGCCAAGCTTCTCTCTGGCAGGCCCAAGAAGAACTTTTCAATGAACAAGCATGTGCACCATTTGTCTATATTTTAAATAAAGTCAGTTCTTATTATTTGAAGCAAAAGGTTAGAAACAGTGATGTATATAACAATTGAAGTAATGAGGTGGTATTCAAACACAACATCACTTAAAATATCCTTACTTGAACAATTGTTTCGGAGACCGGCTCGTCCCCATCATCAGCAACTATCCAACTGGTTGGATCCGTGGTTTCTTGAAGTGAGCTGGTTGTTTGAGGTGACATCTGTTGATTGTGAGATGAACTTCCAAAGAGAGTTTTCAGGCGGCAATTCGAAATTTAACGTATACTGTTTGTTTTTTATAATTAGCAACTTCTCCCAAACATCGAGCTCAGCTGCATTATTGGCTGGCTTTAATAGTTTTATATTTGGTACAATTTCATGATTGGTAGACCAAAAATGGTGGGCTATTGCTGATTTTTCCATTTGTTTGTATTTCACACATCTCATATGTTCCTGTAATCTAATTTGTAAACTTCTTTTGGTTTTTCCTATGTAGAACTTATTACAGTCTGAGCAGTTTATTTTGTATATACCTGATTTCTTGTTTTCAGGTACTGGGTCTTTCAGGTTGTTGCATAATAAGTTTTTTAAACTGAATTTATTTATTGGGGCTAGGGTGATGTTATACTTCTTGAATATCTTGTAGAATTTATGATGTACTTTGGGATGATATGTGAATTTCTTGAACTGTTTCTCGGATTTTGAATCTGTTAGTTTTGTGGTATCCAATATGTGTTTTTGTTTCTTAAATTTCCAAATTTTCTTTTCTAATAATTTTTTACTGTATCCATTAATTGCAGCTATGTTAATCATTTGGTTATATTCTTTGTTGTATTCATTCTGTTTCAATGGGATGTTGATTAGTCTATGTGCTAAACTGTTCAAAACTGCATGTTTGTGGGGTGTCGGGTTGTAGCTATCGTTCTTGATGTAATTGTCTGTTTGTGTTGGCTTCCGGTAGATGCCAAAAGATATGTTATTTAGTTCATGAATTATCTTCAGATCTAGGAAAGGTAGGTAGCCATCTGTTTCTATCTCTATTGTGAACTTTATTGTTTTATTCTGTATGTTCAGTAGTTTTAAGGAATCTTGTATGAATTTGTGTGGAACAATGGCAAAAATATCATCAACATATCTGAACCAGCATTTGAAGCTGTATGGGAAGGATGATGTGATATGTGTTTCAAAGTAGCTCATAAAGAGGTTGGCTAGGAAAGGTGAAAGTGGATTGCCCATTGTTAGGCCTGAGGTCTGTTGATAGAATTGACCGTTGAATGTAAAGAAATTTTGATGTATGCATAAATGAGTAAGTTTTGTGAGATCTTCTATTTCTTCGGTTGAAATGTTAGTCTGTCTGAGCCACTTCTTGAGGAGTAACATAAGTTCATCTGTTGGAATACTGGGAAAAAGAGAGGTGACATCAAATGATACTAGTTTGTCTTCTGTATCCAATTGTAAATTTGAGATCTTGTCTACTAAATCTAATGAATTTCTAATGGCTAGGCTGTGGAACTGAGGCAATGATGAAAAAGTATGTACTAGATGTTTGGCTAACTTGTAGGTAGGTGCATCTATGTTGTTGATAATGGGCCTCATTTTATCTCCTGGTTTATGAATTTTTGGCAACGCATAAAGTCTCGGTAATATTGGGTGGTCTGGTTTTACTTTAGATTTCTGTATATCAGATAATATCCGGACTTCATTTAAGGTATCCTCGAATTTTTTCAGACAAAATTTTAGTGGGTCACTTTCCAATTTTTTGAATTCATTACTTTGTAACATGTTTTCTACTCTAGAGATGTAATCTGATCTATTTAGGATTACTATTTGGTTGCCTTTGTCTGCTTTTGTGTATATTACCGGTTTTGATTTGAGGGTCTTGATTACTTGTTTGTAAGGGAAATTATTTCTAACATCTTTCTGTATTTCCCGTATGGCTGTTTCACATTCTTTGCGTACGGCAATTTTTTCTTGTTCTTTTAGGTTACCGGAAGCTATTTCTATCTGCTATTAATTCATCCGTGTTATTGGAGTAACCTACACATGCTTTTAAACCTTTATTAAGAACCGAAAGTTCTCGTTCGTTGAAAGTTTCTGAAGATAGATTTGTTACGTGAGAAATGCTAGAATTCTCCGGTAATTTTTGGTTTGTCTCTATAGATTTATTTTTTCTTAAGTTTTGTAACTTCCGTTTTTGTCTAAAAGTTTTTGTTTTCATTTTCTTATTAAGGATTTCCAGGAAATTTGTTTTCAAATTGTACCAGAGGATGTATCCAAGATTTTCTGTTAGTTTTAGATTTAGTGCGTATGCTTCTAGGTCAAGTGATTCCAATTTAGCATAGTGTTTATGCTTTTCCAATTGAATGACTTTTTTGTCGGCTGCAAGCTGAGCTTTGCTATTGTTTTTGAATTTTACTATCTTTCTCACGAATTTTGGTGTGACTTTATGGTATAAACATAAATCTAAAAAACGTATGTCGGCACATGTGTTCCTTCTTTTTATTTCCAATTTCAGGTAAAGTTTTATATCACTCCTAGCCCCATTAAAATTTGAATTAAAAACCGTTATTTCTGGTCTTACCTTCATGTCTGCCATTTTTTTGAAATTCCACGTGGAGAACCAGATCGGAAATGTACCTTTTGATTGACTTGTTGGCCAGATTAATATTATTTGAAGCAAAAGGTTAGAAACAGTGATGTATATAACAATTGAAGTAATGAGTTGGTATTCAAACACAACATCACTTAAAATATCCTTACTTGAACAATTGTTTCGGAGACGGCTCGTCCCCATCATCAGCAACTATCCAACTGGTTGGATCCGTGGTTTCTTGAAGTGAGCTGGTTGTTTGAGGTGACATCTGTTGATTGTGAGATGAACTTCCAAAGAGAGTTTTCAGGCGGCAATTCGAAATTTAACGTATACTGTTTGTTTTTTATAATTAGCAACTTCTCCCAAACATCGAGCTCAGCTCAACCAGCTCACTTCAAGAAACCACGGATCCAACCAGTTGGATAGTTGCTGATGATGGGGACGAGCCGGTCTCCGAAACAATTGTTCAAGTAAGGATATTTTAAGTGATGTTGTGTTTGAATACCAACTCATTACTTCAATTGTTATATACATCACTGTTTCTAACCTTTTGCTTCAAATAATATTAATCTGGCCAACAAGTCAATCAAAAGGTACATTTCCGATCTGGTTCTCCACGTGGAATTTCAAAAAAATGGCAGACATGAAGGTAAGACCAGAAATAACGGTTTTTAATTCAAATTTTAATGGGGCTAGGAGTGATATAAAACTTTACCTGAAATTGGAAATAAAAAGAAGGAACACATGTGCCGACATACGTTTTTTAGATTTATGTTTATACCATAAAGTCACACCAAAATTCGTGAGAAAGATAGTAAAATTCAAAAACAATAGCAAAGCTCAGCTTGCAGCCGACAAAAAAGTCATTCAATTGGAAAAGCATAAACACTATGCTAAATTGGAATCACTTGACCTAGAAGCATACGCACTAAATCTAAAACTAACAGAAAATCTTGGATACATCCTCTGGTACAATTTGAAAACAAATTTCCTGGAAATCCTTAATAAGAAAATGAAAACAAAAACTTTTAGACAAAAACGGAAGTTACAAAACTTAAGAAAAAATAAATCTATAGAGACAAACCAAAAATTACCGGAGAATTCTAGCATTTCTCACGTAACAAATCTATCTTCAGAAACTTTCAACGAACGAGAACTTTCGGTTCTTAATAAAGGTTTAAAAGCATGTGTAGGTTACTCCAATAACACGGATGAATTAATAGCAGATAGAAATAGCTTCCGGTAACCTAAAAGAACAAGAAAAAATTGCCGTACGCAAAGAATGTGAAACAGCCATACGGGAAATACAGAAAGATGTTAGAAATAATTTCCCTTACAAACAAGTAATCAAGACCCTCAAATCAAAACCGGTAATATACACAAAAGCAGACAAAGGCAACCAAATAGTAATCCTAAATAGATCAGATTACATCTCTAGAGTAGAAAACATGTTACAAAGTAATGAATTCAAAAAATTGGAAAGTGACCCACTAAAATTTTGTCTGAAAAAATTCGAGGATACCTTAAATGAAGTCCGGATATTATCTGATATACAGAAATCTAAAGTAAAACCAGACCACCCAATATTACCGAGACTTTATGCGTTGCCAAAAATTCATAAACCAGGAGATAAAATGAGGCCCATTATCAACAACATAGATGCACCTACCTACAAGTTAGCCAAACATCTAGTACATACTTTTTCATCATTGCCTCAGTTCCACAGCCTAGCCATTAGAAATTCATTAGATTTAGTAGACAAGATCTCAAATTTACAATTGGATACAGAAGACAAACTAGTATCATTTGATGTCACCTCTCTTTTTCCCAGTATTCCAACAGATGAACTTATGTTACTCCTCAAGAAGTGGCTCAGACAGACTAACATTTCAACCGAAGAAATAGAAGATCTCACAAAACTTACTCATTTATGCATACATCAAAATTTCTTTACATTCAACGGTCAATTCTATCAACAGACCTCAGGCCTAACAATGGGCAATCCACTTTCACCTTTCCTAGCCAACCTCTTTATGAGCTACTTTGAAACACATATCACATCATCCTTCCCATACATCTTCAAATGCTGGTACAGATATGTTGATGATATTTTTGCCATTGTTCCACACAAATTCATACAAGATTCCTTAAAACTACTGAACATACAGAATAAAACAATAAAGTTCACAATAGAGATAGAAACAGATGGCTACCTACCTTTCCTAGATCTGAAGATAATTCATGAACTAAATAACATATCTTTTGGCATCTACCGGAAGCCAACACAAACAGACAATTACATCAAGAACGATAGCTACAACCCGACACCCCACAAACATGCAGTTTTGAACAGTTTAGCACATAGACTAATCAACATCCCATTGAAACAGAATGAATACAACAAAGAATATAACCAAATGATTAACATAGCTGCAATTAATGGATACAGTAAAAAATTATTAGAAAAGAAAATTTGGAAATTTAAGAAACAAAAACACATATTGGATACCACAAAACTAACAGATTCAAAATCCGAGAAACAGTTCAAGAAATTCACATATCATCCCAAAGTACATCATAAATTCAACAAGATATTCAAGAAGTATAACATCACCCTAGCCCCAATAAATAAATTCAGTTTAAAAAACTTATTATGCAACAACCTGAAAGACCCAGTACCTGAAAACAAGAAATCAGGTATATACAAAATAAACTGCTCAGACTGTAATAAGTTCTACATAGGAAAAACCAAAAGAAGTTTACAAATTAGATTACAGGAACATATGAGATGTGTGAAATACAAACAAATGGAAAAATCAGCAATAGCCCACCATTTTTGGTCTACCAATCATGAAATTGTACCAAATATAAAACTATTAAAGCCAGCCAATAATGCAGCTGAGCTCGATGTTTGGGAGAAGTTGCTAATTATAAAAAACAAACAGTATACGTTAAATTTCGAATTGCCGCCTGAAAACTCTCTTTGGAAGTTCATCTCACAATCAACAGATGTCACCTCAAACAACCAGCTCACTTCAAGAAACCACGGATCCAACCAGTTGGATAGTTGCTGATGATGGGGACGAGCCGGTCTCCGAAACAATTGTTCAAGTAAGGATATTTTAAGTGATGTTGTGTTTGAATACCAACTCATTACTTCAAAAGTCAGTTCTGTTCAAATTATCATTAGGATTAATTGCAAATATTTCAATAAATTCAATTTGTTCCAGTTTCTCTATACTTTATTTTAGGTTAAACTGTGTCACACCTTAACAGCTGTTTATAGGGAAGTATTCAATATTTCTGTGACTGCATACTATGTACTTAGTAATAATAATACTCATATTTTAATTACTATCATTATAGTATTGTTGCATAATATATTATAACAATATGCTGTTGTTTCCAGTGCCACTATATGGTCTGCTATAGCCTTCAGGGAAACCACTAACTGATGATGAATTTATTCATTAACTAGATGCAACCAGGAGATGGGTCTATTTACTCCAATGTTAACAAACATTTGATATCATTTAATAATTATAATATAATTAAAAATCTCTTAACCCTGCAATGGAGGTATTATAGGAAAGCCTGCTTTTGTAGCATAGATGGTAGCGTGTCTGCATCACATTCAAGAGGTCCGAGTTTGACTAGAATCTCAGTCACGGTGAGTTACCTGGATAATATAGAATAAAAAGAAGTATTTCAGAAAGTGAAGTGCCATTGTTACTGAAATTAGGCAAATGAGTCAACCTTGTATATACTTTTCTCCACTTACAAGTTTTTTGATGAAGACTAGTTTCTGGGAACTTCTTCCCTATTGTTAGTTCTGTGTTGACTGATGATGCATCTGGTCTCTGCATCTGGCTTGGTGTCATGCTGCCATCTAATGTTCTGGTAAGTTTGATGATGTAGATCATCACCCGCCGTAGATGACGTCATCAAACTTACCTGAACATTAAATGGCAGTACGACACCAAGCCAGATGCAGAGACCAGATGCATCATCAGTCAACACAGAACTAACAATAGGGAAGAAGTTCCCAGAAACTAGTCTTCATCAAAAAACTTGTAAGTGGAGAAAAGTATATACAAGGTTGACTCATTTGCCTAATTTTAGTACCTGGACAATGATTTTTTTCTGGAGTTTTTCCTTATCTTTAAAGATAAATGTCAGATAACTCTATGCCCTATGAACCCTGGGATAATTTGAGCATCATTTCACTCATTTCATTCATCATCCGATATGTCTAAACAAATATTGCAGGATGTAAATTACAATAGAAAGAAAAAAAATTATAGGGAGAATAAATATGAAAATGAAGAAAGGCTGTACAAACATTGGGTGATTCTGTTGGAAGAAGTTCAATGATATAAATCAATAATGATCATGTCCTTTTTGACACACAGCCAGAATTCTGTGTAATAGATTAGTGGAAGAACTCTGCTGTTTACAAAAAATGAATTGATGGAATTTTTCCAATGATATGCATAATACTTCCACTTGCCTTCAAAATCCTATGTACTGTGACTTTGTGGGTTCGTGAAATGAAAAGTCCAGTTACACCACTCAACAATGTTCTTTATTTCCACCGACTTACAGTTTAACACTTGCCAATTACACAGAATTACTTGCTGCACACAATTACAATTCACCAGTTTGTCCGTTACAATTTCCTTGTACTCGCGGTTACGTAAGCTTCGGTACACATTCACAGTTACGTACAGTCTTCCGTTGCACAATCTTCTCGTACATTAACACGTCACTGACTAACTCTTACACCAAGAACTGCGACTGTCTCCTCACTCACTCTCACTAACCAACTGACTGACTGACTGACTGACTGACTAGCTGCAGCCCTTTTTATAGGCATCTCGCCGTCTTCTCGACGTTTCCAGATGATGAACGATCCCGTAATTTCTGGAACACAGGTGGAAGAGAAACAGACCGCACAATTATGTTTCTTTCCCCAGCCGTCCTTGTCACCACTATAAGACAAACGAGGGGAGGGCGTAGCTAACACGGACCTCCCCCGTCTTCCGCTCCCAGCTGCTTTCACAGGGTGTTCCAGCGCTCGCGTTACACTGCTCCCTCCTCAAAGCTGTTCGCCCCGAACAGCCCCATCGTAGCGTGCGAGGCGGTCCAGGTGTACCACCAGCATCTGCTCGGAGTCTCAGCCAGAAGTAGCGCTGCCGTAGTTTGTGAATCATACGGTTCGCTCCCAGGTGTCCTCCTGAAGTACCGGCGTGCACTTCCTCCAAGACTTCCGGGACCTTACTCCGGGGAAGTACCAACTGTCCTCTCTGCGCCTTCCCATCGGGTGACTCCCATACCCGGAACAGCACGCCCACTCTGGTCTTCAACGAGTCCCATTGGGCCCAGTACGACTTGTAGGTGGCGCTCCTCGGTGCGATGTCCTCCCAGGTTGGCCTCGTCCCTGCCTCCACTTCCCTCAAGAGTGGCCCCAAGTCTGCGTCCGCCAGCTGCTCCCTCCTCAGGCCTGCGCTATCCCAGCCTTCAGCAGGCACTGCCACAACTACTCGGGCTGCTGCGGCACGCTCCTTCTCTTCCACTCTGGTGCACTGACCGCACTCTACTGAACAGGGTCTTCGGGACATGGCGTCTGCGTTATCGTGACTCTTCCCTCTACGATGTTCCGAGGTGAAGTCGTACTCCTGCAGCCTCTGGACCCAACGTGCTGTCTGGCCTTCCAGGTTCTGCGATAGGACACCTCCAATGCAATGGTCACTAGCGTCGGTGTCCACAATGAAGGCGCCACCCGGTTGCGGGAAACCCAAAATTGGAGCACTGCACAGGGTCTCCTTCGGGTGCTGGAAAGCGTCTTCGGCGTCCTCCGTCCACACATAAGGCCGGTTTTCCTCCGTCAGGCGGGTGAGGGGTTTTGCGATGTTGTCGGCCTTTTCCTCTAAATCATTAAGGCGGTCGTCTACTTGACCCTTCCGCTTGCCCAGGTTCGTGACGTCATCCCTCTCGCCGGCCAACCGTTCCTCAAACTTTGCGGCGAGAGCCTCGTTCGCCGCCTTCATTTCCGTGGCCAGACTGCCGTTCGCTGCTCTCATTTCTGTGGTTAACTCGGCCTTCATTTCTTCCATCTCCGCGGTGATGTTGTCGTTGGCCGTCTTCATTTGTTTCAACTCGGCGATGAGGTTGTTGTTTGCCGCTTCTATTTTTGCAGCGAGGTTTTCAGTTGCCGTCTTCATTTCTTTCAGTTCCGCTAAAATCTTTTCTAATGCTGCCTCCATGGTTGTAATGTTCGGTGATGTTATGTTGTTTTCCCGCTTCCTGACACCAGCGTGACTTTGTGGGTTCGTGAAATGAAAAGTCCAGTTACACCACTCAACAATGTTCTTTATTTCCACCGACTTACAGTTTAACACTTGCCAATTACACAGAATTACTTGCTGCACACAATTACAATTCACCAGTTTGTCCGTTACAATTTCCTTGTACTCGCGGTTACGTAAGCTCCGGTACACATTCACAGTTACGTACAGTCTTCCGTTGCACAATCTTCTCGTACATTAACACGTCACTGACTAACTCTTACACCAAGAACTGCGACTGTCTCCTCACTCACTCTCACTAACCAACTGACTGACTGACTGACCAGCTGCAGCCCTTTTTATAGGCATCTCGCCGTCTTCTCGACGTTTCCAGATGATGAACGATCCCGTAATTTCTGGAACACAGGTGGAAGAGAAACAGACCGCACAATTATGTTTCTTTCCCCAGCCGTCCTTGTCACCACTATAAGACAAACGAGGGGAGGGCGTAGCTAACACGGACCTCCCCCGTCTTCCGCTCCCAGCTGCTTTCACAGGGTGTTCCAGCGCTCGCGTTACAGTACCCTTTGACAAATAACATTAGGTAAAATGAAACAGCGATTCTGGTGTGGAGTAGTGATGGCTGTTAATTAAAATTTCATGTGTGCTAAGAAATGTTACTGATACTTTTATAAAAAAAAATGAGTTAAGAGAACTTATAATTCCTACAAAAGATTTCTGATGTTAGACTGTGTTTGAGTAATTATCAAGTCTATTTATGTATGTGACTTATACTGCGTATTAAAATACAATGGTAGTATGGCCAACCATGTTGTCATTGTACCACATTAGAATGCCATGGTTGCATGGCTAGATACATTACCAAGTCTATTTCTTAGTTTGAAATGGAAGTTGAAGAGTTAGGAATGATTGAAGTTCACCATAAAAAGAAAACAAAAAGATTATGGCTGGATTCCTTTGTTGTGAACAATAGTACACATGGATTATTTTGCATACTGTCTGTGGATTTAAGAAATTATAGTGATAAAGATTTTCAACTATAACAGAATTTCAATATCATAATTCAGCAAATTACTAGATATATGTATGTAGACATAATCTAAACAAGCAGAACTCAAAACTCCATAAAACTATGATACCAGAAGAAAAGCTATTGGTCACATTGAGGTAGCTGAAACTCTTTATTGTGTCTTTATTATATCTATATAATATAAATTTCATGAAAGGAGGTTAATCATTTAATAATCATAAATTAGCTTTTTATTTCTTCTTGTAACTACTCTTCTCTGAAGTTTAGTTAAATATGACAGAATCGTCAGAATTCCATGTTCTGACTGAAACCAAGATACTGCATCTTCTCTGTAGCTATCAATCTACTCCGTATTTCAACTATGAACTTGTCTGTAGTGAAAGAACTCATGCTCTTGAACATTCCAACACTGAACATTCCAATATGACTTTTTTGTTTGAGATAAATTGTGTTTTAAAGATTCTTATTAAGCAGTACATTTTTGTCTATCACTTATGGTTTGTGTGTTATATCAAATTATATAAAATTTGTTCTGAATGCACAGGACCTCATAACCTATTCCTGGAAAAATATATATTTTATTTGCCAGGCAAATTTTAAAAACAAACTATGTTTTAATCAGAATCATTAAAGAGCTTTGTTTTTGAGAAGATAAAAAATACTGAAAGTTTTTCAAAGAAAAGGATAGCTTGGGTGGTAGATTTTCTTGAAAATCTTCATGTCCTATTTTTGAAAGGTATTTAACTTAAATGCCACTTCAGTACTTATTGAGCATTTTATTTTAGAATTATGCTACGCATAGATACTCAGAGAAATTAAAAATAATGTTGTGTGTTTGGAGGAATTTAGTAACAGTGACGTCAAAATTAATATAAAAATTATTTGTGGTTGGTTTATTGACACTCGTCACTTACTTTTTCATATATTTATGAGAGACTAGTTTCAAAGACCTGAGATTGAAAATGGAGGCCAGGGCCTTTGAAACTAGTCTCTCATAAATATATGAAAAAGTAAGTGACGAGTGTCAATAAACCAACCACAAATAATTTTTATATTAAAAATAATGTATTTACCAGATATATATAAATAAAACTTTTAGCAAAGGAAAGATAAGGATAAATGAATAAAAAGTAACGTGAGCAAGAAGAAAAGTGTTACAAAGAATATGTGATACATTATAAGAAGAATAAGCAAAGAATCATCAAAGGTTAAGTAAAGTAATCTCAAATGAAATTGCAAAAGGAAAAGACTTTTAAATACTAAGCACGTCAGACTATTCCCCAAGTTCTGTACTACTGAACTATATTTGTGTGCACCTTTTTTGTTTCATAATGTTGGTGATAATAAAAGTCTGTGTTTATTAATTATATTTCCTTTTACATTGATTAATGGGTTATTATTATCTCTGATATTATCACTATTATTTATTCCCTTATTTTCAGTCTTCTATTACATATTATTAAATATAAATTCATTTGACAAACAAATGCTTTTTTGGAGTTACCTACTGTTTATGCTACCACAATTATTAACAAATAAATTGTCTTTGTAAGTGCCACGGTTCTAGGAATACTTCAATATTTGATAAGAGAGGCTATTAAGAACTGAGCCAACATAAAACATTATGAGACCTGGCTTAAATACAGCTGATTTCAGCTGAGAACAATAACTTATTCTTCATAGAACATGCTCTTGTAAAAAATCATCTTAACACAGAGGCATCACCTCAGGATATCTTAGATTACAGAACTGTAAGAAAAGAACTGAAACAGTCCATCACATTATATGCTCACAGAATACATATTTGGGAAAATAGTTTTAGCACCAGAAGATTTTGAATCCATATCTGACATGAGACTGTATTCCTTGGTAAAATATGCAGGTATCATGAATCGTATTGAAACAATCAGGTAACACAATAAGTCTAAAGGCTGAAGTGCGACCAGAGTAAATATTAGGAAACAGTATCAGAACAGACAGACAAATAAATACCATGTGCTTACACATATCTCATGAAAGAAAGAACCAGTCCAAAGATACACTACATGCAAGTATTTGCTTATCATTCGTTGCTTGATAGCCACACTCCTTAGCATTCAGTCTGGCTTTATGTTTATCTTCCGGAGCTCAGGCAGCTACAGGTAATTTTCCTCCCACAAAACTCTGTCATTAGCAAACTGTTATCTGCATTTATATTTGTCAGATATACATTAATTCCTTACAGAATCGGAATACACTATTACTAAATGTTTACTTGGATTTCCAAACAGCCCAGTGAATATTTTTGTTCTGAGAGCACATAAATATGACATTAAGTGATAGACATATATAGGCATTAGCAGATAAATAATATTTACACTGTGATGCTCTACTACTCCATTCTACCTTGTAAGGGGAACACCTTCTCATGTTAAATATAAAGAAATCTTGGAGGAAATAAAGATCGCTGTAGAAAGAAACATAAAGTAGGAAATAGAAATAGAATCAAAGAGAAGAACAGTGAATGAAAAGGTAGGTAGGATAGATAGAGTCAATTAATTAATGTGAGGATCTACTCCCATTAGTTCAGACCCCGTAGGACCTGAACCCGGGCCTCTCGGGTCTATTTACCATAGGACAGTACCTATTTTATAAACTGCCCCCCCACCTGCACACGGCAGACAGGACGGAAGTGGATACGCCACTTACGCGCCGGTCCTTGATGAACCAGCTGCCAATAAACCTTGGTAGGGCCGCCAGTGTCTAGCTCACCAGCTACTAGCTCTGCAGGCTAGTTCCCGGGACTTATGAGGCAACCCTCTACCCCCTTCGGGCGGCCGGTGGCCTGGCCAGAGGTACCCAATTGCCCGTGGGTGACGGGAACACACTGCCCCCTCGAGTCCAACCCAATCCGAACAGCTCCCATTCGGGAGGGGCTCGGCATGTTCGGCCCGAGGTTCCTCTAGTAACGTCAGAGGTACCACGAGTGCTAGGGGTTCGCAGCGCCCGCACTTTGGCAGCTGAAAGGGACGCATCCCTTCCCCTACGGGGAGATAGAGTCAACATGAAAAATTCAATGTCATGGCCGGGATCTGAACCACGGATCTCCTGGTTTCTGTCCAGTTGCTCTAACCCACTGAGCTACCATGGCCAACGTGCCGTCTTGACATTAAATTCTCCACCTGACTCATATATATCCCCGTAAACCACTAGGAGCTCTCGCATTCGAGATACACCATTTGTGGCAACTTACTATCATAAGTACTTGAGTCCTAGGCTTCATCATTTAACTCTTATTATTTTAGTTAATTGATGGAAATTAATAATTTTTTCACACTAGCTGTATACAGGCTAAGGTTTTCGATAGATAGAGTCAACATGAAAAATTCAATGCCATGGCCAGGATCTGAACCACGGATCTCTTGGTTTCCATCCAGTCTCTCTAACCCACTGAGCTACCATGGCCAATGTGCCGTCCTGACATTAAATTCTCCACCTGACTCATATATATCCCCAGTAAACCACTAGGGGCTCTCGCATTTGAGATACACTGTTTATGGCGACTTACTATCGTAAGTACTTGAGTCCCAGGCTTCATCATTTAACTCTTATTATTTTAGTTAACCCTAAAACTTCATCATTTAATTAAATTTAATGTCAGGACGGCACGTTGGCTATAGTAGCTCAGTGGGTTAGAGTGACTGAACGGAAACCAGGAGTTCCATGGTTCAGGTCCCGGCCATGGCATTGAAGTTTTCATGTTGACTCTATCTATCAAAAACCTTGGTCTATATATGGCTACTATGAAGAAATGATTAATTTCCATCAATTAATTTAAAAAAAAAAGGTAGGTAGGAATTATATTGTATTTATATTATCCAAAGGAACATGATACATATGCTATAGGATGGATCAATTCAAAATACAATGTAAAATATACCAAGATACATAGATAATTACAAATGTAAGATAAAGAATCAATTTAAATTTAAAATATAACATATTCATATTCATCTTTATACATCCTTGATATCTTGTACAAGATAATGGACACGTCAAGCACAATATAAAGAATAACATTAACATAGTAACAGATAAAAAATATACGAAAGAATATGTAATTACAAGAAATAGATAATATAATAATTTAAAAAACAAAAATGTATAAGAACATAATATATCACACTGCAGAAGAGAAATCTAACTAAAAATTCTTGTACAGAATAAAAACATTCTTCAATTAAGAATTTTGTAAAGTAATAAAATAAGATAAGATCTTTATTAGTCGCAAGAATTACAACAGTATATAGATGAACATACAGAAGCATTTCAAGACCAGAAGACCACCATTTTATGTAAACTCAAGATTTAAAAATTCCTGTATTGAATATGGCATATGGACTAAGAGTAGCTCATTTAATTTAGTTTTAAAATGTTTCTTATCAAGTGATTTTAAAGTATATGGTAATTTGTAATACAAACTAATTCCTCTATGGGCGATGCTGTTAAGGCTTTTATTTATCCTATGTGAGGTTAAATGCAAGTTATTAGCTGCTCTTGTGTTATACATACAGAAACCTGAATTCTTTTTAAAGGAACTTATATTTTGATGCACAAAGCATGCTGTCTCTAAAATGTATACAGACAGAACGGGCAATATCTTAAATCCAGAAAAGATGGCTTTGCTTGGAGTTTTGCAGGGGTACCTTTTTCATTAGAGAATACCAACACTGATAAAAGATTAGCTATATAGAATTGATTATAAAAATAATAATTTACAAATGTACAATTTACCCTACTTCATGATATAGGCATTTGTTTATACTTTAAAAGCTAAGTTCAACAAAGGGCCCTGCTGTGGCTCAGTGGTTAGACGGCTTTGCTCTCACCAAGGTGGCCCAGGTTCAATCCCAGGCAATCGCAAAGTGCGTATTGTAGCGGACAACACGGCGCTGGGGCGGGTTTTCTCCGGGACCTCCGGTTTCTCCCGCCATCTCATTCCACCGGTGCTCCATCTTCATCTCATGTAACATCAATGTCAACACCTGCGGTGTCATATGTAGTAAACACTACACATTTAAGTTCAACATTAAATTAAATAAAACCATTTGAATTTATGTTGGCATTCAACACTTCTTATACATATATTGGGAAAGTTTGCTATACAAATGTAGACCCGCACGAGTATGCTATTTTCACAGAATTTAGTTCTATGTGAATTAAAAAGTAAGTTGTTTATTGCTCTAGTGTTATGTGAATAAGCTACAGGATTTGCTTTGAGGGAATTGAAGTTTCATTTTAAAATATGGCTTGCAGCTAGTTTTTATTGGAGACAGCCATAATTCTAATTACTTTCTTTTGCATCCTGAAAACCTAAAAACAACCTTAATGTTGTTTTTAGAATTCTCTCAAAAGATTATGTCATATATCAGTAATATGTACGATATTCTTAATAAACATCCTACGGACATAAATTTGACTCATCTTACTGGCGCTTTTAGTCAGGCTGTATAGGTATAAGCATTTTCCAACTTAAATTTTCATCTAATAACTAATCCAAAAACGTATTACTTTTTTCCACCCTATCTTGTCCTTCCCCAGTTTAATTTTTGGATATATAACACTTTTATTAAGTTTATTATGGAAGCTGTTTAGTAAACATATATGTATATACAGTGAATATAATGTAAATAAGTATGTAAATATTTAATGTAGTGTATTGTGACCAAATGACAACACAAAATAATACCAAACTCACTTTATTTGCCAGTATAATCATTAGCCCAATGTTAACTTACAATTACTTTCACTTCTTACAAGTATACAGAGTATATGAGTAAACACATCAGACTAATGCACCAACTAGCACTGATCGAATTCTCTCTCTTTTAACTGTACAATTGCTCAGCAGCTGATTCACAATAACTCTGATCTCATTCGTTAACTCTTAACTAGCAACTGCACATCATGCTGGCTTTTGCACTTCCTTTTTCCTAATGGTCGCCAAAAAATGTTCGGGAAACCATTCTTGAATCCCAGGAATGGAACATAGTCGAAATCGAATTTTACAGATCTGCCGAAATCGGACAGTCTGGAAAACTAGTGCGATGAGGCTCGTACTTGCGGCTTGGTGACGTCAGTAATGCTGTCCTTGATTGTTCCATTGTTTGTTCCTTCTCGCGGCAAACAACAAAAACAGTGGAATGCGGTGGCTCATTTTGTTTGTTTACTGTAGGTATCCGCTGCCTTGTACATTAGATCTTTCTTCTATTTTTTCGCCGCGTAATTGTTCGTCGAATTGTTAGTTAACTCCAGTTTCATCCCGGACATTTGTACGATGGCTAATCAATAAAGACTAGGAATGATTTTTTTCCTGTTGCTTCCGTAATAGTTTCTTATCTATAACATACATATTTGAAAATAGCATGTTTTTGTGTATAATGTCCGTAGGTGGTAGCACTCTCGTATTGGTAGGTGGTAGTAATGCTCAGTTTTGTAGACGCTATATGCATTTCGCATACCAGACAACAATGGAGTGACACGTCTCTTTGCTCATGGAGGGAATGCGCCTTTGGAATCAATTATCACCGGTGATGAGTGAGGCTGCATCATTGTGTTCCTGAAGGCAAACAAGCCAGCACAGTGCGGAAATCACCAGGTTCTCAAAAAAAAAAAAAAAAAAAAAAAAAAATATATATATATATATATATATATATATTGTTCCATGTGCACAGAAAGTGATGATCTCATTTTCTCACTGTGATGCATGCAGCATGCAATTCCCCCTCACACTACTTTTACAGCAGCATACTACAATCAATATTGGCTACACTGAGGAAGCACATTGCAAAGAAATGACCCGAGCTTTCTCGGACTGGGTGGCGACTTCATTATGACAATGCACGGCCTCACGTCGCAATAAATGTCATGCAATTTCTGGCTCGATTCAACATAACCTGTGAACCGCATCCAGTTCGTAGCCCCGATTTAGCACCCTGTTTTTTTTATTTCCATAACTAAAGGCACAGCTTACGGGTATTCGATTTGAGAACACTGAAGCAGTTCTCAAGAAAAGTGAGGCGATTCTCAAGGACCTGACAAAGAATGGTCTGCAGCACGTGTTCAAGGACTGGCAGAGACGCTATAAAAAGTGCATCGAAGTAGGAGGGGACTACATTGAAAAATCATGTAAACATTGAAATGGAGTAATAAACATCTGTGAAAAAAAAAAAACCAGTCTCTCTCTTTGTTGATCAACCCTCGTATTTTCTTGGCCATCCTCAACGAGGCCGTCAACGCCTGTGGATGGTCTTATACACGCCGAGTATCAGTTCTAGAGGACCTCCGAGATATCTCCGGACAACACCCAGTTCGAATCGCGCTCAGAACTTGGGCTCATCCCTGGAGGCTAGGTGAAATGGGTGACTCACATTGATTCCTTTACGGTGGGTATTCGCTATCGTTGGACACTGAGATATTATGTATGCTTGCAGAACTAAATGCTGTAAAGGGAAAACATCTAACTAAAGAGGAAAAGGTGTTTAACAACTGGACTACACACATAGCTGAAGAGAAGGCTCACCTTAAGAAGTAGGCTAAATAAGTAATCAAACAGCACAAGAAGAGAAGAAATAGTGACAAGAGAATGGAAGATGTATAACATTATAAAGAGACAGAGATACCTTGGAGTTTCTGAAGTCACCAAAAGAAAAATACATGAGTTGTTTTATTATCAAAAAATGCCAAGTAGAATAGCCAATGGGAAAACAAGTTATACATTATACTGGGAAAATTAGCATCGTCTGGCTGAGTATAAAAGGTGAGTGATTCTAAGAAACCTTCTCATAGTTCTGTTGTCCAAGAGGCTTCTTCAGAAGGTGGTGACGGAGAAAGCATATAAACTGAATGCAGACAGAATTCAATTCTTGACAAAGTAGCGGAAAGTTAACAATAAATAATATTAATTTGCAGCAGCCCAAAGTGATCTGTATAGGCAAGTGTAACATATGGGCTACTTGTAGCTTCATTTTGTTTAATTTGGATAAATCCATATAAGCAGTAACAAGGGACTTTATCCAACTCCTATTACTCTTCATTAGAAAACGTAGTTATGCAAATATTACGACAAGAAGAAGAACGCAAACTTGAGCTAGCATTCAGGCATCACCTGTCACCTCTGTCTCACACAAGAGTGATGCAGGCGTTGGCGGATGTCCGTCAATCCGGACAAAAGCCACGCCATTCTTCTTACTAGGCGCCACACGCCCGCTGATTGCCCCAACTTCCACTTTAGAGGCCGCAAGATAGAGAGGACAAATTCCATCAAGTACCTGGGCGTCCAACTTGATAGAGACCTAATTTTCCGCGGACACATCAGGGACCTCTCGGCACGGGTACAGGGGGCTATTGCCTCTTTGTACCCAATGCTGGTTTCAGTCTCGATGCCAGTCCGCTTAAAGATACACATCTATCGAGCACTGATAATCCCACTCATGTTGTACACTTGTGAGATCTGGGGCATGGCTGCAGATAGCTGGCTCGCATATCTTCAGCGTGCGCAGAATAGAGGACTCCGATCCATTTATTCTGTAGGTTGTTTTTCCCCGTGAGGTTGCTTCACGAAGCTTCTCTTCTCCCATACGTGGAGGACGAAATTAGACGCCGGGCTACTAAATTTTACGCTCAACTTCCAACACATAGAAGCGCCCTACTTCGGTCTCGAGGAGATTACGACGCTACGAGACGCCGCTTCAGGCTTTTCCGGGTACCCCGTATGGCATGCGGACACTCGAGGTAACACTGGAGTTAATCCGAACAGCAGCAAAAGCTGAACTCCATAATCTTCAAATAAGCTGTTTGGCTATAAAATTTACCCCATTATTAATTAAATAAAATACAAGGGTGTGAAAAGAAAAAATGGTTTGGCATCTTGTACAAAATCAGAGAAGTAAGAAAAGCTACCTTGTAAAACTTCCTCAACAAAATAATCCCACCCCATCCTGCATCACCAAAATTTCAACCTGCGGTTAAACCCAAACCAGGTGGGTACGCAGCAAAAACCTTTTGGCTGTTAACAGCCTGCCAGTATTTCCTCCTCCTCCACCTGTCACCGCTACAATCCTGTTGAGAACTGAAGTAACCAAGATAATTTTATTGCTGCTCTTCATTGGCCTTCCATTTTAAAATAGAAACATATGCAATGAAACTGAATAAACTAAAACAAAATTATTTACTTTTTTTTTTTTTTTTGCAAAAGAAGAAAACACCTGCTTTTAGAATCAAACTGGTTACATATTTAAAATGTAGTTTAGTCACACTTTAGTCTCAGAGGTGAGTCACCTATCGATGCTATAGCTAGATTTCATAAACACAGGCCTGGTGTCTTATGTTTTGCACACGTTATATCAGCATATGGTAAACATGAGCCAATCAGTAGGGATATGCAGCCAATTTAAACGAACTGCTGATTAACAATCTGTTCAAGGTCAACTTTTTAAGAGAGATCAGAGCTCATATTTAATTTTCGACTGTCTAGCGGTCAGAGTGATTCAGTTGTTTAGGCACTAGCCTACTGATTCCAAGGTCGCGGCTTCAAACTGCCTTGACCAATGGCTTTTAAATGTACCTAGAAGCGACAGCCCCGTGTCAGTAGATTTCTGCAGTACGAAATTCCGATACATTGGCGGTTCTGATATCCTGACAATTGATAGCTCGTTAACAAACCAAGTACACACTCATTTATGTTAACATGTACACGGAAGAGAAATTATTTTTCCTAGCATTTGGTTAGAATACAAATGAGCACATTTCCATTTCTCTACAACAGAGCTGTATTTATTGACAACCAAGCCTACTGGGAAGTAACCATGACCTCACGACAAAAGAACCCCCAAGCAAACTGCGCTGCTCTCACTTATCTCGTCATTTGTTTGGTGAAAGTTGTGATGTGTGGTATATTGTATCCGTACAGTCAGCATTAAATTTATATAAGCAACTTGCACGCCTGCTTTGTACATTAACTTGTGTCAGAAGTGACTACAGCAATCATTATCAGCAATACTAAACGGCAAAGGAAACAGATATAGCGTTATCATCATTTGTTTGTCAGAATCTGCAAAATAGTAACGCAGGGCGCAAATAGCCTAACCTGTAATACTCTACATCTTGGTGTACTGAAATGCAAATTCACCACTGCCACTTCTTAATAAACATTATCAGTGTTAGACATACTTTCCGATACGTATGCTCGGTTTCTTGGATATTTGGTAATATTTTTCTTAATTCCTGTTGGCGTTTCGAGTATTGTGCAATATTTTCTGTTAAAGCTCGAATAGTTTGATTGTTTTCCATTATTCCTGCTCAGTCAAGTACAGGCGGTGGTTTCCGTTCTACATGGTCTTTGTGGAGTATTGTGACATACGTTATCTTCGTTTTTACGCACAGGTTTTGCGGTACGCACGGTTCATCCGCACTTCCGTGCGCGGAGCACGCATTAGTTGCCAATTCTCCCGTATTATATATAGGGTTACCATATCATGATGTCACAAAACTGGGGGAATTCATAAAAAACCGGAGGAATTCAGTTAACGAATTTATTTCACATACTTTTCATTTCCTTTGACTTTTTTCAGGAAATCCATTTTACACATAATCTTGTCATAATATTGAGCACAAGTTAAATGTTTCATGTTGTACATTATGATCAACACTAACTTTACATTTTCGGCAGTGGGCTCATTTCGTTCATCTGTCCACTGAACATTTAGCAGAGAAAATATTCTCTCTACAGCTGCATTATGAGCAGGTATGGCAAAACAGTACTGTACTACTATAGAACCAACAGTTCTATATACTCAACATTATTACTCAGGTATTCGTACCGTTTCTTGGCAACACTTTTCCCTACCAATGTTGCAGAGTTTATTTTGTGGTAGGTTCTTAAAACACTTATTTCATCAAAGGTTATAGAGACATCAATCTATGTTAACACTTCTTAAAAATAACATAGTTTTTTCCACAGCTTGCCACTCTAGTTCTTTATCCAGAGTTAACCATTGGAATACAGACGTACCACTGTATTGGCTCATCCACTTATTAATATTATTATAACTAACAGTATATAAAAAGTATACATATCACTTTCAAAGACTTTAGCTAAATTTCCATCATCACATTTACAAATAATTTCCCTAACTTTTAAAGGAAAGCTTAAAAAAAAGTGGTTTCGCAAAATATTCGAAAACTGAACGGGGTTCAGAGAAGGGTCACAAAAGCGGGTGGCCCCCGGTGAAAACGGGTGATATGGTAACCCTTATTATATGAGAACTCCCTCATTGCGTGAATTTTTTAAGTTATCTCCCGTCTCCCATTTTCTTTTAGTCCGGGAGATCGAATCTACCGCATTTCAGAAAAAGCCACTAGGTTGACACTTAAACCTGCCGCGCATTTCTTAAAAACATTACGGTTATTTTGTGTACATTTAATTTGTATTATCTAATAGTAACAGCGCAATGATTCGATATTGTAATATCGTAATATCGATAACAAGACAATTGAAATTAGGCGTTATCTGTGGCCTGTGTCTGTGGCGCCATTTCCGTCCGCTGATTTCCGCTTGTGCATCTGTTGAAATCAGGATGAACTGAAGACATTACTTCGCGTTTATTTGTAGAAGTAATTTCATTATGCAGTGAAATATGGATGGAGATGGACACAATCCTAAAAAGATATGTAAATATATATTTATATATACATTTATATATGTATATATTATAATATATATATCTGTGTGTGTGTGTGTGTGTGTGTGTGTGTGTGTGTGTGTGTGTGTGTGTGCGCGCGCGCGCCAGAAGTGGGAGTAAGTCTGTAAGTCTGTCTTCAGCATTAAACATGGTGGCAATTAAGATTGCGTGCAGCATGGCACTGATGGCCACAAAGGTCAAGTTCGGGGAATTAACTCTTCTAGAGACAGATCTAATTATGTCCAGTCTTTGGTGAAAGTAGTACCAGTGCCAGTAAACGAGTTAGTAATGGTCACTCACACTGAGAAACATAACCTAAGTTACAGTAGATAAACTGTGCAAATTAGCAAACACTATATACTGTGATTCAGATGCCGCAGAAAAGAAAAACAAAGTTGCTCCCAGTGACATTGAGAGTAGGTAATGCAAATTTTAAAGATTATCAAAATATTCTTGTTCACTTTGAGGTTGATATACGTAAATGAGGGTAATCTGTATAATGAATTCTGTTCCTTAAAATATGTAATAACTTCAGTAATTTCTATTGATGGTAGTTATGTGAGGAGGTGGGTAACTGTGATGACTGAGGCAAAATCCGAAGGTACTAAAATTCACGAGATAAATAAAATCCTTGGTTTTGTTCTTAGTATACCAGCATCTAACGCTCATACTGAACCAATATTTTCGTCGTTAAACAACAAATGGTCTGATGATAGGAACCGTTGTAACGTAAACCTAATAAAAGCCGAGTCACAAATTAGTGTCAATTTGGATTACACATTTCAAGAATTTGTACAATATGCAAAATTAATCGTAAACTTAAAGCTGATGCCAAAAAGCACAAAAATACACTTTCAAGTAATATCCATGTGTACTTTGTAATAATTAATGCTGGATTTTGTTTATTTGATGTGCAACTCGTTTAGGGATATGTTATGAATTATACACTTAACTAGTCTCCCTTATTTTGAGGAAAAAAGTTGGTAACGCTAGCACTCATATTCACGGTCCATGACCTTACTGTAAAATGAAGCTACAACATTTTCCGTCACCTCCCGGTCAGTTTGTCGAATACAACAAACAGCAGGGTTTTCGTTAGAACAGTTTGTCGAAAATTGTGCAATATATTCCGTTACTTCTGCTCGTTTTTGAGTATTGTGTAATAGCTATTTCCAGTTACTCGTGATCCATTTATCAAATAATGCGCAATATTTTTCGATAAGCTTTGTGATTTTATTGGACACTAAATGTAATACTGACAATATTTAGTGCGCTTGCACTTCTAAGAAGTGCGCCTCAGTCATTACTTCTGCTTTACAATAAACGTGCTGCTACGTACGTAATTTATAAGTGCTGACTGCATGCCACGCTATCATATCTTTTCAGGTTCGAACCGAAAACACTGCAGTATCCTCAAGGTCATTTATAAGTAGATACAGAATACCTTTGCCGACTCAAGCTTATCCGGGGACAGGAACAAGCTTGGCTGTTGTACATATTACCTTTCTCATTCAGTTATGACTTGTGATTTTCAGATTAAGTGAACCCAGGATGAAAGTGAATTCTTTACAGATATACCTACTGACCAACTGGCCTATATTCGGTTACATCAACTGTGAGTTCGGTGAATCTTTAAGCTGCCTTAAGTCCACAAATGTACTAAGAATTAAATACACAGCAACCTAAATATACTCCATAACGATCCTGCGTCTAAATCTGCATAATTAATTATACTTTTAAAATAAGGTTAATGACCAATGCCCACCGGCTGTTAAACGTCTGTACTTTTGACTAAAGGGCTTTTCATTACGGAGGTTCATACAGTAAGTGGATTTTCACTGAATGACTTCGCTCACTTAGTATAATGTAGTGACAGTTTAAGTGGAATTTGGAAAAGGACTTCTGCCGCCAAAAGAAGCTTGCTTTATTAGTAACTAAATAAATAACAACTTTCATTCTATAAAACTTGTATCCCAAACTCATACCTACTACAAGTTGTAATACACAATTTCTGCACTCGTTCCTTCCTCTTCTGTAGCAATATCCCAGTTGGTGCGAGGTCCGAAATTTAACGCTTTATTACGCTATAACTTATTTTACATTACAGATTTTACTAAAGTAACTGCACTTTTTAGCACTTACGCGCTCACCTGTTGCTTCACTAATGACTAAAATGAATTTGCGTTCTTTTGTACTTTGTATTAGTGATGCAGAAGCACCAAATAACAGCACGAAAGCTTTTATGTACCTTCTTCCCCCGCTCACCTCCAGCCTCAAGGCATGGTGCAAGGACCGGCACAAAGCATAATATGAATAAAACACATGTGACAGAGATAGTAGACAATACCGTTATTTTCAAAGCGATCATGAATGCATGCACGACCATACCAGCTCTCTTTCTGAACTGTTTCAAACCATAATAAATGTATACTGCAGCAAATAAACGTAGAAGGAAATACATGACGTTAGACATACCGGTCCTAAATAGCTTTGGATGCTTAAATATTCTGTGTAGCACGCTGCCTTCGTCATACAGCACAACGCATCACTGGTTAACAAATGAACCACGGATTTCAACTCAGCCACTTGTTCCAATGCATTGAGATTATATGTACGTACGAGGCGAAAATTGTTCAACAAATGAATGTATTGCTAATGAAACTTTTAGTTCCATAATATATTGTGTTTGTTAGTCACCACTGAATGTTCAAATGTTATTTGGAGACTTTGTTAAAGGTCCCAGAGCATTACATAAAATGTTGTTTTAGAGTTAATTTTTTTTTTCTTGCTTTGTACCTTTTGGAGGGGGTTTAGTTTCAAAATGTTCCACGAGATGCATTTGGTGTTCACTGTTCTTACAGAAGTACAGAAACACAGAAGTATTAAAAGCTACAAAGGAAAAATAAATGTTAGAAAAGTTTCTCTGTAACAATTAGAACATACCTTGCTTATTTTTCTCCTTGCGGAGAAGTTCAAATCGAAGGAGTCGTCTATTCTATTCCTCCTGGATTCAAATAAATTGTGTTTTAGAGGGCCAACGGTAGAAGTAGAGATAGAATACAAATGGTGCGGATTCCACTCTCAGCCTCACTATTGTATAAATTTAGTTTTTATTTAGGAACGCCCTTTTACTGCTGTTGTTACGTGATCTCTTTCAGGGTAGAGGTGTCGGCGGGAGTCTCGGCGCTGCATGGCAGGATAATATTCTCTGAGTGAATCACTTCCTCCTCCGGTAGGTCGGTTGCCGGTCTCAAAGTGCTGGGACCACTTCCTCGAAAGGGGGAATGTCCGTTGTCCTGACCTACAGGGGAGGTTTCCATTTAAGTAAAATGTAGGGACCCTGCCCCTTTTTTGGCCTTTAGGAAAACCCATATGGCCATCGAAGAGGACCCTGCCCTCTACACAGTCGTGGCTCCTTGGGACGGCCGCCCTCTGTCTCCTCTCGCCTCATCGTTCCTCGCAGGAATGCCCCAATTGGGGGCCTAGGTACAATAGATGTAGTAATTCTAATCTTAGCTGCTGTTATTGGGCGTGAAAGACCACTTAAGTTTGCTCAGAGGCATCTTTATCAGGCTTCAGGTTCTTTTACGTGCTATGACACTGAACCATCGGGTTTTCTTCCCTTTCTAAGTAAGCCTAATGATTTTTTACGCCTGAAAAAATTCATTGGCCTACGCCAGGTTTGAGACCATTCTATATCAGACCCTGAGGGAGGAAGAAGATGACTGTGCCGCAACCAGTGAGCCATACTGGGGTCCGTAACGTTTTCTGAAGATTCATCTCGGCAAATTCTACCCTACCACGCGCTCCTTGGCCGACACTTCCCACCCGGCAAGAGTTGCAGGGACAGGGAGTCAAGGAAGGAGAAGTAACCAACACAACATTCGCCTAGCGACCAGGAAAACTGCGACAAAATTATTGGTCAGTCACCCAGGATTGAACGCGAGTTCCAAGTGTTACCCGCCAGCCCGTTAGATGTGCCAATCATTATTCCTTTTTTAATTTATATATGCAAGTGTTAATTTAATTTGTTCCGAGATAAAGCTTTTAATTTTTCTTAAATTAATGAATAACAAAAATGAATTGCTTTTACACTATACGGTTCATCTTGACCCTATGAAGCTCGCAATCGAACCACTTTGTAAGATCTGTCCACTGCCAAAACAAAACAAAGAACTGCTACTGTGGGAGATTGAAGACATCCACGCCATCTGTAGTCTTTAATCACTACAGTCTTTTGTTCTCCTAGAGGTATTAGAAGATTGATAGTCTTTTGTTGTTATTCTACGGTAATTGTAGACTTGTAAAATAAAGTGTGATTCAAGTTAGCAGGAGAAGTTATCTTCCTCATGTTAAACGCTTCAACTCTTCTCTTACTCCACATTTTGGTGCCGAAACTCTGGACTAACTGTACTACTGCCTCCATCCTTATTACTACCACTACTAATCTTTATTTCAAATAACCTTGCTCCGCTGACATATCTCTCTCCGCTTACCATTGCCTTCCCCTTTACCCTAATAAAAATCTTCGTGAAAGTTAAAGGCAAATGGAGGCGGGCCCTACTGCAGACTCCAGCGAACCCTAAGCTTGCTTCTCTTACCAGCGCTACCGAAAGTGGTATAGTCGCGCTGCTCAAACTGTTACCTTGACTTTCTCTTTGTTAGCAGAAACCTCTCAGATAACGCACTGATTATTCCTGTAAGAGTGAGAGGGGGACTGCCGCCGCTTCCTGGCCTTGTGCTAAGCACCAATGAGCGCATCACTTCAGCCAATGGAATTAGCAGGAATCACAAATGACAAATGTTCACTCCACGTGGAGTAATCAGTGCGCTATCTGAGAGGTATCTATTACCAAAGATAAATCCATGGTAACCGTTCGAGCAGCGCGACTATATACGCATCTCACGCGCCTGAACTGAGAACATTATCTCATTAATTATGCTCGGATATTAATATTTGAAAATGACAGATGCCGATCTCATAATTAGAAAGAATTTTATCTTCTGATCATGACCGTACAATAATCCAATCTCTACAATACTTAGAACGCGAGCGATGCACGTTTTATCTTGCATATGGTTAAGGTTACCCAACATTCATTCAACTTAACATTCCTTCCTGACATTATATCAAGCATAAATAAAGAGTTCATCTACTGCACGCAGTTTTAAAAAAGACCGAGTTCATGTACAGTACGTTTTCAGAGTGAAGTTTGTTATTTTGTTAAAGTGGATGGCGTCGTTAAGTAAAATTGGAGCTGAAATATTGCTAATATTACATTGAATTATTATTATACACATATATTTTCTCCAGTGTTTGTGATCCGAGTGCGTGAACATGTCCCTTGAAGTTGGGACAAGTGATTTTTCGATCAACAAACGTGAAGTGATTCATTCTCAGGGTAGAAAAATTATATTTAATATAAACAAGCTGTTACGAAAGTTCTCCAATGCAGGATATACGGCAAGTGTAGATTTTTCAAAATTCCAGCAATTAACGCTGTAACCTTGTGTAGGTAGTGTGCACAGAGTGTCACGAATTTGTAGTAAAGCAGCTTCATCCTTAGAAAAAGTGAGCGTGCCTGTGATTGTCTCCGGGAAAGATTCATGAAGTCGGAAAGCAACCCCAGGAGCCTACTGCGCTAGGTACGGGAATTGGTGATCCCGGAATCCCAAGCCAAATCTCTGAATTACGTGCCTCTGAGTGGTGAGAGAGCAAATGTCGAACGCCCAAACAAGGTCTACATCTGTGTCTGACCCTTATATAAATAAAATAAATCAAATTAAAGTCAAATTATAGTCATAGCAAAGCCAGAGAGGAGCCATATTGGAGACTGAGCGAAGCCAGAGCGGGATCGAAGTGATGAGCCTAGCCAGAGCAAAGCCAGAGTTGGGTTGAAGAATGAAGTTAGTGTGAGGCCAGAGCGAGGCCAGAGTTAGACCGGAGCGGGGCCGGACCCTAGCCAGAGCCAAGCCAGAGCAGGACCGGAGTGGTCACCGGAGCTTAGCCAGAGCAATGTCAGAGCCAAGCCAGAGTTGGGTTGAAGAATGAAGTTAGTGTGAGGCCAGAGCGAAGTCAGAGCGGGACCAAAGGTGGGCCGGACCCTAGCCAGAGCCAAGCCAGAGCGGGACCGGAGTGGTGACCGGAGCCTAGCCAGAGCAAAGTCAGGGCCAAGACAGAGTTGGGTTGAAGAATGAAGTTAGTGTGAGGCCAGAGCGAAGTCAGAGCGGGACCAAAGGTGGGCCGGACCCTAGCCAGAGCCAAGCCAGAGCGGGACCGGAGTGGTGACCGGAGCCTAGCCAGAGCAAAGTCAGAGCCAAGCCAGAGTTGGGTTGAAGAATGAAGTTAGTGTGAGGCCAGAGCGAGGCCAGAGTTAGACCGGAGCGGGGCCGGACCCTAGCCAGAGCCAAGCCAGAGCAGGACCGGAGTGGTCACCGGAGCTTAGCCAGAGCAATGTCAGAGCCAAGCCAGAGTTGGGTTGAAGAATGAAGTTAGTGTGAGGCCAGAGCGAAGTCAGAGCGGGACCAAAGGTGGGCCGGACCCTAGCCAGAGCCAAGCCAGAGCGGGACCGGAGTGGTGACCGGAGCCTAGCCAGAGCAAAGTCAGGGCCAAGACAGAGTTGGGTTGAAGAATGAAGTTAGTGTGAGGCCAGAGTTAGACCAGAGTGGGGCCGGAACCTAGTCAGAGCCAAGCCAGAGCCAAGTCAGAGCGGGACCGGAGTGGTGACCTGGGCCTAGCCAGAGCAAAGTCAGAGCCAAGCCAGAGTTGGGTTGAAGAATAAAGTTAGTGTGAGGCCAGAGTTAGACCAGAGTGGGGCCGGAACCTAGTCAGAGCCAAGCCAGAGCCAAGCCAGAGCCAAGCCAGAGCGGGACCGGAGTGGTGACCGGGGCCTAGCCAGAGCAAAGTCAGAGCCAAGCCAGAGTTGGGTTGAAGAATGAAGTTAGTGTGAGGCCAGAGTTAGACCAGAGTGGGGCCGGAACCTAGTCAGAGCCAAGCCAGAGCCAAGCCAGAGCGGGACCGGAGTGGTGACCGGGGCCTAGCCAGAGCAAAGTCAGAGCCAAGCCAGAGTTGGGTTGAAGAATGAAGTTAGTGTGAGGCCAGAGTTAGACCAGAGTGGGGCCGGAACCTAGTCAGAGCCAAGCCAGAGCCAAGCCAGAGCGGGACCGGAGTGGTGACCTGGGCCTAGCCAGAGCAAAGTCAGGGCCAAGACAGAGTTGGGTTGAAGAATGAAGTTAGTGTGAGGCCAGAGTTAGACCAGAGTGGGGCCGGAACCTAGTCAGAGCCAAGCCAGAGCCAAGCCAGAGCCAAGCCAGAGCGGGACCGGAGTGGTGACCGGAGCCTAGCCAGAGCAAAGTCAGGGCCAAGACAGAGTTGGGTTGAAGAATGAAGTTAGTGTGAGGCCAGAGTTAGACCAGAGTGGGGCCGGAACCTAGTCAGAGCCAAGCCAGAGCCAAGTCAGAGCGGGACCGGAGTGGTGACCTGGGCCTAGCCAGAGCAAAGTCAGAGCCAAGCCAGAGTTGGGTTGAAGAATAAAGTTAGTGTGAGGCCAGAGTTAGACCAGAGTGGGGCCGGAACCTAGTCAGAGCCAAGCCAGAGCCAAGCCAGAGCCAAGCCAGAGCGGGACCGGAGTGGTGACCGGGGCCTAGCCAGAGCAAAGTCAGAGCCAAGCCAGAGTTGGGTTGAAGAATGAAGTTAGTGTGAGGCCAGAGTTAGACCAGAGTGGGGCCGGAACCTAGCCAGAGCCAAGCCAGAGCCAAGCCAGAGCGGGACCGGAGTGGTGACCTGGGCCTAGCCAGAGCAAAGTCAGAGCCAAGCCAGAGTTGGGTTGAAGAATGAAGTTAGTGTGAGGCCAGAGTTAGACCAGAGTGGGGCCGGAACCTAGTCAGAGCCAAGCCAGAGCCAAGCCAGAGCGGGACCGGAGTGGTGACCTGGGCCTAGCCAGAGCAAAGTCAGAGCCAAGCCAGAGTTGGGTTGAAGAATGAAGTTAGTGTGAGGCCAGAGTTAGACCAGAGTGGGGCCGGAACCTAGTCAGAGCCAAGCCAGAGCCAAGCCAGAGCGGGACCGGAGTGGTGACCGGGGCCTAGCCAGAGCAAAGTCAGAGCCAAGCCAGAGTTGGGTTGAAGAATGAAGTTAGTGTGAGGCCAGAGTTAGACCAGAGTGGGGCCGGAACCTAGTCAGAGCCAAGCCAGAGCCAAGCCAGAGCGGGACCGGAGTGGTGACCGGGGCCTAGCCAGAGCAAAGTCAGGGCCAAGACAGAGTTGGGTTGAAGAATGAAGTTAGTGTGAGGCCAGAGTTAGACCAGAGTGGGGCCGGAACCTAGTCAGAGGCAAGCCAGAGCCAAGCCAGAGCGGGACCGGAGTGGTGACCGGAGCCTAGCCAGAGCAAAGTCAGGGCCAAGACAGAGTTGGGTTGAAGAATGAAGTTAGTGTGAGGCCAGAGTTAGACCAGAGTGGGGCCGGAACCTAGTCAGAGTCAAGCCAGAGCCAAGTTATGGTGAATTTAGAGTGAGATAGGATCAAATCCGGAGAGAAGACAGAGCGGAGCCAGAGGAAAGCCAAAGCAAAGCCAAAAGTGGAGCAAGAGCAAAGCCAAAGCGGAGCTAGAGCAAAGTCAGAGCAAATCAAGAGCAAAGCCAAAGCAGCACTAAAGCGCAGCCAGGGTAGAGCCAGCCAGAGTAAAGCCAGAACAAAGCCAAAGAAAAGCCAAAGCAAAGCCAAAGCGGAGTCAGAGCAAAGCAAAGTTAAAGTTAAGGCTATAGAAAGTAAAGTAAAGTACAGTAAAAGTAAAGAAATAGGAAAACAAAATACAGGTTTTGAAAGGAGCTGATGACCATGGAGTTGAGTGCTCTTATTTATAAATCATCATCATCATCATCATCATCATCATCATCATCATCATCATCATCATCATCATCATCATCATCATCATCATCATCATCATCATCATCATCATCATCAAGTTGGAATGAGAGTTACTGGATTGGAAACAATGCTTTCTGTTCCACTGCTGTGACGTCTGTCAAGGTAAAATCTTAATGTTTTAGGTATATTTAATGTTTTGTTTAATTACGGGAAGAATAGGCAAAACCTTTGCTGGCGGGTAAAACTGCTCTTATGTACAGAACCTCTGCCGATACACCCACCACGCTTGACAACAGCGCTCCACTTAAGCTTTGGCCAGTGTTCACATGCCTTTAGCTTTTGCGAGCGGTATAAATCTTTCGGCGCCGTAGGCGTTGATTTCACACTACGCAGACATCTGCAGTAAATGTCATAACTGCGAGAAAGATAGATAAAATCATGCAAATAAAGATTTGAAGGTATGCAAAAATACAAGTTTATAATAAAACACAACTCACACGTTGAATGGTAATGTATGATGAATCCAATGAAGCAAGGTTAGCGATAAAAGTCATATAAACAACTATGTCACGTCTACCGATAAACGCACGTGCTATCGAGAGGCAGGTCTGAAGCAATGTATCCTCTTTATTTCGTGTTAACATGCACACCAGATAAATTAACTCTGTTACGTAATATATTTAATGATACCATTATGAAAATATACATTTGACAACTCTCTTCGAATATGTTAAGATATATCATTATGTTAAATAATGAACTCATTTTTACTGCCCATCCAAATCATAACAACAGCCAATGAGAGTGATTTAGTTCATGTAAACGTTAAGAGATTACGGGGGCAAGCTTATGTGAAACCTGGATTTAACACCGCCATTTCTACTACTACAGAAAGTAGAGAAGGCTGGATCTCCCTTGCCTCCTCTGATCAACCGTCACTAATTGCAAGTACCTAATAAAAGCGAATTAAAAGAACAAATAATAAAGGCAATTGATGATGATGATGATGATGACGACAGTAGGCACTACAGGCCATGTAGGCCCTTGGCCTCCCTAACCACCCTCTTCCATTCTACTCGGTAGTCAGCTTTCCTTCTCCAGCCTTTAACTCCCAACTTTCTCAAGTCATCTTCTACATCGTCTACCCATCTTTTCCTGGGTCTTCCTCTTCTCCTTCTGCCATCCAGCTTTCCTATGAATATCTTCTTATTCCAAGTCACCATTACCAAATCTGTTTTGCGTCTCATTAGCCATTTTCTTCGCCCGTTTGTCTCCAGAGTATCCGAGTAGGTCCGAGGCTGTATTAAGGTATCCGTAACACAGTTCTTTTTACGAGGTAGGGGAGTTAACCCTATGCCCAACCCCCAACCTGTAGGACCAGGTCCCACATTGATGTCTCCTGGGACTGGGTGGCCCAGTTATACCCCCAGCACCGGGTGACCATTTTAGTCGCCTTTTACGACAGGCATGATCTACCTTGGGGCTATTCTTTACACCCGGCCACCACACGGGTTAATGAAGGCAATTACTGTTATCAAAATTTACGATCAACAATAAAAGGTACACGCTAAAGTTAATGCAAACGTATACCGTAACTGTGGAAACGTAGAGTCAGACTGAAACATTCAATGCCATAGCCGGGATTTGAACCACGGATCTTCTGGTCTCCGTGCAGCTGTTCTAACCATGGAGCTACTATGGCCAAAATGCCGATATGACATTAAATTCTCCAACTGACTCGTATTTTTTTCCGGTAAACCACTTAGCCACATACGTTTCCACACTTTAGCCTACACACGGCCAGTGTGAAAAAACAATTAATTTCCATTAATTGACCTAATAGTGGTCCGAACTATAAAGCCCAGGCCTTAAAGTACTTACAGCATAGCAAGTTGCCATTAAGGTAGTTGTCTCATGTGTCTATGAGAACTCCTAAGTGGTTTACCGGGAAAAACACGAGTCAGTTGGAGAATTTAATGTCATATTGGCACGTTGGCCATAGTAGCTCAAGGGTTAGAGCAGCTAGACGAAGACCAGAGGATCCGTGGTTCAAATCTCGGCTATGGCATTGAATTTTTCAGTCTGACTCTACGTTTCCACACTTTCGCCTACACACAGCCAGTGTGAAAAAACAATTAATTTCCGTGGAGACAATTTATTTTAAAAATTTTAAATGGATTAGCGGCTTCTTTCATATTCAGCTCACAGTTTGAGTAAATATTGATAATATTTATATTCTTTATTAGGAATCTGGCATAAGTTTTTCACTTTTACACTATATACACGTTTTACACTTAAAACATCTAACGTCTGCAGTACTAGTTTCATTATACTTTCATTCATGTATGAACGCTACATGCTGACCTAAAGTTAAATGGTATTTTCCAAGGCATCACGAAAAAAAACTGAATAACGACAACAGTTATAAATGATAAAGTATCGACAAATTAAAAACAAAAGTAAACAGATATTTCGGAAGTGGATGATACCATAAAAAAATAAAAGTCATTTGAAATACATTTCTGTTTTTTAAAGAGATGTATACCTTTATGTAGCAAGTTTTCGACAGTCTCTTATGGTTTATACGTTCTACAGAGATATAAAAAAAGAAGAGACTTTACAGGCTGCTCCAAGAAACATGTCATATAAGCACCTTAATTTTCGTGTAAATATCAATAATGTTAATCAAAATTATTAAAGAAAAGAAGCTTCTGGCTCGTAAACAGTAGTTTGGGGCGAATGATAGATGTCAGACCTTAGAAAGTTTGGTATTTGGTTTCACTTGTTTTTGACGTATACTGTCCACACACAACAACAGCAAAGTTACACCCGGCTCTTTTGTGAAACCGGTTGTTTTATTCAGCATGTATTTCCGGTAAAACATGACACATATTTTTGATGGAATATAACGGATAGTTTATTTACCTGTTCTAGACATTCAATTCAATTTTATTTCATCCTTGGCAACACATATTGTGACTTTGTGGGTTCGTGAAATGAAAAGTCCAATTTCACCTACAAAAATGTTCTTTATTTCCACCGACTTACAGTTAAACTCTTGCCAATTACACAGAATTACGTGCTGCACACAATTACAATTCACCAGTTCGTCCGTTACAATTTCACTTGTCCTCACGATTACGTAAACTCCGATACACATACACAGTTACGTACAGTCTTCCGTTGCACAATCTTCTCGTTCATTAACACGTCACTGACTAACTCTTACACCAAGAACTGCGACTGTCTCCTCACTCACTCCTCGTGCACGACGTGTAGCTTATATAGGGTACACTTGCCGATCTCGAAGGTTCCCCAGTAGATGAAAGATCCCGTAATTTCGAGAACACAGGTGGAACAGAAACAGACGGCACAATGATGTTTTTCTCCCGGCCATCGCCTGTCACCACTATAAGACAAACGAGGGGACGGCGTGGCTAACACGGACCTCCCTTGTTGTCCGCTCCCAGCTGCTTCTATAGGGTGTTCCAACGCTCACGTGACACTGCTCCCTCCTCAAAGCTGTTCGTCTCGAACAGCACCATCGTAGCGTGCCAGGCGGTCCAGGTGCACCACCAGCATCTGCTCGGAGTCTCAGCCAGAAGTAGCGCTGCCGTAGTTTGTCAATCGTTCGGTTCGCTCCCAGGTGTCCTCCCGAAGTACCGGCGTGCACTTCCTCCAAGACTTCCGGGACCTTACTCCGGGGAAGTACCAACTGTTCTCTCTGCGCCTTCCCATCGGGTGACTCCCATACCCGGAACAGCACGCCCTCTCTGGTCTTCAACGAGTCCCATTGGGCCCAGTACGACCTGTAGGTTGCGCTCCTCGGTGCGATGTCCTCCCAGGTTGGTCTCGTCCCTGCCTCCACTTCCCTCAAGAGTGGCCCCAAGTCTGCGTCCGCCAGCTGCTCCCTCCTCAGGCCTGCGCTATCCCAGCCTTCAGCAGGCACTGCCACAACTACTCGGACTGCTGCGGCACGCTCCTTCTCTTCCACTCTTGTGCACTGGCCGCACTCTTCTGGACAAGGTCTTCGGGACATGGCGTCTGCGTTACCGTGGCTCTTCCCTCTACGATGTTCCGAGGTGAAGTCGTACTCCTGCAGCCTCTGGACCCAACGTGCCCTCTGGCCTTCCAGGTTCTTAAAGCTCAATAGCCAGGTTAGGGCGGAATGGTCAGTCCTCAGGTGGAATGGCTGACCGTACAGGTGCTTACGGAAGTGCTCCAAGGTCTTTACTACCGCCAATAATTCTCGTCGGGTGACGCAGTAGTTCTTCTCTGCCTTGGATAGCGTCTTGCTGTAGTAGGCTATCACCCGCTCATGGCCGTCCTGGATCTGCGATAGGACACCTCTAATGCAATGGTCGCTAGCGTCGGTGTCCACCATGAAGGCGCCACCTGGTTGTGGGAAACCCAAAATTGGAGCACTGCACAGGGTTTCCTTCAGGTACTGGAAGGCGTCTTCGGCATCCTCCGTCCACACATAAGGTCGGTGTTCCTCTGTCAGGCGGGTGAGGGGTTTGGCGATGTTGTCGGCCTTTTCCTCTAAATCATTAAGGCGGTCGTCTACTTGACCCATCCGCTTGCCCAGATTCGTGACGTCATCCCTCACGCCGGCCAGTCGTTCCTCAAATTTCGCGGCGAGGGCCTCGTTCGCAACCTTCATTTCTTCCATTTTCTCCATGAGGTTATCGTTAGCCGTCTTCATTTCTTCCAGCTTTGCGGCCAGGTTGTTATTTGCCGCTTCCGTTTTTGTTGTTAACTCGTTCATCTCGCCAAAAGTATTTCCAATGCGGATTCCATGGCTGTAATGTTCGGTGATGTTGTTTTCCCGCTTCCTGACACCAGTGTGACTTTGTGGGTTCGTGAAATGAAAAGTCCAATTTCACCACTCAAAAATGTTCTTTATTTCCACCGTCTTACAGTTAAACTCTTGCCAATTACACAGAATTACGTGCTGCACACAATTACAATTCACCAGTTCGTCCGTTACAATTTCACTTGTCCTCGCGATTACGTAAACTCCGATACACATACACAGTTACGTACAGTCTTCCGTTGCACAATCTTCTCGTTCATTAACTCTAACTCTTACACTAAGAACTGCGACTGTCTCCTCACTCACTCCTCGTGCACGACGTGTAGCTTATATAGGGTACGCTTGCCGATCTCGAAGGTTCCCCAGTAGATGAAAGATCCCGTAATTTCGAGAACACAGGTGGAACAGAAACAGACGGCACAATGATGTTTTTCTCCCGGCCATCGCCTGTCACCACTATAAGACAAACGAGGAGAGGGCGTGGCTAACACGGACCTCCCTTGTCCGCTCCCAGCTGCTTCTATAGGGTGTTCCAACGCTCGCGTGACAATATGTATATGTTATGAGACACGTCACTCTTAAGTCAACCTGATTACATACAGCATACGTGCATTAAGAAGCTTATTCTGGTTTGATGTACTATTTACATAAAACTAACCTAACTTTCTATAAATGTTCTTATCATTACATAAATGTTATAGGTTTGTGAGTGTGCTATACCCCCAGTACACATTTTGCATGGTTATAGTTCTATTCATATTCATATTTATTGCAACTTAATACAGTGTTTGAATACAATTAAGCCATGTAATTTGTAATACATACTCTCTCTTAAAAGTAAACGATTAGAAATGTCAAAAAAAAACTGTAATTCATCTTCTCTCTCTCTCTCTCTCTCTCTCTCTCTCACATATATATTATATGTATGAATAATTATGTTTTATATATATAACATAATTATTCAAAATCATCGAAGTTGTCATCAAAATATTCATCTATAATGTAATAGGCTCTGCTTAACAAGAATTTAGTCAGTTTAGATTTAAACTTAGCAGCTGACAAAGTATTTTTAGGCTTTCCGGAAGCTTGTTAAGTAGTTCTGGACCAAAGTACTGGGGCTTATGTTCAAAAAGTTTTAGCCTGTGACCTTTAACTATATAGTTATTCTTTCCCCTTGTTTCATATGTGTGGACATCGGAATTTGTGGAGGTTATATTCCTGTTAAGTACAAAAAGTATTTTTCGCAGAATAAATATGCAGGGATGTAAGTATGTTTAATTTTTTGAAATACGGCCTGCATGAACTCGTACGTGTTATTTCGCCAGGTATCTGATAACTCTTTTCTGTAGGAGAAAAATTTTGTTAAAGTTAAATTTGGAAGTGTGTCCCCACAGCTCGATGCCATAAGAAATGTGTTTACATATTAATGCAAAATATACTAACTTACTAGTATCTACTGAGAGAAAATTGGCTAAATATCGCTACACAAAAAGTCCTGAGTTTAATTTACTTTCTAGTTTTTCAATGTGGTTGTTCCAAGTTAACTTGTCATCAAGGACTAAACCTAAAACATTTACACTTTTTACACACTGGACTAGACTATTGCCTATATTAAGCTGAGGTTCGAAAGGACGTCTCTTAAAATAAAATAGAGTTAATTCGCTTTTTTGTGCATTATTACACAGCCTGATATCATTAAAATACTGTGCCACGATATTGGAGGTCAAATTTGCACCGATTTATAGATTTAGTAAGTTGCTGTTGCTGAAACCCTGTGTGGCAAACAATTGTATACCTCGTTCTTAAATTGTTTTAATGATCTGGGTTGTTTAAATGAATTTGGGAGTTTGTTATGGAGCATTATCCCTTTGTAATTAAAGCTCCCGTAGGGGAAGGGATCCGTCCCTTTCAGCTGCCAAAGTGCGGGCGCTGCGGACCCTTAGCACTCGTGGTACCTCTGACGTTACTAGAGGAACCTCTTGCCGAACAGCCGAGCCCCTCCTTCGGGAGTTGTTCGGATTGGGATGGTCTCGAGGGGGCAGTGTGTTCCCGATACCCGTGGGAGATTGG
The DNA here is from genome assembly GCA_030765055.1 of Mantis religiosa. Lineage (NCBI taxonomy): Eukaryota > Metazoa > Arthropoda > Insecta > Mantodea > Mantidae > Mantis > Mantis religiosa. Next base: position 235,099,297 of record CM060947.1, on the reverse strand, counting down.
GTACGTCTTCGGACGGGGTTGAGGGAAGCCATTAAGTTTCCGGGTACTAGCCTGCTTAGCTAGTAGAAGGTGTGCTAGATCACCAGGCGGCCCCACCGAGGTCATATCGGTAGCCTTCCACTTTAGAGTTGGCGCGCGTAAGTGGCGTATCCACTTCCATCCCGTCTTGTGTCCCTAGGACCAGATGGGGGGGAGGGCTTGTTAGGAAACTAGGTCTTGCCCTAATGGAAAGCCCCACGGAGGATGCCGGGCGCCCTTTAAGGGACAGCTCAGATAACTCCCTGGTTGAAAGAGGCCCGGGTCTTGTTCCTACGGGTTCAAGGCTAATGGGAGTAGACCCTCTGGACTCAACTTTGTAATTAAAGCTTCCTTGATAAAAAGTCATCTGGTGTGGTTGAATTGTTTATCCTTGTTACGAGTGTGGTGGTAATGCACATCGGCATTTATTTGAAAATTATTTATATTCGCATGGATATACCGGGTGAGTAAACAGAATGTAACAATGCCTGTAGCTCCGCTATTGCAAATCTATGAAGTGATAAGTTTTAGAAAAGCTGTAAGATACGAGGGTGGCCTGAAAAGTTTCCGACCTAATAAAGATATAAGTAATTTTTTCAGCCTCCTTGTAACTCTACACACTTCTCTCAGTGATGCTCCCGTCTCTGGAACCCGTACAAATAGTACTCGGCGTTTTTCTCTGCAAAATAATTGTTCACGAAGGTGATTGCCTCTTCATTTGACGAAAACTTCTATCCTGCGAGCGCAATTTTCAGATGAGGGAACAAAAAGAAGTCGCTTGGGGCTAAATCTAGTATGTAAGGCGGATGGTCAAGCAGTTCAAACCGTAATTTGTGGTGTTTCGCCATTGCAACCACTGATGTGAGCAAATGTGGCAGTTTTCCCGCAAGTTCTGCCTTCAGATTGTAGTATGCTCCTGTAATGGCTTCTCCTTTTTGAAGATAATCAACTAAAATAATTCCATGACTATCCCAAAAAACAGTCGCCATCACTGTCCCAGCCGAAAAAAAAACAGTTTCTGCTTTTTTTTTTTTGAGCCGGTTCCCACTTTGCAGTCCACTGTTTGGAATGTATTTTTGTTTCGGGCATATAATGGTGTATCCAAGTTTCATCTACAGTAATTTATTGCGCCTAAACTGCGCCAACAGAGCTTTGGAAATGTTCATTCGAACACGTTTTTGGTCTAACGTGAGCAAACGCGGCACTCAACGCACGGACAGCTTTCTCATGTCTAAATGTTGATTTAATAAGTGACAAACACGTTCTTTTGATATGTTCATAGCCACTACTATCTCTCTCACTTCAATTCGGAGGTCGTCTAACGCCATTTTGGTGAACTTTGGAGATGTTTTCGTCGGTAGTTGCAGTTTTTGGACGTCCCGAAAGTTCATCGTCTCCCAAGCTCTTACGGCCACGTTTAAATTCAGCTGCTCAACATTTCAATATGGTAGATGATGTGCAGAGTGCCCACACACAGAATCCAACTCATCTTTGATTTGCGTAGGCGTATTGCCTTTCAAAAATAAATATTTAATGACAGCTCGATACTTGATTTTGTCCATTTTCATAAAAGCACTCACATCAACTCATTCAAACGACTGTTACATAACATCTGAGCGTCCAAAATGGCTGAAAGTTTGGTTGAGTAACTGTCAACAGATGAACAACGAAATTCACTAGCTTTTATTTATGAGTGATGCCATCTTCATGTTGAGATCGGGAACTTTTCAGACCACCCTTGTATTAACATTGCAATGCATTACTATGATTACAAATAAAGGGCGTGATGTTTTTTTTTTTTTTTTTTTTTTTTTTTTTTTTTTTTTTTGTAATGCCAACATTTCTTTTTTCTGCGCTCCTTTAGTCCTCAAGTCTCAGAACGTATACAAACAAATACCATTTCAAACCGTGATATAAATTTATTAGGACCTTACTGCATGTGTACTGAGCAAAGGAAAAGGCATCATTACTTCAAATTGAGTAGGTTTTGAATTAAACAGTACAGTAGGCTACTTCAATATGTGGCTTTGGATTGAACAAATCCAGACAAAAGCTAAGCTAATAAGGACAACAATGCTTACTTCATTGCAAATTCATCCTAAAAGTAATTAGTTATGGCACAACTTAAAGAAATACAACGAATTGAAATATTAATGATGATCGGATATGGTGATAGTAGGAGGACCCAAAAAGAGGTCTGTGTCTTGTTTAATGAAATTCATCCAGAACGAAGGATTACTCGTTCAAAATTTATAAAAAATTCAATGAAACTGGAAGTGTTAAATATAAGGCACAGTCTGGAAGGCCAAAACAAGTTACAAATGTGATAAAGCTCTTTAACAGAATTTTTCTCCTACAGAAAAGAGCTATCAGATACCTGGCAAAAATAACACGTACGAGTTCATGCAGGCCGTATTTTAAAAAATTAAACATACTTACTCTTCCCTGCATATTTATTCTGCGAGTAATACTTTTTGTACATAACAGGAATATAACCTCCACAAATTCCGATGTCCACACGTATGAAACAAGGGGAAAGAATAACCATATAGCTAAAGGTCACAGGCTAAAACTTTTTGAACATAAGCCCCAATACTTTGGTCCAAAAATACTAAATAAGCTTCCGGAAAGTCTAAAAAATACTGTGTCAGCTACTAAGTTTAAATCTAAACTGAATAAATTCTTGTTAAGCAGAGCCTATTACAGTATAGATGAATATTTTGATGACAACTTCGTTGATGATTTATGTATGTGTGTGTGTGTGTGTGTGTGAGAGAGAGAGAGAGAGAGAGAGAGAGAGAGAGAGAGAGAGAGAGAGAGAGAGAGAGAGAGAGAGAGAGAGAGAGAGAGAGAGAGAGAGAGAGAGAGAGAGAGAGAGAGAGAGAGGAGAGGATGAATGACAATTATTTTGACATTTCTAATCGTTTACTTTTAAGAGAGAGTATGTACTACAAATAGCATGGCTTAATTGTGTTCAAACATTGTATTAAGTTGCAATAAATATGAAATATGATGTTTTATTGTAAGTAAAGAAAACCCTCGTTTATCTACTCGCCAGTACATTACGGTGGTGAATTACCTAAATCATTAATTTCCATGAAGATGGATTGGCAGAAGAGGTAGTATTGAATGGCCTCCAAAATCTTCTGACCTGAGCCCTTTAGACTTTCTCTTGTTGGGATATTTGAAGTAGAGGGTTTACAAGGACCTACCAAGAAATCTTGAAGAGTTAAAGCGAAAAATTGGGCAACAAATACAGTAGATCAGGCGAATAGTTTTGCTGGAAATATTAACTAATTTCAAAGATAGACTTTGGCATTGTTTGGCAGTAAATGAAGGCCATTTTGAACACCTTTTGATGTGATTTCGTCATATGTTACAACACAGCACCAATAATTTTGTTATATGTTTCCTTGGTTTAAATTTCATGTGTTGTAATACTTCATAATAAATTTAAATTACTGTTCAAAAAGGCATCTACTGTACGTTCGGAGACCCGAGGACCCAAAAAAGTGAAAAGAAAAGGATAATGTCGCATTTAAAAAGTCACGTCGTATTCACAATCATAGTAGGTAATATGAAAACGTATTGATATCCTACATCTTTTATAAAAAATATCACTTCACAAAACTATAATAATAAAGTTACATTGTTGCATAATTTTTACTCACCCCATATACATCGAGGGCAAAAGTAACATAAGCAGAACTTTAAATATTGGTCTACCGCAGCTTGTTGATGATTTCCCTGCTATTAGCTTAGATTTTGAAGCATGTCCATGCTATTTGTTGAATTCTTCCAAAATATGACCCTAGATAGACGGTAGAGAATATAAAATGCACCTTTGAAACGTAACAGACATGCTTACGCAGGTTCCTTACCTGATAGGTCTGATATCCGCACTCGCACGGCACACGAGAGCAACTACGTCAGCCACAAAACGTAACATCTTGTCTTGTTTTGTTCCGGATATGAAAATTTAGCACCAGTTTCCTCCGTGAATGGGTAGAGTAAATTATGGCTAAGAAACCTTAATAACGTGCTAAACTGACGGCAACCTTGCGTCCGTCTCTCTTCTACCCACGAACCTAGTTGCATTGTAGAACCTTAATTGGAAGGTCAGCTGAAAACTTCTTTTGTGATCTCTTTAAAGAAGCCGATGACCCATTATATTCTTAAGAGTACATCTCCGGTTACTGATTCCTATCTGTTTTCGCTGATTTAACCCTTTGTTTATACTTCCGTCCAGGTCTTGCCAAGTAAAATAGCAACAAAAAATTAATTCGGAAGCCAGGAGGGAGGTACAAAGGGACTATAGACCCCCTAAGTGATGTGTGACGAGCGCCAATCTAATCAATATCTAATAAATACTATCCGCCCTAACACAAAAATTCAAATTTTGCAAAAACTGATCCACGAGGAAGGTAGAGAGTAATGTATTTAACATAACTGTAAAAACCCCATAATTTTAGCTCATATAGTTTTTCTAATACAAATAAAGTACTATTATATTATAACAATGCATCCCGTCGTAAGAAATGTAATCAATAGCATTATTGCTTGGCATATTTGTAATTACTCAGAACTGAAACGTAAACGTTTTACATGACGTGATAAAAGAATTACTTTGAAAAAGACAACGTGTTTGTTAAATTCGAACGAGAGGAAACAATACACTTCCTACTGGCCTGGCATAACGTATCTTGTCACATTATTGCCCGATTTCACCAACAGATGTTTAGACTTAACAAGAGTTTAGCAATGGTTAAAACAAAAATTGCATTTCACCAACACCGTAACACTCGTGTTAAATCGCATGTTAAACTAACAAGCCGAATTTCTAACGTTAAGTCCTTAACGAGCATGAACTAGGCTGTTGATGTCGATTTGCTATATTTAAGACGTCTAAATGGCATTCGTAATAGAGTACGGCCTATGAGGAGAAATGATTTTGAGGAACTATCCGAAGAAAATTGTTTTACGGAGGTATAGACTGTCGAAACATGTTGCTATGAAGGTTACTGCGGAAGTACAAGAGAGGTTAGAACATGCATCGAAAGGAATATGGCGATCTCGCCTTTGCTTCAAGTATCAATAACCTTGCGATTTTATAATTCACTGAATTATGTGGATAATACATTGTCCACCTCCCGTCTTGAAACGTTCAAGTCACTTGTCCTTCTTCGCTCCTCGTTTTAAATTTATGTAATAATGAGTTAGAATATACATCGAAATGAATATGCCGATCTCGCCTTTGCTTCAAGTATTAATAACTTTGCGATTTTATAATTCACTGAATTATGTGGATAATACACTGTCCACCTGCCGTCTTGAAACATTCAAGTCACTTGTCCTTCTTCGCACCTCGTTTTAAATTTACGTTATAATGAGTTAGAATATACATCGAAAGAAATATTACGATCTCGCCTTTGCTTCAAGTATTAATAACTTTGCGATTTTATAATTCACTGAATTATGTGGATAATGCATTGTTCACCTCCCGTCTTGAAACGTTTAAGGCACTTGTCCTTCTTCGCACCTCGTTTTAAATTTACGTAATACTGACAAGTTGTTTGGTGCTTGTAGTAGTGACACATGCAAGTGAATTAAATTCGCCTCCAATATTTTCCCCGCGACATCTTTCTGTTTTACATTAACTGCATCCGTCCTCTTATTTTCTACGATATCCTTACACTTAGTCACCATTTCAATTAATTCTCTCTCCGTCGATAAGAAATTTGTTTCACGGCTTTATTTATGATTTTGTTCATCCGCCATTTGTGCAGACGAAAAGCGCATCGGAGTACGTTCAGAAAATCACCCATAGTCTTCTATAGCTGTGATATTTACATGTTTCTTGCCGTTAACACAGGTTTGTTAACATTTTAAGAAAACAGGTTGGTGAAATGCAAGAAATTTAACATTAGTTTTAGCTCTGTGACAATTGTTACGTTACATTTGTTAACGTTCATTTTAACATCTGTTGGTGAAATTGGGCATATGTCTTTGTTTATGAATGGTTTCGTAATCTCTATTTACTCTAGATAGATCAAAACAGCATTATTCAGTTGTTCTTCCTTTTAAAAACCAGGGTAAGTGTATCAGCTGGATCAGCTTGCAATTGAAATGAGATACGAGCTTCCCCCTTACCACTGCCAGAACAATCCAATTGAGTTAATGTGGACTCAAATTATGTTGTAAACAGAAATAATATTTTTAAACTGAGTGAAGTTGAACGACTTATTCACGAAGAAATTGACAAGGAACACAACAAGACTGGGAAAACTGCGTGAGACATCAGATAAACTACAAGAAGACGACTTTTGGAAATAAATAGCACATGACGGGATTTTGGAACCTATCGTCATAAATTTGCAATACTCAGAGAAGACAATGACAATGACGAATTATCTCTTAACGTAAGTAACATTCACAGCTATACGGATGACCGCTGGCATTTTCGTTGGATTAGAAAAATAAGTATTTCATAAACTATAATTACTTTTAAACTATATACTTAAAACATGTGCATAATATACGAATGTTGTAATTGAGATTTCAACAACTGCATTATTATAAAACTTTGGAAAATTCAGTTTGAGTTCCCTTACGTTTAGCGCCAAGAAGTCTCGCAAGTGAGAGAGAGATAGAGAGAGGGAAATATTAAAAGAGAGGGGGTAACGAGGTGGTAACGCTGAAGGCTCTAACGCAACTGATTCGCTACAGGCCAGAACTCTTCCCATTTGAAACACATCATAATACTTTGACAAAAATGACATTCCTGAGGCTACTGGTACAACGAAAAATGTCCTGCAATTATGATAATTTGTTATCTATGCAATTTATGCTAAATGACAAGAATATTTTGAAAATGGTCAAACCATAAAAGTTTATACTTGAAATAAACTGTGTAGGTATTTTAACAAAATATATATTTTGAGGGCATATGCCTATAGTACTACAAAAAAAGCGAGAAAGCATATCGACAAAAATTCGCAACACAGAGATGTTTACCTCAGCTTATCGCACATACACGGTGAGTCCAGTATATGTATTGTCACCTAATTACCGGAAAGCACGGCCAGTTAGCAGCTGGGTGGGCGACAGAAGGCATGTAGACCACGCCTACCCATTTATCTTGTAGCGTTCACTGAAGGGGATGGTGAGGGAAGTGTCACTGGTCGCTGACCGCCTCTTTTCCCTCTCCCTGAGGTCTGGAACAGTCGGGATATTTCATCTAACCCAGAGCCTTCTAGATAGGTCAGTTGGTCTTATATAAGCGACGCGCCGGGCTGGAGGGAGTCAGTTCTTGGCGAGCAGCCGTGAGGAGCGCCCAGTGAGGGAACGGACCAGAAAACTGTGTACGTGCATCGGAGGAGTTGCGTGTAATTGCGAGTGCAGAGTGGACCTGTGACAGACGGACCAGTGAATTGTAATTGTGTGCGGTACGTAATTCTGTGTAATTGGCAAGTGTTCAACTGTAATTCGGTGGAAATAAAGAACATTTTGAGTTTGTGCAATTGGACATTTAATTTCACGAACCCACAAAGTTACAGTATAGTCTGTTCAGATATAATCATGCCTTCTGGACAGCAATGTGTCATACATCGGCAGGCGCGAGAAATCATATCATATAGACACACACAGCCCCCAGTCGTTCTGTACGTAACTTTCTGTACGTCAACTTACTAATATTTCACTCTTCTAATCGACCAGATAAGACCTGATAAGAGCCGATCACAGCGCTGGTCACCTGAAGGTCAATACGCCTCAACGCTCTGTCGAGTAATAACATTATAATCTAGCTGGTTAGGTAAAAATAATTGACAATTTAAAATATTTCACGGCTTTTTCCCAGAAAACTCAATACTTGTATTTTTTCATGGAAATATCTTAAATACCTATTAGGCTGTCTCATGAGTAATATCGCTTTTTTATGTTGGTGTTTTGGAAAATTTATTGGGTTTCTTTGGTTTGGCAATGCTATTTACAGGATGCCAATATGTGGAGAAGAGGATACAGATTGGCATAGTATACTTTATTGCAAACAAACAAAGATATGGAGAGAACAAATTTGGCAACAAAAGTGGGACAGTTTTAGGGATGGGGGAGGTATTAATAATAAAAAAATGTTATTGTTAAAAGGAGAAAAGAATGTAAGAAATATAGGTGAATATCTGGGGAAAATTAGAGAGAAAAGGTTAAGACTGACGAAGAATAAATAACAATTAAGGGTTAGAAAACTAGAACGAGGGATACAAGGGAGAGGAGGGTCATCAATACACGGAAAACCAGGGGTTATGTGTATTGAGACAGAGACTCGAGGCAAGCAGATAGAAAGGGTATGTTAAATGTGAATAAGTCATTTTGTTAGTGTGTGAAAGAAATGTTACAAATGTCAATGTATCAATGAAATTGTACGTAGAAGAAAGATGAGAAATAAATATAAATACAAATACAGGATGCCATTGCTAGTTTTTTTTTAATTTACGTCCTCCAACGTTAAGTCATATCGGACGATGAAAGGGCTATCTTTCTGAAATTTTGTATGTTATTTTAAAAGACACTAAAAATGAATTTGTTGGATTTACATTTCTTATTGAAGCTGTATAGAATTAAAAAAAGTTAATGCTATGCATCCTTTAAAAATTAGAATAATTTCATATATTTTGTATCATCACATTCCATTTGGAGCTTAATCTTAAATTCTAGAACCAACAAAATATTCATTGTGGCACAACAAAGCTGTTTGCTAAATTGCATCACTGAGGATGAAGTAGTTTGAGAGAAAAATGGGTTGAAGTTGTAGAAAAATGCAAATTACGGGGAAAGGCAATTAAAAATACAATAAGCATTATTCAGTTTGCCTTTTAATTTTAAGTCATAACTTCCCATATCGATAGTCTGTATCCTCATTCTGGTCTTCTTCAGCCTTTCTTTTTAAATTCCTCTTCTGTCTTGCTTCTTTCTGCATTAATTTCATAGCTCTTTCTGCACCAGCGATGCGAATGTTGTCGATACTCTGCAAAATTGTTTCCATAAACACACCAGGTTGATACCCTAACTGATGCATAACTTTCTTTCTGCCAACATTCCCATCATTAAACACTATTGCAGCATCAAATGCAGCAATTTTCACCACTATGGAAGACACAAATGTTGTTTTGGGACACCTTTTGGATATCAAACTGTTGCGGCTTTCATTTGGGTTTTGTGTCTCTCCATAGAGACATATTTTTTTAGATCTGGGTGTCTGGGTGTGCTGCAAGTCTGGGTGTGCTAAGAATGGGCTTTATAGATTCCAAGACAGCTGATGGAAGACTATGTGATGCTACTATGCAACACTAGGGCATTTAATTTTTTAAAGGTACATACAGACGACGTACAGTCATAATATTTTGGTGTTTGATAGCTAATACTATTTTACAAAACAATAAAAAAAATATATTTTTGAACATTTTCTCGTACGTCCCCCCCTTAAGGAAGCGACAACTCGCCGAAAGTCAGTCGTAAACAGAACAGTAGTAGTAAACATTGTAGAGTGCTGTATCGAGAGCTGATGTTGTAAACAAATGTAATCAGAACGCTGTTTGTGTGGTCATCGACTTTAGTAGATTGTGAGTAATTCTGTTACGTAAACATTGAGCGGAGTGTATTTCTACGGAAATAAAGAACATTTAGAATTTGTGCAAATTGGACTTTTAATTCTACGAGCCCACAAAGTCACAATACCATACATCGCCACATTATGACACTTGGAGAATCGTACAGTAGCTATAGATCAATACCGCATGAACTGACACCTCGACAAGCTGAACGTAGAGGGGATATCTGTGGTTAGCTTATCCGTAATCCCTTGGATGTCAGGAGAATTGTCACTTGTGATAAAAATGGGTATATTACCAAAACCCTGATCCCTCGAAACAGTGACTTGATCCCCGCCAACCTGCCAAAGTCATCGTTAAAATACATCAGTTCGGTCCCAAAGTAGTGTGTGTCTGGTGAAATCTTGAAGGTGTGATTCACTGGAAGTTTGTTTCAAACGGACAGGCGATTGATATTGTCGCCGCGACGCAAATAAAAGGTTCGCGCGGAGCGATAACGCTGCTTGTTTACATAAAGGAATTGATAAAGATAGCACGCAGATAAAGGTCTATCGAAACAAACAAACTGAGATAAATGGAAATTTCTGGTGACATCTTGATTGATAGAGATTATTCGGTTTCTTTATTGTTCTGGAACAGTCTGGAATTATCAGATGTGGTATTTAAGGAAGCGATGGCTCAACACATCAGGGACGAGCGGCGAAGGTACAGGGAGCAATTGCTTCGCTGTATCCAATGCTGGGGTCAACCTCGATGCCAGTTGGCATGAAGTTATACCTCTTCCGAGCGCTGGTAATCCCGGTTATGCTTAACGCCTGCGAGATCTGGGGCATGGCCGCAGACAGCTGGCTAGCATGGCCCCAACGTGCACAGAATAGAGGACTTAGGTCTATATATTCTGTGGGACGTTATTTTCCTACCAGGTTGCTTCACGAGGCCTCGAGTCTTCCATACGTGGAGGATGAAATTAGGCGCCGGGCATCAACATTATACGCAAGTTTACCCAAACACAGAAGCGCCCTTGTCAGTTCCTTGGGAGATTATGACCCCACTAGACACCGTTCTAGACAGCACCGGTTACCCCGCATGGTTTGCGGCTATCCGAAATAACCCAGGAGCTAATGCGAACAGCAGCTAAAGCTGAGCTCCACATAATCCTTCCAAACTGCTTGGCATCAAAATTATTCCCCAAATTAAAGATAAATAAAAACACCAGGGTGCAAGGCCCTGCATCCTGTCCTTCAACCGCTAGGTACATGTTTGTAACCTCATAAACAACATCAATCTAAAAACCCACACCTCACTCTACAACATTCCGAAATCTATACCTTATCTGCGGTAATACCCTTAACGGGTGGGCACGCAGCAGAAACCTTCTGGCTATATACAGCCAGCCAGCACCACATGGCATGGCATGGCAAGAGTCAGTCGTGAACAGGAGTAAACACAGTCGCAGTAAGCAGCCGTAAACAGTCGTAAACAGATGTAACGAGAGCTGATGTAAACAGGTGTAATCAGAACGTTGTTGTGGTCATCGACCTTGGTAGAGTGTGATTGTGTATGTGATGTAATACTGCTACTGTGAGTGTACTTCTACGCAAATAAGAAATGATTTGAATTTCTGCAAATTGGTGTTTTAATTCTACGAACCCAGAAAGTCACAATACGGATCTTTATTCTCAACAACTGGAACGAATTTATGAAATTTTGAGACGGAGATACCCAGTATTAGTTAACCGAAATATAGTTATATTGCAACACGACAATGCAACACCCCACACTGAAAGAAGAACAATGGAAAAAGTTAAGGAATTTGGAGGAATCGAACTGCTACCACACCCAGCTTACAGCCCTGATCTCGCAACATCAGATTATCATCTTTTTCGATTCATGGTCAATTTTATACGTGGAATAAATTTTGACAACATTGAAGCAGTACAAGTGAGTGTCACCGAATTCTTCACATCAAAAACCAGAGACTGGTACCAACATGGAATAATAAATCTCGCTGAACGATGGCTCAAGACCATAGAATCTAATGGTCTATACTCTGATAAGTCAAGGTCATTACTGCCATTTATGAAAATAAAAGTACATCTTTTCATACAAAGAGTCGTTTGTAGTGAGGGATTTTCTTGAGAATTCTGTTGCTGCATCCTTGGAAGTGGTGAACCTAAATGCAAAATCTGATGTTTAACACCTTTTTGTTGTTGTGTTATACCTTTTAAGGACAGATAACACACACATATAAACCTTTTTTTTTTTTAAAAAAAAACATACTTTGTTGTTTCAGAAGGCCTCCAAACTATACATATTATCGATATCGAACTGTCAGGTGGGGTGCAACATTTCCTTTACCTATTGAGTAAATAGAGAAATTAGGATAGACATATAAGAACTAAGTAGGTAACCATAAGTAGTATTTAACAATTGCACTGGAAACAGGAACTTTGGTCCTTGGATCAATTATTAATTTACTTATGTAATATGTTTAATAATTATACATAAATTTAAGAACTGTAACTAGTTATGTTAGTGAAAGTAAAATTGTAAACTTTGATGTAAAATATTGTAACGAACCCGGGCAGATATACGTGAGAAACACTACACTCCCGGGCGACAGTCTATGAAGGGCGGATGTCAGACAATAGAATGGAATGCTAGCTATTTTACTGTACCGTTACACAGGTCAATAACATCTTAGTTTTTCCTTGTGACGCTGTGCTGTGTGTATAAAAGAGTGTAGCAACCCCCATTCAGTCCTCATTTGTTGCTCATTGCAGTCAAGTGTATTGTATACATCCATCTGGTGTGTCAGACGAAGTGTCGCGTCCAATAAACTGTATTATAAAATGTCCGCCGAAAATGCAGTTATTTAAGAGCGCCTGGGTTCCACAAGTGTAAGAACAAATTAAAGCAGTTCAGAGATTATCGTTGGTTTGTGTTGTCCCAACCTTAACACCCTGAGAACCCAAAAAACAAATCCATGCAGGTGAAGCAGCTAGACCCAAGGGTAAAGCAAGCAGCCGACGACGACGTGGAGACCGAGGAAGGAGTCCCGACGTCAACCCAGGTACGTGCAGCCGTGAGGCGGAGAGATAGTACTGCCGCAACTGAAAGTCATCAAGTAGCTTGATTAATGTGGAAATAGGAATTGATGTTGAGGATTTACATCCTCTAGGACTTACAAGTGGGTGTCTGGGGTCAGATGCCTGTTGAGGAGCAGAACCACTTCTAGATTAGATGGAGTAACCAGGATGGTTACTCAACTCGATGTGCAGTATGAGATTGAGGGAGTAGAGGACATCAAATAATGGCGAAATTAAGAAAGAAAAGTTGATTATAAAGCAATTGGCCTATGCATCATGTTGTCCACCACAAATCCCAAATGCGGTCCCCTGGGGTCGAACAGTGTATCTAACCGCCCAGCCACGGCTCGGCCTCAATAAGAGTAACAACAATGTTGTACTCAACGGCAACAGAAATCCCAACATTTCAAAAACAAGTCTGATAAGTACAATCAAGATGAAAACACAAACAAGTTGCCTACACAAAGTTACGGAATTAAAAACAGATCTGAATCTTCCTAATTCTAAAGAAAACATTTTAATCAAAGAAAACCCACTGAATTTTGCACCAATTAATATTCAATTAGATTTAGAACAAATAATTACAAAATCTGAAACTTCCAAACCTGTACTAAAAGCACTAGCATTAGCAACTGTGAACAATAGATACCCACCTGAAGAATGGTTACATATCTACACAGTTGGATCTAACTTGGACAACAACTCAGGAGCAGGAATTAAGTGTGCACTGTTCTCATTCTATCAACCAGCAGGATACCACACAACAAATTTTGATGCAGAAGTAACGGCTATTCATATTTCACTCCAACACCTTCTATACAGAATAGATAAATTTAAAAATGCTGTCATACTTTCTGATTCAAAAGCAGCATTATATGCAAGTTCATATAAAATGAGGTCAATCCAAATTAAAGAATATCACAAAATGATCCAACAGCTTCAAAAACTACAGAAAAGAATTATATTACAGTGGATACCTGCACATTGTGGAATTGCTGGAAATAAATCAGCTGATTTTCTTGCCAAGAAAGGTGCAAATTTAATTCAGAACAAAAGTAAGAACTTACACTTTACATCCATAAAAAGATCAATTAAAACAAATATAAAAACAAACAAAACCAATCAATATCTAACAAAGCCAAAGATAAAAGATGGAACATTTTAATTAAAATTCCAGAAATTATTCCAGAATTCCCACGTAAAGCTACAGTAGCAAAATTTAGATTACTTACGGAACATGATTATTTGGCCAACACTTACACAGAATAGGAATGTATAAAAGTCCAAATTGTCCTCTGTGCAACAAAGAATAGGAAATGACTGAAGAACATCTTCTAACCTGTGAAGCCCTATCTGCCGGATCCACTACACAGAAATGTTGGAGAGCAAGAGAGCTAATAGCTTCATTGCCAAAGCCTAGCATTTGAAAACAACAATAACAACAGTCTGATAAGTAAGGCCAAAATAAATACAAAATTTAGTCTTGGTGGATATTGAATATGATTTGCATTGCTCTCAAATGGAGTCAGTTTTGACTTGCTCTACTACCCCCCATAATAGGCAGAAAAGTATTGCATTCCGCCCACAAACTTGAATGGCTATTTCATTAATAGAACGTACTGAGGACCTTTAAATAATTTAAAAGTGTTTGTACAAAAATGTACTTCATGTATGATTGTCTCATCTTTGAATAGTTATAACCAGAGACTGCAATTTGGGCAGAATGCCTTTTTAAATGTGTCCAATCTAACTTCAATTTGAAAGTGAATCTGCACCTTATACGTTTGTCACTGAAATTCTATTTGGTCAATTTTAAGTCCTGTCGATATCTGTTTTTCGCGAAGTTTCGTAGCAGGACTTCGAACCCTGCAGTTTCCGTGGTGCGAGCGAGCTTTGTAGCCCTAGCATTTGTAATATTACCAGAAGTACGTCTAGTCAAACATTCAATACCTCCCTTCGGGGAAGCCTTTCGGATTGGGTTAGACTCGGACAGAGCAGTGGTTTCGGATACGTCAGGGCAGTAGCGCGTTGTGGGCGTCTCGATATTCTGCCATTCTAACCTGGAGAGCTAGTAGCTGGAGGTTTTACCAAGGTTTCTTGGATATCTTCCCTTCGAGATTGACGTGCTTTTGAATCTCGATCAGAGTGAGTTATCTGGATAAGGTTTCTCTTTTGAGTGGCTTTCCCTTATCCTGAAAGATAAATGTCTAAGTCTAAGGACCCTGAGCTTATACCTGGATAAGATTCTTTCTGGGTTTTCCTTAATCCTGAAATATGAAAGTCTGGTATCTAAGCTCTATGGACTCTGGGCTCATTTGAGCATTATTTCATTCATTTAATTCATCGTCCGGTATACCTTAACGCTGGAAGATGTAAATTAAAAAATAATCCCTGAGAAATCTGTTTAACAAAGCAAGTATTGCCCCAAGGAAAGATCTTGGAAAACACTCGTTTGGCGCCTTCCCTGGTAGATAGAAGGGGCGCTTCCGAACATCTTTATTACGGTTGTAAGGAAACAATATGGTATTTTGAGGCCCTCATATAATGTCCAGTGACTATCGCTATTCCTTTTATCTACGAGGGCTCTTCAATAAAGAATGATCATAATTTTTCGCACTAAAATTCAATCTTATTATATTCTGTTAGCTTAATGTGAAACAAACACGCCGTAGTAGTTTCATTGTTGGTAATCCTGGTTCCCGCCTGTGAGAACCATCAAGTTCAGACATGTTCAGTATCGCCTACCGCTGCAATGGAGGTAACACGCGAGGAACAATATGCGGCTTTGAAATTCTACTTTCGTCTCAACAAATCTTCAGTTGAGGCCTATACAATGTTATAGGAGGCCTATGGAGAGTCTGTTCTTCCCTACAGCACAGCTCGAAGGTGGTTTAAAATGTTTAAAGAGGGGAGACAATCAATTTCAGAGGAAGGTGAATCCGGTGCTCCAATTACTGCTCTTACGGAAGAAAACATCAACACTGCTGCTGCCATTGTGAGAGAGGCTCGACGAATTACCTTAAGATCATTTCTGAAATACTGAACATTTCATTGAGTGCCACCCACACGTTGGTGACAGAAACATTACACATGAGACGTGTTTGTGCGAGATGGGTTCCAAGACTGTTGATTCCCGAACAAAAGGACATTCGCATCCAGGTCTGCATGCAGTTAAAGTTGATGTTAGAGGAAGATACGGAGTTTCTTTCAAACGTAATCACTGCTGATGAAACTTGGCTACATCATTTTGATCCTGAGAGCAAACAGCAAAGCTCAGTGTAGAAATCTCCTTCATCACCAATCCCCCCAAAACCAAAAGGGGTTGCTTCTGCTGGGAAAGTTATGGTCATCTCTTTGATATTCATGGAATGGTTTATCAGCATGTTGTACCTGCACACACATCAGTAACTGGACAATACTACAGGGATGTCCTGAAAACATTGCAAGTCCATATCAGGCACAAAAGACCACATTTCCGTGAAGCAGGCTGGATGCTGCACCACGATAATGCGAGGCCGCATACTGCCAATGTTGTTGCCAAATATCTTGCAAAAATCAACGTGAAGTGCATCCCTCACCCTCTCTATAGTCCAGATTTAGCCCCATGTGAATATTTTCTATTCCCTAACTTGAAGAAACGTCTTCGTGGGAGGCATTATCCATCATCAGAAGCAGTGGTGAAGGCTGCGGAGGCGATTTTGAAGGATATCTCAAAAATAGTTTCCAGCATGTCTTTGAAAACTGGCAGAAACGCTGGGACAAGTGCATCGCATTCAGGGAAGACTATTTTGAGAAGGACTATCAAAATTATGAGAATGAGTAAAGTTACGTTGTCAAAAATTGTGATCATTCTTTATTGAACAGCCCTCGTATAAAGAAATGGATAATGTAGCTATTTTTGCAAAGATTTATCAGTTTTAAAATCAAATGAAAAAACAAGAGAAAGCCATGTGAATAAACCACATATCAGATTTTTTTTTTATCTAGGATTGGTCTGTTCTCCGCCTCCTATACATTCTCCAATACACGGGAATATAAGCTCGATTTGGCAACACTGTGTAGTGATTCTGAGAACCGTTGGGCTTAATTATCAAGTGATTTACACCAATGTTACACACATTATTAAAAGTGAATGATGCGTAAACTTTGTAATTGCCATTCACTCACAAACTTGACATGTAAACATGCGTCATAGAGTAATTATTAAGGGTTTTATCTATAGTTTTGTGCACGAGTTTCGTATGAATTTCACAATGCCTTAGCTAAAGTGCTATCTCTCTTTCCCCCGCCGCTTTGCGACGTTGAAATGCTAACCACATAGCCACGCTTTTAAAGCTGTCTCAATGGCTGATAGTCATGCCCTAGCTAGCTTGATGGTTTACTCGTTTAACACCGCAATTTACAAGGAAACTAAACACTATGCTCATACCTGTATCCACTTGAGAGTTTGATGACATCATCTCTGCTCTATGTATTCATATTTATTGCAGCTTAATACAGTGTTTGAACACAATTAAGCCATGTCATTCGTAATACATACTCTCTCTTAAAAGTAAACGATTAGAAATGTCAAAAATATTGCCATCCATCCATCCATCCATCCTCTCTCTCTCTCTCTCTCTCTCTCTCTCTCTCTCTCTCTCTCTCTCTCTCTCTCTCTCTCTCTCTCTCTCTCTCTCTCTCTCTCTCTCTCTCACACACACACACACACACATATTCAAAACATAATTATTCAAAGTCATCGAAGTTGTCAACAAAATATTCATCTATACTGTAATAAGCTCTGCTTAACAAGAGTTTAGTCAGTTTAGATTTAAACTTAGCAGCTGACACAGTATTTTTTAGGTTTTCCGGAAGCTTCTGAAGTAGTTTTGGACCAAAGTATTGCGGCTTATGTTCAAAAAGTTTTAGCTTGTGACCTTTAACTATATAGTTATTCTTTCCCCTTGTTTCATATGTGTGGACATCGGAATTTGTGGAGGTTATATTCCTGTTATGTACAAAAAGTATTGTTCGTAGAATAAATATGCAGGGAAGACTGTTACGTGTTGCTTTTGCCAGGTATCTGATAGCTCTTTTCTGTAGGAGAAAAATTCTGTTAGTTTAATTTGGAAGTGTGTCCCCACAGCTCGATGCCATAAGAAATGTGTGAATATATTAATGCAAAATGTACCAACTTACTAGTATCTACTGAGAGAAAATTGGCTAAATATCGCAACACAAAAAGTCCTGAGCTTAATTTACTTTCTAGGTTTTCAATGTGGTTGTTCCAAGTTAACTTGTCATCAAGGATTAAACCTAAAATATTTACACTTTTTACACACTGGACTAGACTATTGCCTATATTAAGCTAAGGTTCGAAAGGACGTCTCTTAAAATCAAATAGAATTAATTCGCTTTTTTGTGCATTAATACACAGCCTGGTATCATTAAAATACTTTGCCACAATAATGGAGGTCAAATTTGCATTGATTTCTAGATTTAGTAAGCTGCTGTTGCTGAAACCCAGTGTGGCATCGTCTGCATACAAACTTAAAGCTACAATACCCTGTATTACAGTTTTTATGTCGTTAATATACAGAATAAAGGTCCCAAAATATACCCCTGAGGCACGCCAGACTGTGCCTCTACAGGTTTTGAAATAAAGTCACCTTTTTTACGTTTCAGTTGTACATATTGTGTTCTATTAGTCATGTAGGATTGTATCAGGTTATTACTTAGACCTCTGAGTCCAATACATTCAAGTTTATTTAATAGAATTTTTGTATCGACACAATCGAAAGCTTTTGATAGATCTAATAAAGCCCCAGCTGCAAAATTACCTGCACCAATGCTATCAATTATGTATGATCTATGTGCGAAAAATCAGGTGTGGAGTATAGTACTCAAAAATTAGTCCAGGATACGTAGGAGCATATAAGACATAATAAAACAGCATTGTACGGAAGAGATTGTTTACCCCTGTCGGGCAGCGGTCTACACATGTTATATACAGGGTGTTTCAAAACGACACCTAACGAACATATAGAAGTAGTTGCTCAGCTTCAATGTAACACATATAGATAGCTTTCACCGTCAATGGAGCTGCATAAAAATACTACAGAATGAGTCTGAATTAGGGAGTTACAAGAACAACGACGCGTGCCTCACGCTGTCGGAGTTCGCAGGTATAGGTCACACGTCGTGCCGCGTGCTGTAGCTGTTTATAAACATACCGACATACTCCGCAGTAGCTTGCTTGCTACTATTAAGAATTTCTTTGTCTTATGGAACCACAATAAAGAAGCTATTGCTTAATTATTACTTATGAGTGTTTAACGTGTTCCAAAATTCCGTTATAGCAGTCCATGATGGCAAATAAGCTGGTGAACATTTGCAACTTATACCTTTTAGAGGGAAGTTAATGTTAGTGAGGTTGAGGATGGAAGCATTAAATGATAAACAGAACAGAAAACAACATCAAAGGATTGTAGATAAATTAACCAAAATTAAATGGCTTATACAATGAGACAAGCACATCATTTCATGTGTTTGATAATACTAAATAAAGCATTTGTAACTGAAAATGAAGCTGTTGATATTTACAGTAAGTGGTTGAAAGTACTGTACAATTAAGATCATAACAAAATGCTCTGAAGTTAAACAAATAAATATTATCATTGATGTAACTATTTTTACAATTCATATTTTTAATGAAACTAAATTAATCGTACGTTCGTTGAACTCATTTCAGCTCTTCCATCCATGAAAACCATATCTGTCATTTCGGCGTTCGTATAGCGCACCATATTGCTTAGATTTGCTATCTAAGTACACGCAAAATCCTCTCTGTTAGGACGGAATGTGTAGTTTTACACTGAAGAGCAACCTTGCAACTGTCCGAGTTATTAGTCGACTTTTTCACAAGTATTTCCCTTTACCCCATTACCTGAAAGGTAGGATAGGGCAGAGGAAGACAGCTTAGAGAGTTGTGACGTATTTCAGCCGGGAGCGAGGCCTGCAGTGCGTGTGACGTCAGGCAAGAGCCGTGTAGTACCAAGTTGCCTATATAAATGGCGCTGTGAGTACAGAATCTGAGGGTTTAGTCAGGTGCAAAGCACTCGACGACAACAATGTAGCTGCCACGTACCAAATGGAACTGTTAAATTTACAATGTGACGATTTATTGAAGGGCAAATATACACACAAGAAAGACTTGGCTGATTTTTACAAGAATGTCCCCCAGACCAGATTTCCGAGGTTGTATTCACTTGCCGCACGGACATTGTGTATGTGTGGCTCGATATATGTGCGAACAATTTTTTTTCTGTTATGAAATTGGCTAAGTCCAAACCCGAAGTACCTTGTCGGATCACAATCTAACATGCAGCCTTCGATTACAAATTTGCCAGACGTTATGTCCTGATATTGATAAACTAGTTAAAGAAAAACGAAACAGAATATGTCGGAAAATGTCCACGTAATTCTATTCTGAGTGAGTCTCCTCTAATTTGCAGAGTAAATTACTTTATGGTTTATTTTATTTACTTTATAACATACCTGACCTTCAGATAAACTACGAGTTGAAGTTTTATATATTTTCTCATAGCACAGAGGCAAAATGTAATTGTTCATAAACTGTGACAAACTGTGTAATTGAAGCAGTCAGCATTAATATTACAACATCCAAGACATACAGAAAAAATGCATAGTTTATTTACAATCCACTATACAGAGCTCGTCTTTTATGACAAATTTCTTTTGGGGGATAAACAAATTCACAAAGCTGAAAGAAATACCCAATAGTCACTGAACTTGGTACATACTGACAATATATTTTCCACCATGCAGAATATAACTTAAGACAAAACACAATATCTTGGCATACAGTGTAAACAACGCCAACTGTTAAATTGTTTTGTAACATTAGAACAAGGATGCTAACAGAATACCGCTTTTCTTACAAAGGAACATTAAACATTTTGATTGTTACACAGTTATTTGTGCCCGATTTATTATAATTATTTCAAAACTAATGGAAATAGGAGAGTAAAACTGCAGAATTACGCTACTAACATTCACATTCCCCAGCAATAACATTCCAGATATGAGATCAGATTAAATTATTATCACCTCAGTACCTTATACAACAGCGGACATAGGAATGTGACACATTTGAACTAAACACCGAAACAGATGTTTGTTAATATTGAGTAACATTTGAAAGGAAACATTCAAATGCTTCAACATTCATGGTATACACTGTATTTACGAAAGTTTTTATACTGAATGATACAATAACGTGGATAGACTAAGAAGAAAAACTCCAAGATGTAAGTTGTACGTATTATTAATACCGACACGTTTCCTGTATCTTCTACGCTGTCGGAACCCCAACACATCAAACTATTTCCTTCCTTTTGGGCAGCAGAAATCAGCGTGGTGACGTCACACGCTAACCTGCCTTTCGTTCGGGAGCATATTTGGCGGTCAGAGCTGACGAAGCTACCGTCACACCGCCACTACATGTCTTCCCTTGGGCTAGCGTCACTGATAAAGAGCAAGGAGTAATGCTTTGTTTTCGTGGCCGGTGCGTCCCAATAACAACTTTTGAGGTTAGCACACCAGTGGTTCCTGCGCTGCCTAATCACAAAATAATGTAATATTTAATGCTGCATAAAATTATACCCGAAGCTGCGACACCGAAATTGCGACTAGTTAAATTATAAACTACGCAACGGCTATAATCATTTGGTGTAGTTTTGAAACATCCTGTATAAGGAGTGCCGTCCCCCGCACTCGGAACAGAATTGGTGAAGGATGTCCAGGCTTCAGTTTTGGGCGTTGTGGTGCTACTCCGTAACATATTTGGTGTCGATGCTTTATATTTACACTCATCAAATTTTCAGGTGCATGGCGGTGTGAGTGTGTGATAGTTTCTTTATCGCCAACACCCACATACCATTTATACTTGAATATCTACTCTTACATGTGGGACTTTCCTATAACGGTTTTCGCGTCATTAAGGCACTATGGACTATTATGGACTATGATTTTCTTATGGAAGAATCAAGTGCACCGTTGTCATAGTGTGCGTATTCAAATGCGATTAAAATAAAATAGGAACTTACATTTCGGTATGAGATGTGTCGAAAAATACCATAGTAATCTTTTATATAGTTGCATACTTTTTAAAATAATAAAATTTAAAATCGTGTTATGGTTTTAAACATGATTTTAAACCGAACATATTACAATTAAAACAAACTAGATTATTCGCTTGCTATCATGACCCACGTTGATATTTAGATTACATCAATATATCTGCACATATTTCGTTTAAAAAGTAAAGTTTCAAACAACGCATTATACAGCGAAAAATGTGGTCGCTGGCTGATTCTCATTCTACAGTCAAAACTTCCACCGAAAAAGTTGTCAAGGAATTCATAGAATTTGTAGATAGAAGAATTTTCCTGGCTTAGGAGCCGTGGTCTGCTGGAGTTGGAAGATTCAGACGTTTCGTTCACGTCTGCGGTGAACATCATCAGTGGTGGCGTGGTCTGAGTCTTCTGGGTGAAGTTTTAGTCACTACTAGTGAGTCAGTTGTGACTGTACCATCAGCCAGAAGACTGAGACCACGCCACCACTGATGATGTTCAGTTTCAGTCACAACTAGTGAGTCAGTTGTGACTCTACCATCAGCCAGAAGACTGAGACCACGCCACCACTGATGATGTTCAGTTTCAGTCACAACTAGTGAGTCAGTTGTGACTGTACCATCAGCCAGAAGACTGAGACCACGCCACCACTGATGATGTTCAGTTTCAGTCACAACTAGTGAGTCAGTTGTGACTCTACCACCAGCCAGAAGACTGAGACCACGCCACCACTGATGATGTTCAGTTTCAGTCACAACTAGTGAGTCAGTTGTGACTGTACCATCAGCCAGAAGACTGAGACCACGCCACCACTGATGATGTTCAGTTTCAGTCACAACTAGTGAGTCAGTTGTGACTCTACCACCAGCCAGAAGACTGAGACCACGCCACCACTGATGATGTTCAGTTTCAGTCACAACTAGTGAGTCAGTTGTGACTCTACCATCAGCCAGAAGACTGAGACCACGCCACCACTGATGATGTTCAGTTTCAGTCACAACTAGTGAGTCAGTTGTGACTCTACCATCAGCCAGAAGACTGAGACCAAGCCACCACTGATGATGTTCAGTTTCAGTCACAACTAGTGAGTCAGTTGTGACTGTACCATCAGCCAGAAGACTGAGACCACGCCACCACTGATGATGTTCAGTTTCAGTCACAACTAGTGAGTCAGTTGTGACTCTACCATCAGCCAGAAGACTGAGACCACGCCACCACTGATGATGTTCAGTTTCAGTCACAACTAGTGAGTCAGTTGTGACTGTACCATCAGCCAGAAGACTGAGACCACGCCACCACTGATGATGTTCAGTTTCAGTCACAACTAGTGAGTCAGTTGTGACTCTACCATCAGCCAGAAGACTGAGACCACGCCACCACTGATGATGTTCAGTTTCAGTCACAACTAGTGAGTCAGTTGTGACTCTACCATCAGCCAGAAGACTGAGACCACGCCACCACTGATGATGTTCAGTTTCAGTCACAACTAGTGAGTCAGTTGTGACTCTACCATCAGTCAGAAGGTTCAGACCACGCCACCACTGATGATGTTCAGTTTCAGTCACAACTAGTGAGTCAGTTGTGGCTCTACCATCAGCCAGAAGACTGAGACCACGCCACCACTTTGATGTTCAGTTTCAGTCACAACTAGTGAGTCAGTTGTGACTCTACCATCAGCCAGAAGGTTCAGACCACGCCACCACTGATGATGTTCAGTTTCAGTCACAACTAGTGAGTCAGTTGTGGCTCTACCATCAGCCAGAAGACTGAGACCACGCCACCACTTTGATGTTCAGTTTCAGTCACAACTAGTGAGTCAGTTGTGACTCTACCATCAGTCAGAAGGTTCAGACCACGCCACCACTGATGATGTTCAGTTTCAGTCACAACTAGTGAGTCAGTTGTGGCTCTACCATCAGCCAGAAGACTGAGACCACGCCACCACTGATGATGTTCAGTTTCAGTCACAACTAGTGAGTCAGTTGTGACTCTACCATCAGCCAGAAGACTGAGACCACGCCACCACTGATGATGTTCAGTTTCAGTCACAACTAGTGAGTCAGTTGTGACTGTACCATCAGCCAGAAGACTGAGACCACGCCACCACTGATGATGTTCAGTTTCAGTCACAACTAGTGAGTCAGTTGTGACTGTACCATCAGCCAGAAGACTGAGACCACGCCACCACTGATGATGTTCAGTTTCAGTCACAACTAGTGAGTCAGTTGTGACTGTACCATCAGCCAGAAGACTGAGACCACGCCACCACTGATGATGTTCAGTTTCAGTCACAACTAGTGAGTCAGTTGTGACTCTACCATCAGCCAGAAGACTGAGACCACGCCACCACTGATGATGTTCAGTTTCAGTCACAACTAGTGAGTCAGTTGTGACTCTACCATCAGCCAGAAGACTGAGACCACGCCACCACTGATGATGTTCAGTTTCAGTCACAACTAGTGAGTCAGTTGTGACTCTACCATCAGTCAGAAGGTTCAGACCACGCCACCACTGATGATGTTCAGTTTCAGTCACAACTAGTGAGTCAGTTGTGGCTCTACCATCAGCCAGAAGACTGAGACCACGCCACCACTTTGATGTTCAGTTTCAGTCACAACTAGTGAGTCAGTTGTGACTCTACCATCAGCCAGAAGACTGAGACCACGCCACCACTGATGATGTTCAGTTTCAGTCACAACTAGTGAGTCAGTTGTGACTGTACCATCAGCCAGAAGACTGAGACCACGCCACCACTGATGATGTTCAGTTTCAGTCACAACTAGTGAGTCAGTTGTGACTGTACCATCAGCCAGAAGACTGAGACCACGCCACCACTGATGATGTTCAGTTTCAGTCACAACTAGTGAGTCAGTTGTGACTGTACCATCAGCCAGAAGACTGAGACCACGCCACCACTGATGATGTTCAGTTTCAGTCACAACTAGTGAGTCAGTTGTGACTCTAATATCAGCCAGAAGACTGAGACCACGCCACCACTGATGATGTTCAGTTTCAGTCACAACTAGTGAGTCAGTTGTGACTCTACCATCAGCCAGAAGACTGAGACCACGCCACCACTGATGATGTTCAGTTTCAGTCACAACTAGTGAGTCAGTTGTGACTGTACCATCAGCCAGAAGACTGAGACCATGCCACCACTGATGATGTTCAGTTTCAGTCACAACTAGTGAGTCAGTTGTGACTCTACCATCAGCCAGAAGGTTCAGACCACGCCACCACTGATGATGTTCAGTTTCAGTCACAACTAGTGAGTCAGTTGTGACTCTACCATCAGCCAGAAGACTGAGACCACGCCACCACTGATGATGTTCAGTTTCAGTCACAACTAGTGAGTCAGTTGTGACTGTACCATCAGCCAGAAGACTGAGACCACGCCACCACTGATGATGTTCAGTTTCAGTCACAACTAGTGAGTCAGTTGTGACTGTACCATCAGCCAGAAGACTGAGACCACGCCACCACTGATGATGTTCAGTTTCAGTCACAACTAGTGAGTCAGTTGTGACTCTAATATCAGCCAGAATACTGAGACCACGCCACCACTGATGATGTTCAGTTTCAGTCACAACTAGTGAGTCAGTTGTGACTCTACCATCAGCCAGAAGACTGAGACCACGCCACCACTGATGATGTTCAGTTTCAGTCACAACTAGTGAGTCAGTTGTGACTCTACCATCAGCCAGAAGACTGAGACCACGCCACCACTGATGATGTTCAGTTTCAGTCACAACTAGTGAGTCAGTTGTGACTGTACCATCAGCCAGAAGACTGAGACCATGCCACCACTGATGATGTTCAGTTTCAGTCACAACTAGTGAGTCAGTTGTGACTGTACCATCAGCCAGAAGACTGAGACCACGCCACCACTGATGATGTTCAGTTTCAGTCACAACTAGTGAGTCAGTTGTGACTCTACCATCAGCCAGAAGACTGAGACCACGCCACCACTGATGATGTTCAGTTTCAGTCACAACTAGTGAGTCAGTTGTGACTCTACCATCAGCCAGAAGACTCAGACCACGCCACCACTGATGATGTTCAGTTTCAGTCACAACTAGTGAGTCAGTTGTGACTCTACCATCAGCCAGAAGACTGAGACCACGCCACCACTGATGATGTTCAGTTTCAGTCACAACTAGTGAGTCAGTTGTGACTGTACCATCAGCCAGAAGACTGAGACCACGCCACCACTGATGATGTTCAGTTTCAGTCACAACTAGTGAGTCAGTTGTGACTGTACCATCAGCCAGAAGACTGAGACCACGCCACCACTGATGATGTTCAGTTTCAGTCACAACTAGTGAGTCAGTTGTGACTGTACCATCAGCCAGAAGACTGAGACCACGCCACCACTGATGATGTTCAGTTTCAGTCACAACTAGTGAGTCAGTTGTGACTCTACCATCAGCCAGAAGACTGAGACCACGCCACCACTGATGATGTTCAGTTTCAGTCACAACTAGTGAGTCAGTTGTGACTCTACCATCAGCCAGAAGACTGAGACCACGCCACCACTGATGATGTTCAGTTTCAGTCACAACTAGTGAGTCAGTTGTGACTGTACCATCAGCCAGAAGACTGAGACCACGCCACCACTGATGATGTTCAGTTTCAGTCACAACTAGTGAGTCAGTTGTGGCTCTACCATCAGCCAGAAGACTGAGACCACGCCACCACTGATGATGTTCAGTTTCAGTCACAACTAGTGAGTCAGTTGTGACTCTACCATCAGCCAGAAGACTGAGACCACGCCACCACTGATGATGTTCAGTTTCAGTCACAACTAGTGAGTCAGTTGTGACTGTACCATCAGCCAGAAGACTGAGACCACGCCACCACTGATGATGTTCAGTTTCAGTCACAACTAGTGAGTCAGTTGTGACTGTACCATCAGCCAGAAGACTGAGACCACGCCACCACTGATGATGTTCAGTTTCAGTCACAACTAGTGAGTCAGTTGTGACTGTACCATCAGCCAGAAGACTGAGACCACGCCACCACTGATGATGTTCAGTTTCAGTCACAACTAGTGAGTCAGTTGTGACTCTACCATCAGCCAGAAGACTGAGACCACGCCATCACTGATGATGTTCAGTTTCAGTCACAACTAGTGAGTCAGTTGTGACTGTACCATCAGCCAGAAGACTGAGACCACGCCACCACTGATGATGTTCAGTTTCAGTCACAACTAGTGAGTCAGTTGTGACTCTACCATCAGCCAGAAGACTGAGACCACGCCACCACTGATGATGTTCAGTTTCAGTCACAACTAGTGAGTCAGTTGTGACTGTACCATCAGCCAGAAGACTGAGACCACGCCACCACTGATGATGTTCAGTTTCAGTCTCAACTAGTGAGTCAGTTGTGACTGTACCATCAGCCAGAAGACTGAGACCACGCCACCACTGATGATGTTCAGTTTCAGTCTCAACTAGTGAGTCAGTTGTGACTGTACCATCAGCCAGAAGACTGAGACCACGCCACCACTGATGATGTTCAGTTTCAGTCACAACTAGTGAGTCAGTTGTGACTGTACCATCAGCCAGAAGACTGAGACCACGCCACCACTGATGATGTTCAGTTTCAGTCACAACTAGTGAGTCAGTTGTGACTGTACCATCAGCCAGAAGACTGAGACCACGCCACCACTGATGATGTTCAGTTTCAGTCACAACTAGTGAGTCAGTTGTGACTGTACCATCAGCCAGAAGACAGAGACCACGCCACCACTGATGATGTTCAGTTTCAGTCACAACTAGTGAGTCAGTTGTGACTGTACCATCAGCCAGAAGACTGAGACCACGCCACCACTGATGATGTTCAGTTTCAGTTACAACTAGTGAGTCAGTTGTGACTGTACCATCAGCCAGAAGACTCAGACCACGCCACCACTGATGATGTTCAGTTTCAGTCACAACTAGTGAGTCAGTTGTGACTGTACCATCAGCCAGAAGACTGAGACCACGCCACCACTGATGATGTTCAGTTTCAGTCACAACTAGTGAGTCAGTTGTGACTCTACCATCAGCCAGAAGACTGAGACCGCGCCACCACTGATGATGTTCAGTTTCAGTCACAACTAGTGAGTCAGTTGTGACTCTACCATCAGCCAGAAGACTGAGACCAAGCCACCACTGATGATGTTCAGTTTCAGTCACAACTAGTGAGTCAGTTGTGGCTCTACCATCAGCCAGAAGACTGAGACCACGCCACCACTGATGATGTTCAGTTTCAGTCACAACTAGTGAGTCAGTTGTGACTCTACCATCAGCCAGAAGACTGAGACCACGCCACCACTGATGATGTTCAGTTTCAGTCACAACTAGTGAGTCAGTTGTGACTGTACCATCAGCCAGAAGACAGAGACCACGCCACCACTGATGATGTTCAGTTTCAGTCACAACTAGTGAGTCAGTTGTGACTCTACCATCAGCCAGAAGACAGAGACCACGCCACCACTGATGATGTTCAGTTTCAGTTACAACTAGTGAGTCAGTTGTGACTGTACCATCAGCCAGAAGACTGAGACCACGCCACCACTGATGATGTTCAGTTTCAGTCACAACTAGTGAGTCAGTTGTGACTCTGCCATTAGCCAGAAGACTGAGACCACGCCACCACTGATGATGTTCAGTTTCAGTCACAACTAGTGAGTCAGTTGTGACTGTACCATCAGCCAGAAGACTGAGACCACGCCACCACTGATGATGTTCAGTTTCAGTCACAACTAGTGAGTCAGTTGTGACTCTACCATCAGCCAGAAGACTCAGACCACGCCACCACTGATGATGTTCAGTTTCAGTCACAACTAGTGAGTCAGTTGTGACTGTACCATCAGCCAGAAGCCTGAGACCACGCCACCACTGATGATGTTCAGTTTCAGTCACAACTAGTGAGTCAGTTGTGGCTCTACCATCAGCCAGAAGACTGAGACCACGCCACCACTGATAATGTTCAGTTTCAGTCACAACTAGTGAGTCAGTTGTGACTGTACCATCAGCCAGAAGACTGAGACCACGCCACCACTGATGATGTTCAGTTTCAGTCACAACTAGTGAGTCAGTTGTGACTCTACCATCAGCCAGAAGACTGAGACCACGCCACCACTGATGATGTTCAGTTTCAGTCACAACTAGTGAGTCAGTTGTGGCTCTACCATCAGCCAGAAGACTGAGACCACGCCACCACTGATGATGTTCAGTTTCAGTCACAACTAGTGAGTCAGTTGTGACTGTACCATCAGCCAGAAGACTGAGACCACGCCACCACTGATGATGTTCAGTTTCAGTCACAACTAGTGAGTCAGTTGTGACTCTACCATCAGCCAGAAGACTGAGACCACGCCACCACTGATGATGTTCAGTTTCAGTCACAACTAGTGAGTCAGTTGTGACTCTACCAACAGCCAGAAGACTGAGACCACGCCACCACTGATGATGTTCAGTTTCAGTCACAACTAGTGAGTCAGTTGTGACTGTACCATCAGCCAGAAGACTGAGACCACGCCACCACTGATGATGTTCAGTTTCAGTCACAACTAGTGAGTCAGTTGTGACTCTACCATCAGCCAGAAGACTGAGACCACGCCACCACTGATGATGTTCAGTTTCAGTCACAACTAGTGAGTCAGTTGTGACTGTACCATCAGCCAGAAGACTGAGACCACGCCACCACTGATGATGTTCAGTTTCAGTCACAACTAGTGAGTCAGTTGTGACTGTACCATCAGCCAGAAGACTGAGACCACGCCACCACTGATGATGTTCAGTTTCAGTCACTACTAGTGAGTCAGTTGTGACTCTACCATCAGCCAGAAGACTGAGACCACGCCACCACTGATGATGTTCAGTTTCAGTCACAACTAGTGAGTCAGTTGTGACTCTACCATCAGCCAGAAGACTGAGACCACGCCACCACTGATGATGTTCAGTTTCAGTCACAACTAGTGAGTCAGTTGTGACTCTACCATCAGCCAGAAGACTCAGACCACGCCACCACTGATGATGTTCAGTTTCAGTCACAACTAGTGAGTCAGTTGTGACTCTACCATCAGCCAGAAGACTGAGACCACGCCACCACTGATGATGTTCAGTTTCAGTCACAACTAGTGAGTCAGTTGTGACTGTACCATCTGCCAGAAGACTGAGACCACGCCACCACTGATGATGTTCAGTTTCAGTCACAACTAGTGAGTCAGTTGTGACTCTACCATCAGCCAGAAGACTGAGACCACGCCACCACTGATGATGTTCAGTTTCAGTTACAACTAGTGAGTCAGTTGTGACTCTACCATCAGCCAGAAGACTGAGACCACGCCACCACTGATGATGTTCAGTTTCAGTCACAACTAGTGAGTCAGTTGTGACTCTACCATCAGCCAGAAGACTGAGACCACGCCACCACTGATGATGTTCAGTTTCAGTTACAACTAGTGAGTCAGTTGTGACTCTACCATCAGCCAGAAGACTGAGACCACGCCACCACTGATGATGTTCAGTTTCAGTCACAACTAGTGAGTCAGTTGTGACTGTACCATCAGCCAGAAGACTGAGACCACGCCACCACTGATGATGTTCAGTTTCAGTCACAACTAGTGAGTCAGTTGTGACTGTACCATCAGCCAGAAGACTGAGACCACGCCACCACTGATGATGTTCAGTTTCAGTCACAACTAGTGAGTCAGTTGTGACTCTACCATCAGCCAGAAGACTGAGACCACGCCACCACTGATGATGTTCAGTTTCAGTCACAACTAGTGAGTCAGTTGTGACTCTACCAACAGCCAGAAGACTGAGACCACGCCACCACTGATGATGTTCAGTTTCAGTCACAACTAGTGAGTCAGTTGTGACTCTACCATCAGCCAGAAGACTGAGACCACGCCACCACTGATGATGTTCAGTTTCAGTCACAACTAGTGAGTCAGTTGTGACTGTACCATCAGCCAGAAGACTGAGACCACGCCACCACTGATGATGTTCAGTTTCAGTCACAACTAGTGAGTCAGTTGTGACTCTACCATCAGCCAGAAGACTGAGACCACGCCACCACTGATGATGTTCAGTTTCAGTCACAACTAGTGAGTCAGTTGTGACTGTACCATCAGCCAGAAGACTGAGACCACGCCACCACTGATGATGTTCAGTTTCAGTCACAACTAGTGAGTCAGTTGTGACTGTACCATCAGCCAGAAGACTGAGAACACGCCACCACTGATGATGTTCAGTTTCAGTCACAACTAGTGAGTCAGTTGTGACTGTACCATCAGCCAGAAGACTGAGACCACGCCACCACTGATGATGTTCAGTTTCAGTCACAACTAGTGAGTCAGTTGTGACTCTGATGATGTTCAGTTTCAGTCACAACTAGTGAGTCAGTTGTGACTCTAATATCAGCCAGAAGACTGAGACCACGCCACCACTGATGATGTTCAGTTTCAGTCACAACTAGTGAGTCAGTTGTGACTCTAATATCAGCCAGAAGACTGAGACCACGCCACCACTGATGATGTTCAGTTTCAGTCACAACTAGTGAGTCAGTTGTGACTCTACCATCAGCCAGAAGACTGAGACCACGCCACCACTGATGATGTTCAGTTTCAGTCACAACTAGTGAGTCAGTTGTGACTCTACCATCAGCCAGAAGACTGAGACCACGCCACCACTGATGATGTTCAGTTTCAGTCACAACTAGTGAGTCAGTTGTGACTCTACCATCAGCCAGAAGACAGAGACCACGCCACCACTGATGATGTTCAGTTTCAGTCACAACTAGTGAGTCAGTTGTGACTCTACCATCAGCCAGAAGACTGAGACCACGCCACCACTGATGATGTTCAGTTTCAGTCACAACTAGTGAGTCAGTTGTGACTCTACCATCAGCCAGAAGACTGAGACCACGCCACCACTGATGATGTTCAGTTTCAGTCACAACTAGTGAGTCAGTTGTGACTCTACCATCAGCCAGAAGACTGAGACCACGCCACCACTGATGATGTTCAGTTTCAGTCACAACTAGTGAGTCAGTTGTGACTGTACCATCAGCCAGAAGACTCAGACCACGCCACCACTGATGATGTTCAGTTTCAGTCACAACTAGTGAGTCAGTTGTGACTCTGCCATCAGCCAGAAGACTCAGACCACGCCACCACTGATGATGTTCAGTTTCAGTCACAACTAGTGAGTCAGTTGTGACTGTACCATCAGCCAGAAGACTGAGACCACGCCACCACTGATGATGTTCAGTTTCAGTCACAACTAGTGAGTCAGTTGTGACTCTACCATCAGCCAGAAGACTCAGACCACGCCACCACTGATGATGTTCAGTTTCAGTCACAACTAGTGAGTCAGTTGTGACTCTACCATCAGCCAGAAGACTGAGACCACGCCACCACTGATGATGTTCAGTTTCAGTCACAACTAGTGAGTCAGTTGTGACTGTACCATCAGCCAGAAGACTGAGACCACGCCACCACTGATGATGTTCAGTTTCAGTCACAACTAGTGAGTCAGTTGTGACTGTACCATCAGCCAGAAGACTGAGACCACGCCACCACTGATGATGTTCAGTTTCAGTCACAACTAGTGAGTCAGTTGTGACTCTACCATCAGCCAGAAGACTGAGACCACGCCACCACTGATGATGTTCAGTTTCAGTCACAACTAGTGAGTCAGTTGTGACTGTACCATCAGCCAGAAGACTGAGACCACGCCACCACTGATGATGTTCAGTTTCAGTCACAACTAGTGAGTCAGTTGTGACTGTACCATCAGCCAGAAGACTGAGACCACGCCACCACTGATGATGTTCAGTTTCAGTCACAACTAGTGAGTCAGTTGTGACTGTACCATCAGCCAGAAGACTGAGACCACGCCACCACTGATGATGTTCAGTTTCAGTCACAACTAGTGAGTCAGTTGTGACTGTACCATCAGCCAGAAGACTGAGACCACGCCACCACTTTGATGTTCAGTTTCAGTTACAACTAGTGAGTCAGTTGTGACTCTACCATCAGCCAGAAGACTGAGACCACGCCACCACTGATGATGTTCAGTTTCAGTCACAACTAGTGAGTCAGTTGTGACTCTACCATCAGCCAGAAGACTGAGACCACGCCACCACTGATGATATTCAGTTTCAGTCACAACTAGTGAGTCAGTTGTGACTCTACCATCAGCCAGAAGACTGAGACCACGCCACCACTGATGATGTTCAGTTTCAGTTACAACTAGTGAGTCAGTTGTGACTGTACCATCAGCCAGAAGACTGAGACCACGCCACCACTGATGATATTCAGTTTCAGTCACAACTAGTGAGTCAGTTGTGACTCTACCATCAGCCAGAAGACTGAGACCACGCCACCACCGATGATATTCAGTTTCAGTCACAACTAGTGAGTCAGTTGTGACTCTACCATCAGCCAGAAGACTGAGACCACGCCACCACTGATGATATTCAGTTTCAGTTACAACTGGTGAGTCAGTTTTGACTGTACCATCAGCCAGAAGACTGAGACCACGCCACCACTGATGATATTCAGTTTCAGTCACAACTAGTGAGTCAGTTGTGACTCTACCATCAGCCAGAAGACTGAGACCACGCCACCACTGATGATATTCAGTTTCAGTCACAACTAGTGAGTCAGTTGTGACTGTACCATCAGCCAGAAGACCGAGACCACGCCACCACTGATGATATTCAGTTTCAGTCACAACTAGTGAGTCAGTTGTGACTCTACCATCACCCGCAAGACTCAGACCACGCCACCACCGACGATGTTCACCGCAGACGTGAACGAAACGTCTGGATCTTCCAACTCCAGCAGACCAAGGCTCTTGAACCCGGAAAATTCTTCTATCTACAAATTAGACTCCAGCCGTGAAGGCTTACGAGTGTTCAATTAATGAAATTATTTTTATCTACAATACATCTCCAGAACCAAGGTATACATGAGTGGGCAAATATTTGAAGCATGAAAGGCACACAGCGTCAGCAAATCGGATCCTTGTGCCTCGGAAATGATAAAAACCAGATGTCCAAGGGGTGGAGGTCGTACTTCAGTGCAGGTTTTTAGTTTCTAGGTTTAGGGAATCTCTGGTAATCGTGTGCAAGTACATTGCAGTTAAGCGATCAGACCGCAATGCTCAACGAAAGCGGGTAATCGCGGCGGCGGAAGATTCGCGACAACGGCGGCAGATTCTAAGCGCTAATATGTCATGATGACGTGAATACCGCTATAGAATATAGCTAAAACAATCGGCGTCAGCAAATGCTGTGGTTTCTTTTGTCAAATATCAAAATAGAGCACAGTGAGCTCAGTTGGGTAACGTAGAATGCAGGCGCGGCTCTGGGCGAATTGATTTGTTGTCTGGGAAAATTGGCTAACGTAAATTCGCAAAATCAGTATCACAGAACTGGATTTTATACTGAAATAGTGGCTTTTAATTTCGATGGGGCTTCTTTCTGTATATGAATCCAAAAGTTCCTTAAAGTTATCTTTATTTAAAGAGACCTCGCTTTTTTTATGTACACGAAATGTATTTCTTGTCTACTTCCCTAACGGGATATTGGATGAATAGCATGTTAAGCTGTAGACGTTTACAATATATAGACGTGAGCTTTCCCGAAGAGCGTCTGCAAGTTTGTTACACATTTTTTCTCAGCTCCTTCAATCCGACATAATCATATTCCTCATACCAATGTCTTAAATGTCCTGGTGTATTTTGAATATGCTCCACTGCGAAGTTTTTCTAAACATATCACTGGTGTTGGCCTACCGACATTTACCACGACGAGTTTGTCATCTGTTTTACATAAAGAAAAGGTTGTTTGGAAAATGAAACACACCAAGTCGTGTGTTGGATTCATTGTAAATTCCTTAAATATGAAAAATTAAACACTTCATATATCAGACAATAATCACTGATCACATAAAAATTACCTTTTTACACAGGATGCAAACTGATAAACAGTAGCACACGACACGCGGGCCTCGCTTCAAGCGGATTACCACTTCTACCAACAAATTTCTTTTCAAACAAACGAAAAAGTAGGAAGAAAGTCCTGTATTGTGTTGGCAACACGAGTTGGTGCGGAATATACGGCTTCTATGAATCGAATCCGTAGCTATGGTAACCAGCAATGCATTCTGCTCCTGCAGCTTCTCCTTTCTCGCCGCAAGTGTTACGGTCACCTTGGTCTTTCAATAACGAACGGGAAGTAAGCTAGCTGCAATACCGACGTGCGGGAGCCAAGAGAACGGCTCCATTACAAAATATAATTTGGAGAACTTTTATAAATTAAAACTAAATGCTAGAACATAAAGCATAACCATGGAAGTTATTGAAAAACAAGTAGACAACTCGGCGATTCAAACGCATCAAGGAAGAACTGCCCCTGGTAGAATGTTACTGGCACAAACACTAATGCCTGATTTCACCAACAGATGTTAAAATCGACGTCAACAAATGTAATGTAACAATTTTCACAGTGCTAACACTACTGCTAAATTTCTTGCGTTTCACCAACCTCTTTTCTGAGAATGTTAATAAACACGTGTTAACACCAAGAAACTTGTAAATGCTACAGCTATATTATTTTCTGAACGTACTGCGATGCGCTTTTGTTTCCATTTTCGTCCGCACACAGCTAAAAATGGCGGATGAATAAAATCATAAACAAAAGCCGTGAGACAAATTTCTCATCGATGGAGAAAGAATTGTTAATTGAATTGGTGACAAAGTGTAAGAATATCGTGGAAAATAAGAGGACGGGTGTGATGAATGTAAAAGCGAAAGATGTCACGTGGGAAAATATTGGAAACGAATTTAATTCAAATGCATGTGTCATTACTACAAGCACCAAACAACTTGTCAGTATTACGTAAATTTAAAACGAGGTGCGAAGAGGGACGAGTGGCTTGAACGTTTCAAGACGGGAGGTAGACAGTGTATTATCCACATAATTCAGTGAATTATAAAATAGCAAAGTTATTAATACTTGAAGCAAAGACGAGATCGGCATATTGCTTTCGATGCATGTTCTAACTTAGTATTACGTAAATTTAAAACGAGGAGCGAAGAAGGACAAGCGATGAATGACTTGAACGTTTCAAGACGGGAGGTGGACAGTGTATTATCCGCATAATTGAGGGAATTATAAAATAGCAAAGTTGTTAATACTAGAAGCAAAGACGAGATCGGCATATTTCTTTCGATGCACATTCTAATTCAGTATCACGTAAATTTGAAACGAGGAGTGAAGAAGGACAAGTGACTTGAACGTTACAAGACGGGAGGTGGACAATGTATTATCCGCATAATTGAGGGAATTATAAAATCGCAAAGTTATTAATACTAAAATTACGGCGAGATCGCCATATTCCTTTCGATGCATGTTCTAACCTCTCTTGTACTTCGGCAGGAACCTTCATAGCAACTTGTTTGGACAGTCTCCTACCTCTGTAGAAAATTTTCTTCTGATAGCTCCTCAAAATAATTTCTCCTCATAGGCCGTACTCTATTACGAAAGCCATTTAGACGGTCTTAAATATAGCAAACCGACATCAACATCTGTGTTCAGGCCCACCATCTTGACTATTTACAATTGTTAAGGACTTAACAACAGAAATTTGGCTTGTTAGTTTAACATGAGATTTAACACAAGTGTTACGCTAACACTTGTGTGAAATGCAATTTTTGGTTTAGCTGTTCCTAAACTCGTGTTAAGTCTTAACTTCTGTTGGTGTAATCGGGCATAAGCAAATAAAATTATGCATTTTAACCAAATCTACAGAACAAAAATAATAAATAGTTCATTTGAAAACGACTATGTGTGGATGAGTGCCTCAATCTTATCGCTATTATATGAGTATTACTACTTTACCCTGTATCTATTGTTGTTTTATCATTGAAATCAACACATGACCTAATTTTCAAACCGTGAAAGGCGGAAAATAACATAGAATTTTCATTTGCTTCAAGAGTTGTCAAGATAATATTTACATAGAAGTCCACACAGAGGGTTTAAGCTTTGTACAAAACGGCCTTTTAAAGCGCTTTATTGTCATTTGTTTATTTCTGATGAGCTAGCACATATACTAACTTCATTTATTAACTTTGTCTCAGCCACCTGTTTATGTATTTATTATTATTATTATTATTATTATTATTATTATTATTATTATTATTATTATTATTATTATTATTATTATTATTATTATTATTATTATTATTATTATTATTATTATTATTATTATTATTATTATTATTATTATTATTATTATTATTATTATTATTATTATTATTATTATTATTATTATTATTATTATTATTATTATTATTATTATTATTATTATTATTATTATTATTATTATTATTATTATTATTATTATTATTATTATTATTATTATTATTATTATTATTATTATTATTATTATTATTATTATTATTATTATTATTATTATTATTATTATTATTATTATTATTATTATTATTATTATTATTATTATTATTATTATTATTATTATTATTATTATTATTATTATTATTATTATTATTATTATTATTATTATTATTATTATTATTATTATTATTATTATTATTATTATTATTATTATTATTATTATTATTATTATTATTATTATTATTATTATTATTATTATTATTATTATTATTATTATTATTATTATTATTATTATTATTATTATTATTATTATTATTATTATTATTATTATTATTATTATTATTATTATTATTATTATTATTATTATTATTATTATTATTATTATTATTATTATTATTATTATTATTATTATTATTATTATTATTATCATCATCATCATCATCATCATCATTATTATTATTATTAAATTAGGCCTAAAGCGATGCCCCGGAGTAAAGTGGCACCTACCTGTATTTCCCGTGACAGTGCTGCACGTACTGCTTTGCTTTCCCCACTACTTCATCTTCCATTCTTTCACTAGACGCATTTTGTTGCCCAAGGACTTCGTGTCGCCAGCATTTTGTTTTTTTTCTTAGCTGTTTGTTTACGTTGTGGAATAGGCATGTCACCACTTAGATCCGTTAGTCTACCTCGAAGGAAGACAAACTGTCTTCTTATTTCGGTATGCGCATTAATTCACTATAGTTGTGATCACTTTCTGTGTCCTGGAAGTTGAAATGGGAATTGTCCCCACCCCACACTGTATTTCAGTTGTTTTCCTGTTTTTTTTTTTCAATGTTTACTGATAAAAATACTAGATCAAAACACCCATGCCCAAGATGGGACTAGAAATTGCGATCTCCTGCATCACAAAGTACTTTTGATCAATTATTATTGCTGTTGTGGCCCTGAAGTGGTGGCAACCTAAAGATTCGTCTGATTTAACATGAAACATGACCCCTCCCTATGATAAGGGAGGTGTTTCCTCTCTCTTTTTTTTGTAATTTACATCCTCTAACGTTAAGTCATATTGGACAATGAATGAAATGGGTGATGATGTTCAAATGAACCTGGGATCCATAGAGCTTAGAGTTACCCGACATTCTTCTTGAAGGATAAGGGGAAACCTCGGAAAAAAACCTCATCCAGTTAAATCCCCTTGACACAGATTCGAACTCGGGACCTCTTGAAGGTGAGGCAGACTTGCTGCCATCTATGCTACCGAGGCGGGCACACTGGAGGGGTGAAACATTTTGTAAACACATTGCCTCTGCTAACCGCGACTGCCTAGTCTCTGTCGGACAGCGTCAGGTGCTGCAGCCAGTGCAGGGCTTGCTTATTTACAAACAGTGCTTTTACATTGGCAATAATATGGTAATAATGGAAATATGCTGTCAAAACTGGTGTGGTACCTCTGACGTTACTAGAGGAACCTCACGCCGAACTGCCGAGCCCCTCCCATAGGGGAGTTGTTCGGATTGGGTTGGACTCGGAGATCGGGTACGTTTTTGGACGGGGTTGAGGGAAGCCATATATTCCCGGGTACTAGCCTGCAGAGCTAGTAGAAGGTGTGCTAGATCACCATGCGGCCCCACCGAGGTCATTATCGGTAGCCTTCCCATTTTGGAGTTGCCGCGAGTAAGTGGCGTATCCACTTTTATCCCATCTTGAGTCCACATAACCAGATGCGGGGCTTGTTAGTATTTAGGTCTTGCCCTATGGAAAGCCCCACGGAGGCGCCGGGCGCCCTTTTGGGACAGCTCGGTAACTCCGTGGTCGTGAGATGGGGGTTCAATCTTCACTCTGTGTGGATTACCCTGGTAGATACCCTCGAGTTCATACATATCAAAACTGGTGTTAAATGGACTTACTTTACCTCCGTGTCATTGTGATACAAAGGCTATCGAGCTAATATGGACACAAATCAATGAAGAACTCTATCGCACTGGTCTCCCGGACTACTTAATCCACATTATTACCAGTTTTCTCACCAATCGCAGTTTTGCGGTGCGCATTGGTGGTACTCTTTCAACTAAGCGTGCTATTACAGCAGGCGTTCCACAAGGTTCAATACTGGCACCAACGCTGTTTAGTATTTACACCTCTGATATTCCAGACATGGCTCCAACCTCAATTGCCCTGTATGCTGACGACACACTGTTATTTTACTCTCATTCCAATCTAGATTCTGCTATACAAACCTTACAGATCTCTCTTGATCGCCTCACTCAATGGTTTCGAACTTGGTGCATCTCCCTCAGTGCCCAGAAAACTGAAGCCAAGGCTTACTTTATGCCGCTATAATCCACCTCCGCCTATACGCCTTCTAACCGACCATGTGCCTTGGCTCTGTCCACCTACATCAGTCAGGTACCTTGGAGTTTACTGGACTTCAGAGGAGGCGCACCATTCTACCTCTACAATGTTATTTACTCTATGATTATTTTGTATCTGTTCTCCCAGATCTGCAAAGCATGTATTATTGCTGATAGATGTAATAAATAAATATAAAAAAATCAGTGAAGGAAGTAGAAGAGATGTACTGGGCAAAAGATGGACTAGTTGATATGTTGGACAATTTCATAATAAATTTAGGAGAAAGTGACCCTTCCAAAAGTCCCTAACTTACAGTATATATACAACCGGCGTCTACCAGCAGTCTTTAAAGCGCTGAGCTTGAAAGCATTTAAGGGGTAGCTACAATATATTCAGACGTAGTCAGTTGGAGGTTTACATAGAAGTGATGCTATGTGGGATTAGGAAGTCATGGATTATCTACAACAACGCCGGCAATAGTGCGCTATCTCCCTCTAATTACTGGGTTTCAAGATAAACCTGACGAACTGTAGGAATATATCTTGGCATTAGCGCATTAGAAACTCCGAGTACACAGACATCGGATCTCATACATCGTAGCTGTCAATGTACGCACATAGGTGCTATACAAGGCCAAGCGTGACATCAACCAGTTCGTGTCAACAAGTATATCGACAAGTATAGGAAGCTCCGTCGCAAACGGCTGCCCAGCCAAGACTAATGGTTACAACGGGTTCGTTGTGGTGGGGATTTGAAGGTGTAAAACCAAGCTACAGGCCAGTGTTGCCGGATCTCGCATAATAGCGTTCCTCACGGTTCCAGCGCCTTGGAGACCTTATTTTACGGACATGCCTCGTATCACCGCGCAACACCCAGCTGCAGCACGTATTTTTGCGAAAACATAGGGAACTTAGGACTTGAGGGAGGTAAGAGGGGAAGGTTATACGCATGCGCAATAACTGATTACCGAGCTCGCTGGCTCTCAGCACGTTGACGTCACGGATGTCTTCCATTAGCTACGCAAGTGTTTTCTATGCATCAAGGGTTCATTATTGGTCGTACTCGATTTCTTATACTTGCAATAATGCATTGTTATTTACATGGTCTTTTAAATCTTCTACAATGTCATTTATAAAACACAAAAGAGCGTGCTGCAGCACTGCACCACGTTAGGACGAGCCGTCCCTGGTCCCCAAAAGCTGGAGTAGCATTCTGTTGTGCTGATTAAAAAAACGGCTTAGTAAACTGATCATCGGCAGACTGTTACGTAACATTTCCGAGCTGTACACACATTCTTTTATCCTTTTTTGTTTTACTCCTTTGTTTTGTTCCAGTAAGGAGTTACGTATGATAAATTAAACAACGAACAACTGCGAGCATGATTTGACCAAGGCCAAGGCATGATGATGGTATTGCCGTTGAACTCAAATGTTTACTTTATCAATTGGCATTCAAGTGAAAACGACGGCCCATTCCCCAGCTGACGTAAAACCCAACAGTTAGAAGCTTGCCTACAACAATTCTTCCTAATTTCATCTTAACCTAGTAGCAGATATAATTATTTGTGTTTTGCGATACAGTCTGTACCAAAATTATATCACCAAATACACCAATAGTCACTTAGATGAATGCTGTGGTAGTTAACTTCATATCACGATTTACTTAAATCGTTTTCCTTCATTTATTTCCTTATTATCTTCTAGTTGTGCTTTCAGTAGGACCATCTAAAATATAACGGACCTCACACTGGAAAAATTGCGTGGCTGGCCGTGATAAGTGAGTGTTTATACACGCTATCTGTGTCTGTCAGGTCTGGGACACAAAACTCATCTCTACAAACTTCAAATATTTCAAAACCGAAACCTTCGATTCGCAAAAGCTGCCGAATGGTACATTCCTAATGGCATTCATTCAGATCTATCATTTACCAAATTAAATGGCTATATCCTCAACCTCTCTCACGAATCATATTCCTGTCTTCCCTACAGCTTCAATCAACTTATCCGAGACCTCGGGGAATATGATATTAACCCCGGGGAAACCTGCAAGCATCACAGACTCACCTTAGGCCCATCATAACCTCAATATTCATATTTATCGCAACTTAATACAGTGTTTGAACACAATTAAGCCATGTCATTTGTCTCTCTCTTAAAGGTAAACGATTAGAAATGTCAAAACCATATATATACAAAACATAATTATTCAAATCATCGAAGCTGTCATCAAAATATTCATCTATACTGTAATAGGCTCTGCTTAACAAGAGTTTAGTCAGTTTAGATTTAAATTTAGCAGTGAAATAGTATTTTTAGGCTTTCCGGAAGCTTATTAAGTAGTCTTGGACTAAAGTATTGGGGCTTATGTTCAAAAAGTTTTAGCCTGTGACCTTTAACTATATAGTTATTCTTTCCCCTTGTTTCATAAGTGTGGACATCGGAATTTGTGGAGGTTATAGTCCTGTTATGTACAAAAAGTATTGTTCGCAGAATAAATATGCAGGGAAGAGTAAGTATGTTTAATTTTTTAAAATACGGCCTGCATGAACTCGTACGTGTTATTTTAGCTATTTTTTGTCGGAGAAAAATTCAGATAAAGTTTAATTTGGAAGTGTGTCCCCACAGCTAGATGCCATAAGAAATGTCTGGATATATCAATGCAAAATATACTAACTTACTAGTATCTACTGAGAGAAAATTGGCTAAATATCGCAACACAAAAAGTCCTGAGCTTAATTTACTTTCTAGTTTTACAATGTGGTTGTTCCAAGTTAGCTTGTCATCTAGGATTTAACCTAAAATATTTACACTTTTTACACACTGGACTAGACTTGCTAGAAATCTTGCTAGAATCTGGTATCTTTTAGGGAAACTAAAGAAATGTGTTAGTCGAGATATGTTAATAACATCTTACTATGCCGTCTTTCATCCACATATACTGTATGGGGTTAGGTTTTGGGGTAATTGTGCTGCCTCGAAAAATGCATTCATATGACAAAAGAAATCTCTCAGACTAATTCTAGGATTAGGACAACAGGATACATGTAAGCCTAGCTTTATAGACCTTAAGATACTGACTTTACCGTCAATGTATATATACCCAATATCATACACGTTAAAGAAAAACAAAACTTATTTATAAATCGTTCCTGAGTACACAGTTATGACACTCGATGCAAACATAGTTACATAGATACACCCCACAACCGATCGAGCAAGACCATAAATAGCCACTGTTATCAACAAATAAAATTATTCAATAAGCTTCCTCTGGAAATAAAAGAACTGCCACAAAACAGATCGGTTATAGTATTAAAACTGGTTAAAAACATTTTATACTGTACAAGAATACTTAGAATATAACATACATGCTAGTGAATTTATGTAAAACTATTGTAAATTATAGTAGTAGGTGCCTAATTGTTTAATTTTATTATTACTATAGCAAAGTTATTAAATTACGATAATGACTACCTTAAGCCATGCAAATAATCTGATTTCACCTAGAATTGTATATGCATTAATTTGTAAACCTTCTGTACTTGTAAATACATTGTAAATACTTTTTATAACTGACGAAACCTATTGCTTCATGTAAGCATAATGGCGAATAAATGATTATGACTATTGCCTATATTAAGTTGAGGTTCGAAAGGACGTCTCTTAAAATCAAATGGAATTAATTCGCTTTTTTGTGCATTAGTACACAGCCTGATATCATTATAACACTGTGCCACGATATTGGAGGTCAAATTTGCATCGATTTCTAGATTTAGTAAGTTGCTGTTGCTGAAACCCAGTGTGGCATTGTCTGCATACAAACTTAAAGCTACATTACCCTGTACCACAGTTTTTACGTCGTTGTAGTCTCGTATAACTAACATGTCCTCTCTAACATCCTACAGCTTGTGATAGTTCATTTAAAAGAAGCCACCATCTACCCACCGTATATTATAAATCACCATAACTCCAGTAAGGGACAGAGTTAAGGAATGGCAACACGCCGAAGGCTCCTTGTCCTCGGACGAGGATGACTCTTCGACGACGTTTCTATGCTGTGACACGCTATCTGCTGCATTATTTTCTATGCCTGTGATTTATTATTTGTTTTAGTAACTTCGATATAAGTTTGTAACAGTAGTTTTGAGTTATATTTAGAAAAGGTATGAGAAGTTTATAAATTTATAAAAATATATACAATTTTGTGACTGGCCATAGTAACAATTGTATGACGTAATGTTGTGACGTGGAATTAAATCGGCCAATCACAAAATTAAGATAGGAGTAACGATAGTTATGAAAAATCAATAATCTTGGGAGAGAGGTTTTGTAATGGTGAGTGTGATGAATAGTGATGCAGGATTAAGAACATTTATGTAATAGTTGTAACTGTTTAAATATAACAAAGTAAGAATTTATCGATATGTTGAAAGCGACTGGGAAAGGAAGTTCAAGTAAAATGTAATCTAAATAATACAATTAAATAGTTACAAAATTTGACTTCTCCGAAACTTCATTCCGAACCACGCCTGAAACTTAGATTCTCGTGACTCTTATTTAATTAAGCACAATCATCAAGAAACAACTGAAAATACAACGAATTAACCCTGTTATATCTGGCTTTTCGACGTGGTTCTTCAAAAAGTCAAAGTGCATCCCATCTCAAACATAGAATCCCGCACCAAATTGTGCCCGGACGTGTGGCTCATGAAAATGGAGACAAATTAACTA
Organism: Mantis religiosa; assembly: GCA_030765055.1. Classification (NCBI taxonomy): domain Eukaryota; kingdom Metazoa; phylum Arthropoda; class Insecta; order Mantodea; family Mantidae; genus Mantis; species Mantis religiosa. The sequence continues at coordinate 235,054,940 of CM060947.1, read as the reverse complement.
CGAATAGTCGCAAATTCCTGTCCCAAGTTCATCTAACATTAGCGAAGGAAGAGTATTTGTAAACCTTTACTTGAACAATTTAGGAAATTTGAATAATTACAGTAATGTGTTTTCGGTGTCATTTACTTTCCCACCCCTTTCTATGTAGATTAGGCCATCCAAAGTCTTATTACTCTCTGTTTGAAAATGTAATTTGTGACATGATTTCTGTAATGAGAGTTACAAGAAGAAACTGTTACAGTAGGCAATGTTACTGTCGTAAATACTACAAAACCTACTTAACCTAAATCATTACAATGTCCCTAACTAATGTGTTCCTGAGTGTAAATCTAATTATAGTAAATGAAGCAAGAAGGAAAAGTGCAACGTTAGCTTCTAACTTCAGCAGTTAATTACAATAAATTGCAGCATCTCATGTGTTGGTTGTCATTGTACACATTTTGTGAATAGTGTAAATAATGACAGATAATTCTGAGTGAACTGAGTTAGTGAAAGCTGTAAAACCAACAATTCTGATATATGCAACTAGTACGCTGCTTGTATTTTATAAACTATATTATTTGTAATTTAAATGTCTTGCTGTAGTTCCAAATAATATTACGAGGGATGTTCAATAAAGAATGATCATAATTTTTCGCTCTAAAATTCAATCTTATTATATTCTGTTAGCTTAATGTGAAACAAACACGCCGTAGTAGTTTCATTGTTGGTACTCCTGGTTGCCGCCTGTGAGAACCAGGCAAGTTCAGACATGTTCAGTATCGCCTACCGCTGTAATGGACGTAACACGCAGTTAAAGTTGATGTTAGAGGAAGATCCGGAGTTTCTTTCAAACGTAATCACTGCTGATGAAACTTGGCTACATCATTTTGATCCTGAGAGCAAACAGCAAATCTCAGTGTGGAAATCTCCTTCATCACCAACCTCCAAATAAGCCAAAGTGGTTGCTTCTGCTGGGAAAGTTAAGGTCATCTAATTCCTTGATATTCATGGATTGGTTTATCAGCAAGTTGTATCTGCACACACATCAGTAACTGGACAATACTACAGAGATGTCCTGAAAACATTGCAAGTCCATATCAGGAGCAAAAGACTACATTTCCATGAAGCAGGCTGGATGCTGCACCACGATACTGCGCGGCCGCTTATTGCCAATGTTGTTGCTGAATATCTTGCAAAAATCAACGTGAAGTGCATCCCTCACCCTCCCTATAGTCCGGATTTAGCCACATGTGACTTTTTTCTATTCCGTAACTTGAAGAAACGCCTTCGTGGGAGGCATTATCCATCATCAGAAGCAGTGGTGAAGGCTGCGGAGGTGATTTTGAAGGATCTCTCAAAAATGGTTTCCAGCATGTATTTTAAGACAGGCAGAAACGCTGGGACAAGTGCATCGCATTCAGGGGAGACTATTTTGAAAAGGACCATCAAAATTATGAGGATGAGTAAAGGTATGTTGTCAAAAAAGATTGTGATCATTCTTTATTGAACAGCCCTCTTACTATGTTTTGCTTAAAATTTGTTGTTCAGTGTTGATATAAGTTACAGCAGTGTAACTGAAATACGAGGGCTGTTCAATAAAGAATGATCACAATTTTGTTTTGACAACGTACCTTTACTCATCCTCATAATTTTTATAGTCATTCTCAAAATAGTCTCCCCCGAATGCAATGCAAAAAAAAAGTCACATGGAGCTAAATCCGGACTATAGGGAGGGTGAGGGATGCACTTCACGTTGATATTTGCAAGATATTCAGCAACAACATTGGCAATATGCGGCCGCGCATTATCGTGGTGCAGCATCCAGTCTGCTTCACGGAAATGTAGTCTTTTGCTCCTGATATGGACTTGCAATGTTTTCAGGACATCTCTGTAGTATTGTCCAGTTACTGATGTGTGTGCAGGTATAACATGCTGATAAACCATTCCATGAATATCAAAGAATGAGGTGACCATAACTTTCCCAGCAGAAGCAACCACTTTTGCTGTTTTTGGGGGCGGAGTTGGTGATGAAGGAGATTTCCACACTGAGCTTTGCTGTTTGCTCTCAGGATCAAAATGATGTAGCCAAGTTTCATCAGCAGTGATTACGTTTGAAAGAAACTCCGGATCTTCCTCTAACATCAACTTTAACTGCATGTTACCTCCATTGCAGCGGTAGGCGATACTGAACATGTCTGAACTTTCCTGGTTCTCACAGGCGGAAACCAGGAGTACTAACAATGAAACTACTACGGCGAATTTGTTTCACATTAAGCTAACAGAATATAATAAGATTGAATTTTAGTGCGAAAAATTATGACCGTAAAAATTCATAATCATTCTTTATTTAACAGCCGTCGTATTTCAGTTACACTGCTGATTTAATGTCACTTATTTTTTATACTTCATCTTTTAGTATGTATTGCATCTGAAAATATAGTGTAGAAGATCTGCAAGATGTTGAGTGAGATACTGCTGCTGAGAGCTGAAAAGCTTTCAATAAAACATTTCACCCTAACACTTCTAAACTGTGTAACCAATTGCTCTAAATTGGCAGAATATGTGTCAACTATTCATTGTTTTGCGCAGGAATACAGTGCTGTATACGGTACGGTAAACCTTGTAAATAGTGAAAATTAATTGTTCTTTCACACTAGCCGTGTGTAGGATGCACTATGAAAGGGTAGAGCCAGACTGAAAAATTAAAAAGAAACACGAGAATTTAATGTCATGTTGACACGTTGGCCATACTAGCTCAATGGTTTAGAGCGGCTGGACGGAGACCAAAAGATCCGTGGTTCAAATCCCGGCTATGGCATTGAATTTTTCAGTCTGGCTCTACCCTTCCTTGTAAACGGTGATTAATAATTTTGAGTAAACTCAATGCCAGCAGTTCTGTATTAAGTACTGTCTGCCCACCACAAAGAGGAAAGCGGGGAATGAAGGGGAGAGGGATTTGAACTGTTTATCTGCTCTGTTAGTGGATCTGTTTACTAAGAAATGAATGTATGAGAGTGTATATGAGTCACTCATGCTGCCAGATTAATGCTTGCTTCAGTAACTGCAGTGTTAGGAATAATCCTGCTTCTCAAAGCGTTACCATGGCTTTATCTTTGTTAATAGAATCCTCTCAAATAATGCGCTGATTACACTGGGCAACAATGAAAATGTTTCGGGCTTAAAAGTAGTGAATTTACATGTATATCCATTTGCTGAATTAAAAAATCACCATAAAAATGATAGATTAGCTGTTGTTTTGAAGATAAAGTAACATTTCATTTTTAGAGCGAATATTTAAATTTGGGGAAATTTGTTTTGGGAGTTGGCACACCTGTGAAATAACAAAACACAATCAGAGAGAAATTTTGGAAATTAAGTGATTCAAAAGTTAAGGAAGGCATTTTTGTCGGACCACAAATAAGAGAACTTGTAAAGGATCCTGCATTTGGCCAAATTTTGGAGGGGAAAGAAAAGGAAGCTTGGGAAGCCTTCAAGGGTGTTGTTCATGGATTTCTGGGCAACAAAAGAGATGACAACTACAAGCATTTGGTGACAGTGCTCCTGCAAAAATACCGTAATCTTGGATGCAACATGTCCCTTAAGATCCATTTTCTCCACTCCCACCTAGACTTTTTCCCTCCTAGTTGTGGAGCTGTTAGTGATGAACATGGGGAGAGATTCCATCAGGACATTTCTGTTATGGAACAAAGATATCACGGCCGTTGGAGTGAAGTAATGGTTGCTGATTACTGTTGGTCTTTGTATAGGGATTCTGCGGAACTCCATCACAAGAGGCAAGCTAAAAGACGAAGTCAATAGGCCACCACATGATTCTCTTCAAACACGACTATCTGCGAAGTATTTTTCAAGCAATTTAGAATTCTTAGCATGTAATTACCAGTTAAAAAATTAAAATGCACTTTCATTGTTGTTAGCATGTATGTAATTAAAATGTATCCTTTTCTCTCAATCCGTTAATATGTAGTACTTCCACCTTGTGTATATCATAGAAACTAGAGCTAATGAAATTTTTTCATTGTCATATTTGTTTTTCTCAACCCAAAATTAGTAGGAATTGCCTCATGAAGTGCTCGAAACATTAAAAAGTTATGTTTTTGTTGCCCAGTGCTATTCTTGTAAGACTGAGAGAGGAGCTGCCGCAGTTCTCGGTATTACCAAACATAAATCAATGTCAACCTTTTGAGAAGCAGGTGTGTGTGTGTGTGTGTGTGTGTGTGTGTGTGTGTGTGTGTGTGTGTGTGTGTGTGTGTGTGTGTGTGTGTGTGTGTGTGTGTGTGTGTAATTTCACAGTGTAGCTATAGCTTAAAGTGCCGTTACATTGTTTCATGCAAAACTGTAGACTGTATGAATATTTAAGATAATATATGCAGTTGCTTGCATGTTGGTTATAATTTAATATTAAATTGTATTTATCTTACTATTAAAGACAGTGATTTTGTATATAACCCAGCCTTTAACCACATAATAGTTTATTACACCACATTTGTATTTTACTGCTTCAAAATCTAGTTTGTGGACAGGAGTTGTTTATAACTTTATACGCATTTCACACCCATTATGGCCGCCATTTTGAATACCAGTCTCAGGTCCGTTCATTCATACGGACAGATGGAGAATTTGCTGTTTTCTGCGTTGTGGAGACGCTGTCCTCACGTGGCAGGGACGCTTTGTCGACATGACCCAGAATTTTGATGGTGCATCGAGATGTAAGGCTCTCAGCACTTGTTAGAGACTTCCACATGACCTCCTGTAGCCCCTTCACTTCATTTCTTCTTCCTGAGGGTGTTAGCCGTAATAGATATATGTGGAGGTCACAGTGTGCGAGGTGTCGCCATTCGTTGTCTACCCTTTACCCTTTTGCTCTCTCCTCGACAGACTACTGACCCAAAGCTTGACTTGAAGCGAAGAGGAGGGCAATACGAAGAAATGTGCACGTAGGAAGTTGCAGACCATTTAAATACAAACATACCAATGCCAGATTTCACCAACAAATGTTAAAATTTACGTTAAAAAATGTAACGTAACAATTGTATCAGCGCTAACAAAGCTTTTAAATTCCTTGCATTTTACCAACCTGTTTTCTGAAAATGTTAACAAACAGTTGTTAACGCCAAGAAACATAATGCAAATGTACGGTCAAAATCTTGTCAATCGTAGTCTTACTGTCGACAGCTCGCGAACTGTCACACGCCGATATTTAAGCATTTTTTGCTCCACTTTTGCAATTGTTTCGGCTAAAACCGAAGGCCGACCAGAACGTTGTTCGTCATGGACGTCTGTACGTCCGTCTTTGAACTCTCTGACCCACTTTCGCACGTTTTTGAAGACCATACACTGTGGCCCATAGACTTCGCATAGCTGACGATGAATTTCAGTTTGGTTAGTGCCCTTGGTACTCAAAAAAACGGATCACTGCACGCAACTTGCACTAGGCGGTGGAAGTGACAGGAAGCTACATCGCAAACGACTGCCCAGCCAAGACTAATGGTTTCAACGGGTTCATTGTGGTTAGGATTTGAAGGGGTAAAACCAAGCTACTCGCCAGTGTTGTCGGATCTTACGTAATGGCGGTTCCTCACGGCTCCAGCGCCTTGGAGACCCAGTGGTGCTGGCTGGCTGTACATAGCCAGAAGGTTTTTGCTGCGTGCCCACCCGTTAAGGGTTTTACCGCAGGTAAGGTATTCGAAATGGGATTTTGTAGGATGGATATGGTGTACGTTTTGAGGTTGATGAACTTGAAGGCCTTATTTTACGGACACTCCTCGTAGTACACATATATCTATCTATTCCATGTGAGGAAGATATTTTGATGTCTCTGATTGACTAAAGTTAGATATGAATGGATTCCTGCTATGGAAGCGGAGTAGCAACTAAATCTATTCCAAGCAATGAAGAGACATCAGAATATGTTCCCCATGTGGAGTAAATCTCTTGAGAGCTAGCTTCTGTGATCACCGTAGTAGCGATGCCAGTATATTTATAAAATTGACTATTTATGAAATTAGAGGATGGATTTCCACCAGAGTGTGGACAGAATTTAGGGCACCAACCTGTAACCATCGTTGGATATATACCTACAGATGTTGTGCGGTAAAACATTTTGGGTTTTAATAGAGATGGGTTATTACTGTAATATCTATATATTTCTCTTGCAGTAGGTCATTTAGTTCTTCAATTTTATTCCAAGTCCTCTTACGTTCCATGTTGCAATTTTCATCCGTTCCTTCGTCAATCACTTAGACAGTCCGGTTGCTTTTCTTTGAGAAGATTATGAGTAAGATATTTTTACGTGGAGGGACTACCAAACCCTCGCACAACCTCCAACCTGGAGGGCCAGGGTTTTCTGTTAGGGCTTCCTTCCCTTAGACGATTGACTTTGAACTAACGGTATCGTCTTCCCGGAGTTTTATTTCGGAGTCGTCGTCTCCTAGATGAGTTATCTTACAACTTATGTCTTACAAATATCCTGTAAGATCTAAACTAAGCATTGAAAATAAATGCAAATGCAAGTAATTTTAGTTATTTGGGCTGTGATGTAAGCTTTGACTTAGACAACGACATAGAAAACAAAATAAACAAATTTCAGCAGATATGTGGAACTATAGCAAGAAAATTGACAAACAAAGTTAAAATTTTATAAAAATGGCAGTTCCAGTGCACACGTATGGAAGCGAGTCCTGGTATTAAAATAAAGAGACAAAAGTAAGATACAGGCAACAGAAATGAAGTTCTTGAGAAGAGTTAATCAATGTACTAGACTAGATTTAATAAGAAATGAAACTGTTCTAGAGGAATTAGGCATATACAAATTACAGGACAAAATAGAAGAAAATATACATAAGTGGAAATAATATAGGAATAGAATGGACGAAGAAAGAGTACCGGTTTTAATAAGAAGACACAATCCTCGTGGAAGAAGAGATGTAGGACGCCCTAGAAAGAGATGGGAATAGCTGATAGAATACGAAGCCGGAACGGGTAGAAATGCCTAATCCTTGAAGTGAAGAAGAATAGTGATGGATGTAAAATGGCCCCAGACACTAAAGCAATCAAACTAAAACACAATACAGAGGTGTAGTAGTTAGCTATAATCTCCTTTCTACTCTTATAAATAGTTTTTTCCTTGCTGTTTTGGTATCCATTAACATCAAACTGTTCTTTGTGGTACAATCTTTTTCCCTTTGTTAAATATAATTTCGCCATGAAATTTTTAAGACTTCAATGAAGTTTATCGTTGGACATGTTGGGGAAAAAGAAAAAATCAACGACAAAGTACATAGGTAATCTGAAAAGTTTCCGACCTAATAAAGATGCAAGACATTTTTCAATTTTCCCCCCAACGTAGTCTCCTTGTAACTCTACACACATCTCCCAGCGATGCTCCCATCTCTGTAACCCGTCCAAATAGTACTCGGCGTTTTTCAACATAGTCTCCTTGTAACTCTACACACATTTCCCAGCGATGCTCCCATCCCTGTAACACGTCCAAATAGTACTCGGCGTTTTTCAACATAGTCTCCTTGTAACTCTACACACATCTCCCAGCGATGCTCCCATCCCTGTAACACGTCCAAATAGTACTCGGCGTTTTTCAACATAGTCTCCTTGTAACTCTACACACATCTCCCAGCGATGCTCCCATCCCTGTAACACGTCCAAATAGTACTCGGCGTTTTTCAACATAGTCTCCTTGTAACTCTACACACATCTCCGAGCAATGCTCCCATCCCTGTAACACGTCCAAATAGTACTCAGCATTTTTTCTGTAAAATAATTGTTCACGAAGTTGATTGCCTCTTCATTTGACGAAAATCTCTGTCCTCCAAGCACAATTTTCAGATGAGGGAACAAAAGAAAGCCCGCCTCGGTAGCGTAGATGGTCGGGTGCCTGCCTCATGTTCAAGAGGTCCCGAGTTCGAATCTCGGTCAGGGTGAGTTACCTGAATAAGGTCTTTTCCGGAGTTTTCCCTTATCCTGAAAGACGAATGTCGGGTAACTCTAAGCTCCATGGACCCCGGACTCATTTGAGCAGCCTTTCACCCATTTTATTCATCGTCCGATATGACTTAACGTTGGTGGACGTAAATTACAAAAAAAGATAAAAAAGAAGTCACTTGGGGCTAGATCTGGTGAGTGAGGTGGATGGTCAAGCAGTTTAAACCACAATTCGTGGATTTTCGCCATTGCAACTGCTGAGGTTTGAGACGGTGCGTTGTCTTGGTGAAACAGGATTTTATTTTTCTGCAAATGTGGCCGTTTTTCCTCAAGTTCTGCCTTCAGTTTGTCAAGTAATGCTACGTAGTATGCTCATGTAATGTTTTTTTTTTTTCCTTTTTGAAGATAACCTATTAAAATAACTCCATGACTATCCCAAAAATAGTCGCCATCACTTTCCCAGCCGAAAAACAGTTTTTGCTTTTTTTTGGATCCGGTTCACCCTCTTTAGTACACTGTTTGGACTGTATTTTTGTTTTGGGCGTATAATGGTGTATCTAAGTTTCATCTACAGTAATTAATCGGCGCCAAAACTCGGATTTATTGCGCCTAAACTGCGCCAACAGAGCGTTGAAAATGTTCACTCGAACACGATTTTGGTCTAACGTGCGCAAACGCGGCACCCAACACGCTGACAGCTTTCTCATGTCTAAATGTTGATTTAATATGTGACAAACACATTCTTTTGACGTGTTCATAGCCTCTGCTATCTCTCTCACTTAAATTCGGCGGTCGTCTAGCACCATTTGGTGAACCTTGACGATGTTTTCGTTGGTAGTTGCAGTTTTTTGACGTCACGAACGTTTATCGTCTCCAAAGCTCTTAAGGCCACATTTAAATTCAGCTGTCCAAAATTTCACTGTGGTGAATGATGGTGCAGAGACCCCATACACAGAATCTAACTCATCTTTGATTTGCGTAGGCGCATTGCCTTGAAAAAACAAATATTTAATGACAGCTCGATACTCGATTTTGTCCATTTTCATAAAAACACTCACATCAACTCACTCAAATGACTGTTATACAGCAACTGAGCGTCCAAAATGGCCGAAACTTCGGTGAGCAACTGTCAACAGATGAACAACGAAATTTACTAGCTTTTATTTACGAATGCTGCCATCTTCATGTTGAGGTCGGAAACTTTTCAGACCACCCTCGCATATGGCTTTAGAAATAATTTGCTTCATTGTCATCTGTTTCGGGATTGTAGGGTCAGGCTTGTGGGTGCGATGTTTCGAACTGCAAATGTAGTGCCCCATCCGAGCTTGTGTCCGGCCCGCCTCTGTGGTGTGGAGGTCGAGTGTCTGCCTTACATTCAAAAGGCTCCGACTTCTATCTCAGTCAGCGTATCAGGGTAGAATTTTCTTTTTCGGGCTTTCTCCTGAAAAAATGAATGTCGGGCAACACGATGCTCTAAGAACCCTAGGCCCATTTGAGCATCATTTCACCCATTTCATTCATCGTCAGATATGCCTTAACTTTGGAGAACGTTAAAAATGCTTGTGCTCGTCCGCCCTCCCACCAGATCTATGACTCAGGCGATTTCTTCTGTGGTCCGCATTTGGGAGGTCTGGGTTAGATTCCCGTGGCCAGGCTACTGTAGACCCAGGACAAGAAGGCAAACTAGAGGAATGTATAGCGTAAACACTTTTGCTGTCCCAACGGTGTTTATGCTCACCTTCCCAGTATGACAAGAATGGGAGATTCGTTTAAAATACACAAGTGTTGTCACATAACTCACCCATACGTAACACCTATCGCTGCATTTACTGTAATAAATATTAGATCTGGCAGCATGGGTGACTCATATGCATTCTCATACACTCATTCCCTAATCTCTGTTTCATATAACCTTGCCCCGCTGACATGTACCACTCTGCGTGCAACTTCCCCCTCAACTTAATTGGCTAATGCTTTCGCGCCATAGGCCATAGACGGTGCCTTCCCGTGACATTTAAACCTGCAGTAAACGTCATAATAATTGTCAGGAAGATAGATAAAATGATACAAATAAGAATATGAAGGCATGCAAAAATAATGAAGTTTATAATCAAACTGAGCAAGTTGAAACCGAATGAATGAGCAATGAAACTGAAACAAGTTTATAATGAATGACCTTTGGCATTTTCCACTGGGATTTTTAAAACCAGCACTCATACCGTGCAAAAATGCTTGTCTTTCAGTCTTAAAAGTTGTGTCACGCCATACTTGTCGTATGTCTTTCATTCACCCAAGTCTCGTCAAGGTAGTATATTTTGCGACTTGTATCTCGGTACAATATGATTGTCCTTAAATAACGTTTTCGCCACACAGCAATATCGCCCCTGGAGTGGCAAGTTTTCCTGTTATCTCAATTCCATGTCGCGATGTTCCTACGGATCTAATACTCACACCTGTAAGTTCAGAGCACAGCTGTTCGACTTCTCTCACTGACAAAGACGGATTCTTCTCTGTGAGTGCATTAAGCACATGCACTACAATTATTTTTTCGCCGCTTTGTAAAGGTTTTCCCTTGCGATGTTTCAGCGAAAAACTGGCGCTAGACTCTGCCACTATACATATAATAAGTATACGCGCAATAAACGATCAATAAAATAATTTGTCTCTCGCACTCGGCACAACACACCTTCGAATGACGATATATGACTAATCCAGTTCAAAACAAGGTCAGTGATAAAAGTCATATAAACAAATATGTCATCACTACCGTTAAATCACGTGCTACCCTGCCATGTGCTTGAGAGCAAAGGAACCTCCTCTTTACTTCGATTAAGAATTAACATGCATTTCAGATAAATCAACTCTGTTGCGTAATATATTTAATTCAAACAGTTACGAAAATATAAATTTGACAATTCTCTCCCAACATATAAAGATGTATCATCATGTTAAATAACGAACTAATTTTTATCGCAAAACAGTCTATACTGCAACAGCAGCCAATGAGAGGTGATGAGGTCACGTGACCGCTAAGAGATACGGGGCAAGCTTACGTGAAATAAGGATTAGTAAGGAGATCCGCTACTGGAGCACATAAATAGTTGAAGCTCCTCTGCCCTTCATACACATCTAGCCTTCTTGTCGTGGGCATGCAGGACCTGACACATGGCTTTTTCGGGGGTTTTCCCGGGTCACCAGGTGAAAGCTGTTTAGGTTAATTACATGCCCCAAATTTCTGTCCCTCCATTTGATTTCCATTATCATTTTACATCGCCTCTCATAAATCCCCCGAAAAAAAAAAAAAACCCATGGGTCAGATAGGTTTGTCACGGGAATCGAACATGGACCTCCCGAATACAAGCCACAGACGAAACCGCGTGAGCTTATAACCTGCAACTTACCGCTGCAGGTAAGTAATAAGTATAGAAAATAAAAATAGAAGTTCTCTATTATAGTAATTGGTCCTTTTCCACACATGCAGTGATGCCATACAATTGCTGATGTAACAGTTTCATTAATTTAATAGCTACAATGTAGCCGTTACCTTAATGTGAACTGGTGGTGTCAGGAATAATCCAGAATGTATGCCGGCAATTCCCAATGACGTAAATGGAGACCAAGCCCAAGCAAAAAGTTTCATCTTGCAACGCCCTTAACTACTTAGGGAATGTGACACCGCTGCTGACCCGACCAACTATTTTTGTTAGAACAAAAAAGAAATTACTGGTTTTGTGAGCGGCGGTCGTAAAAACACAGTCTTGTTTACATGCTGACAATTAACTTGCAGTGTCGGATTGATGCAGTCTTGAGTTTCAGCAAATGAGGAATGACCCGGGAATGCCAGAGAGAATTTGACGCTCGCGACAGAGAAAATCGCATTACTGTAAACAAAGACAGGAAGAGATTCTTCAACTTCAGTTGTTTAAGATGCGTAATCATATTTCACGAATATTGGAAATTTCTTCCAGACAATGGATCATATCCTAAGCTTTGTTATACCACTTTGCCTGCGAAGATAAACAAATAATTATATATACTGAACAAACATAATGAATCTGATGTGCGATACTCACATTACTTTCTCTATCCACTATTGCTTTATATTCATATAGATTCTACAAATACAATTCTTAAGAAATTTAATGCTAATCCAAATAACCTTTGCAGAAATACACATGTTGTTGATACAAGGGAGATAAGAGACAGAATCGATAGATGTTTAAAAGAAGTGGTTATATATTGACCTTAAAATTATATAAACTCGCACAATATCTTGTGCTATGAACGATCCGAGCCAAGAAAGCCGGCGCTTTGCCAAAGTAACAAATGAACATCGTTTTGTATAGCTCCAGTGTTACCACTTGTGTATTTTATCGTGTTACCTTTATAGCTGTCTTTTTGTTTTTTCATTTGCATACCGGTTTACCTTTGTGTTTGACCAACCAAAACAATAAATTTAAGCTCTAAATGCCTGAAGTAAATCCGGCACACATCGAAAATTCCTGTAAATAGTAAAAGTAGCAGAAATGTGTTTGTCCTTTCGCTTCGCCGTTGGCTCATACCGGGAAACTATAACTCACGGCCTTCTATTATATAATTTACAGCACAGCTGTGTAAAAAACATAAAATGTCCTGTTGCCATGTTGGATAACAACGCCATCTGAGAGCCCAAGATCAAGGGCATCATGACACATGAGTGAATATTGACAGAGCTATAAAAACGATAAACAATTGAAAAATACACACCAATAATGATAGATGCCTCGGAAAGGGCCGATATAAAAATTTATTAGAAATAAATTATGCGCTTTAAACAAACCTATATTTTTGTTTAATACGTTTCAGTCTTTTCTTAATGTGTAAACGTTATGCATAATTCCTTCCTAATGAACAGAACTTCGCAGGTTATTTCCAGAAAGTTCAAAATGTAGGTACAAGGACATATGTTAAATATATGGTATACGTGGACATAATTTTCAAGTAAAATTTAGTTGAAGGTGGGAAAACTTCTTTAAAATCTTGGACGTCTTAGGCATTTATCTTTTTCAGATAGTACCAAACTTGGTCTTTTGTGACACACACAGCGGCATATCGACTGTTTTCAAAAAAAAAAAAAAAAAAAAAAAAAAATACTCTCGAGTTTGAATTCTTGGATGGAATACCATCTCTTCTGTTTCTACTATGTTCATGGTAGAGAAATAAAGTTTATTGCATAGGTATATCAGAAGGTGGAAATAAGTTTTGCCTACATCTTTTGCCTCTTTCTCCCTGTATCCTACTCCATTTCTCTCTCTATCTCTTTCTCCCCTTCTTCATTTCTCTTTCTCCCCTTCTTCATTTCTCTTTCTTGTCCATTTTTACTCTCCCTCGCTCTTTCTGTATTTGTTACATGGAGTGATATTTAGATATCCAATAATAAAATATAAAGAGATGGTATATCTGCTTAACTATTGGTTTGTAGAGATGAATATAGCTACATGATTTGCTTCTTAACGAAAACAAACATAGAAGAAAAGAAAATTGCAGACTTATTGATAGATAAACTGCAATATCGATCGTCGAATTTATCGATATTAACTTTGACATAGTCATTATTCTTACGTTAGCGGTGTTTGAGGATGATAAATATTTGTTATTTCTTAAATTAAATAAACTTGACGATTATGTTAAAATTATTTGTGTTATTTTATTTAATGTGTATATAACAAAGATGAACGGTTGGTATTATTCGTAGGTTGGGATATTTGTCGTTTAATACAAATTTGTTTTTTGGACAAGATCTTTCCACATCTACAGACGTTACTGAATATTTGAAAGGACTTATTCATTCTAGTAAAATGTCTTCGGGAAGCACTCCGTGTTTAACTTGTAGATATTTATCCACAGAATACTAAACTTTAATGTTAATATGTCTGTTATGAAATACGCACAATTTACTGCTGAGTTTTGCTGCATAAGCACTCAAGTTTACTCTGAGCCTCACTGAAAATTGATAAATATTTACGTAAATACAAACCACACTTTTCAAGAAGAGGCGATTATATTTAAAATTTGACCTTCATTAGTCAACTCCCTTTGTAAATACTGTCTGGGTATGCTCACTGCTTGGAAAAATGATATAGCATTATAAAACTTTAATATAAATTCAGAACACGAAATATTGTAAAAATGGAATTCCTTATCACAAGTAAAACAAATTAACTTGTATACAAATCAAATTTTAATGATCAATAGGGAGCGGATTTATAAGCACTAAAAATGTGTGAAATAGGCAGGCAGAAAGACACTAAAAATGGCAAAATAAGTACTTAAACAGACACTAAAAATTTGCTAAGTAAACACTTAGAAATACACAATTTTAGTACAATGGCTCCTAATGACAATCATCACAACATATGCTGCAACAAATTTGCTAAACACATACTATTTTGCGGTTCCCTAGGACAAATAGTTCTACATTTATTCCAAATTTCATTAATGGCTCCATAGCAATTTAAAATAACAGATGTCGTATAATTAAAATACATATAAATCCACTTCACTAAGTAAGAACCATAATATGCAGAAAGGTATGAAGTAATTAACTATGTAAAAAAAACATGTTTTTTGGGGGGGGTGAGGTTTAAGGGTGAAAATTGAAATATCTGAAGCTTTTGTTAGATTTGTTTCAAATTTATACCATTTATTTTTGTGATCGATCAAGAATGGAATAATACCAAGTTTCAGCTTTCTAGTTACAATAGTTTCTGAGGAATTAACAGTTTATGTCTAAATTACAGGCGATTTTAAAAATGTTCCACATGTAATTTTAAAAATTAAATCTTGGGGTATAAGTTTCTGCACCCACTTTAACCTATTAATGACCTGTACCTTTGTGAAATATTTGTATTCGCCATATCGACGAAAGTAAAAAATAATCATACCTATTTAACAATTTTAATTTTCCTAAGCGTTTTCAGTAAGAAGTAAGCATTATAATCCTTTTTAATACAAACAACAAAAACACAACAAATGTAAATGGGTACACTTAATATGCAGTTCCCCTTACAGGCATGTTTAGAATTTCGTACAGATTAAAATAGAAAACTGCATCATGTGGAACATTTTGAAGTTAGGAAAATGTAGAAAATATGAAATCTGAGAAATCTGAGGTTAAAATTACGTAATAGCAGCTACAATTCAGGTTTAGGGTTATTTAAATAGTCATGTGACGTTTTCTGTAGTGCCATTAGAAAAATTTATATTATTTAAGTATGTCTATATTCATTTTAAGACAAAATGGACTAAATTTGGTATTGTTGTAAGTTTTGGGCCAATTTGCACAGATGTGTCTCCTTAATAAACCCATTTTTGTATATCCAATAAGAAATTTCTCTTCCCCGAAAACTTCACGTTGAAACCAACAAATTCAAAAGCTGTTGTCATAAATTACAAGCAGAAGAAATTGGCTAAAAAGGCAGTTTTAGGCACTAATGAGCATAATAGGAGCAAACGTATGAAATAGGTATTTATAGGCATTATAGAACTAAGAAATTAGGCTAATAATTGTAGGAAATTTGCTTATAACTTAAAACCCTACGTTTCTGAACAAAGGAATAAAATAAATAGGGCAAAATCCACCCGCTAATGATCAATATAGGGATTTCCAAAAATGTAATTTTAATGGTTAAAGCTAGACGAAAGGAAATTAGGCTGCACTGTTACTGGACTTTACGCAATGGCGTCATAAATAAGTCCCATTCCCTCTTACACTCTGTTGGTGTTTGCACTCATCAGACCAACGGCCGTCAGTAACCTTTGACGCCGTTGTTTACCGATAATGATTTGAGGTAGGCAACTTGGAGCTAACTACTTAAGAATTCCATTGTCTGCTGATAAAAGTGAAATGAAATGATAATTGAGAAAGAATTTTGAGGAAGGAAAGGCTTAGGGTTTCCTCCCCGATATTTGTTAGTTACAAGAGAACTGGAGAACACCTGAAAATTTCTCAGTCACGGAGGAATGACCTGGTGGGATTAGAATCGCAGACTTCCGTGCTTTATCGACCTTGCTTATCAACTTGTCAGCTCTAATATTATCTAAATTAATTACCTAAAGCCCAAAACTCCCTAAAAATAAATTCAACTACAACAATACCCCAAACATGCATTTCAAACTGTCACAAGTTTACTACACACGTAGTCTCGTTTGTCCAATTTAGAAAATATATAAATGCCGAGCGATCTTTATAAAACTGAGCCATTTTAATAATAAGCCTTGATCCAATAATAGGACACATGTGCAACTTTGAGAGAATGTAATACACAACTGGGAGATTACATTACATTGTTTATTTACCTTTTCTTTGAGCCAATGTTGGAAGTGTCCTCCACCATCGTCCATACACATTTGCACTCGTTTCACCATATTCAGCGAAGTTCTGCGGAGAATATGCTCACCAATGTTGTTTATTCCGTTACGAATACATTCACGCAGATGAGCAGTTGTCTGAGGTCTATTCTTGTACGCTCTATTTTTAAGATACCGCCACAAGAAAAAGTCCGGTTAGGTAAGGTCAGGGGAACTGGAGGGCTACAGACCTCTTATCAAAGAAACTGGTTACAAGTTCCATGCAGGCGTTAGGTGTATGGCATGCTGCTCCATCTTGCTGGAAATAACCTTTTCTCAATACAATATCCAGCTGCTCCACAAATGTTTTGAAGATACAGTTGAACTGAGGGTCAGTAGTCGTATTAAAGAAAATGGCATCAACGATCCTGAAAGCTGGTGCCACGCAGTGAGTAAGTAGTGATTAACGCCCACTTTTACTATACGTGGCACTGCAGGCGGTGACTGATGATACATGAGATGAAGATGGAGCATCGGTGGAATGATATACCGAGGGAAACCGGAGATCCCAGAGAAAATACGTCCCAGCACCGTGCTGTCCACGACAAAACTCACTTTGCGGTCGCCTGGGTTCGAACCCGGGAACCATTCAGCCACCACGCGGTCTTTCATCATGCAGTGGCGTTTCGTAGCTCATATGGGGGTTTAAAATAGCCCAATATCTAGTGTTTTATGTGTTTATGTAGTCTGACAGACGTAACCAATCTTATCTGTAAACCACGTTATGGAGAGAGTATCAGAACGTGGAATATGAAAATCCTGAAACCATTCCCGCCTCGGTAGCGTAGGTGGTAGCGTGTCTGCCTCACGTTCAAGAAGTCCCAAGTTCGAATCTTGGTCAGGGTGAGTTACCTGCATAAAGTTTTTCCGGGGCTTTCCCTTATCCTTCAAGACAAATGTCGGGTAACTGTAAGCTCCATGGACCCTGGTCTCATTTAGGAATCATTTCACCCAATTCATTCACCGTCCGATATGACTTAACGTTGGAGGACGTAAATTACAAAACAAAACAAAAATAATAAAAAAATCCTGAAACCATCGATAATAACGGCTCGTTTTTTTTTTTTTTTTTTTTTTTTTCATGATCTGCTTCTTTTAGTTGTTGTTTCTGTTGTTGCAGCATATGCAGTTTTTATGGTCGTTTTCTTCGCAGTTCTTTAATATGTGCCATATGAATAGCCTAATTCATGACTCAGTCGATTCAGCGATTTCTTCGGAGAGTTCACTAACCTTCCTCGTTACTCAATGATGGTCTTTATTTTCCACTCTCACTAACGGGTCCACCCGTTGCCTTCAGCTATCTTGATAGCCATAATATTGTTGCAACATCGCGTATATTAAATTCTCTTCGGAATCCCCGTTGTATTGATATCAATGAATTTGTCTTCCAATACGTTTTCACAATAAAAATACTCTCGGAGTGAGTACCTCATGTTTCTGTTAGGACTGAAAACTAAAAACTGTCTACAGTGTCAGCAATGGCATGAAAATGCTCATAATTTACGTTGAAATAGACAATATAGGCAACAGATGGCACTGTTGCCATTTCTCTCTCAGATTAAAATCATTTCACATTTCTGCAATTTCTAGGAGTTTTCAAATAGAAACAATGGCCTATTAAAATGGTTCAGGTTTATATACAATACACATTTTTAATGCTGTATCCAGGTTTTTAAAATGCCATAAGCATTAACAAAGAAGACGAAAGAAAAAAGTATATACCGGGTGAGTAAAAAGTATGGCACAATGCCTGTAACCCCGCTGTTGCAGCTCTGTGAAGTGATTTTGTAGAAAGGCTGTAAAATATCAACATGCCCTTACATTATTATGGTGTCAAATAAAGGCTGTGAGTTTTTGTTTGTTTGTTTGTTAAATGGCAACATTTCTTTTTTCTGCACAACTCTAGTCCTCAAGTCTCAGAACATACGCGCACAAAAGGTTCGGTACGGAGAGATAACGGACGGATAGTGCATCACGGAGATAAAGAGCTTGCCTAAGCAGGTAAATATAGCGCGGAGATAAAAGGCATGCCAAAACAGATAAAGTTAGAAGTCTGGAACGTTCGTGTATTGTTTAGTGACAGAACATTCGATTTATAGTTTGTTATAGAACAATCTAGAATCATGAATGGTCGGGTATAAAAAGAAGCTGTGGCTAGTTTATCAGCAGTTGTAAAGACAGTATTAAACGGAGTTGTAACGAGAGTTGATGTTGTAAACAGATGTAATCAGGACTCTGTTTGTTGTGGTCATCGACCTTGGTAGATTGTGGTTGTGTGTGACGTAATTCTGCAACTATAAGAATTGAGCAGAGTGTATTTCTACGGAAATAAAGAACACTTAGAATTTCTGCAAATTGGACTTTTAATTCTACGAAACCACAAAGTCACAATACAAACAAGTACCCTTTCAAACAGTTGTTTAAATGTATTAGTAGCTAATTGCATGTGCACTGAGCAAAGGAAAACGCATCATTACATCAAATTAAATAGGTTTTGTATTAAATAACACAGTGAGCTTCTTCAATATGTGGCTTTAGATTGATCAAATACAGACAAAAGCTAAGCTAAAAGGAAAACAATGCTTACTTCATTACAAAATATTCCTGAAAGTAGCTAGTCATGGCATAACTTACAGAAAAACAACGAATTGAAATACTAATGATGATCGGATATGGCCCATTTTTCATTGATGGCAACATAAATTTTGAAGTGTATTTACGCCTTCTACAAAATGAAGCAATCCTGCTTGTGCTACTTTAATCCCTGGAGAAGGAGGAGGAATTCAAAATGATATCTTATTCCAGCAAGATGGTGCCCCTGTACATTATGGAAGGCAGGTGGTTAATTACCTAAATCATGAATTTCCAGAAGATGGATTGGTAGAAGAGGAAGTATTGCATGGCCTCCAAGATCTCCTGGTCTGAACCCCTTAGACTGTTTCTTGTAGGGACATTTGAAGTGAAGGGTTTATAAGGACCTACCAAGAGATCTTGAAGAGTCAAAGCAAAGAATTGGGTAAGAAATGTAGTTGATTAGACGAGCAGTTTTGCTGGAAACACTAACTAATTTCAAAGACAGACTTTGGCATTTGAGCATTTTCAAGTTAGTTCATCATGTGGTACAACACAGTACCACTAATTTTGTTATGGCTGCGTTTTCATGGTTTAAATATATGAAAGAAAACATGCTTTTCTAAAAAAAAAAAAAAAAAAAAAAAAAAATATCGCTTCACAAAATATTGTTCTATACTTACGTAGAAAATGAAGCTAGTTACAGTGAAACAATAAGTGTTATACAAATACAACTATTTGTAACAAAAAGCTTCACTTATCTTAAGAAAATGATGTCAATTTTCTTATTAGTTGAATTAGTTGAAATCGATTTCACAAACTCTTGTTCGCATCCTCAGTCAACACACTTCGTCGTCAAGGATAAAGGTTACTATGATTTTTCAGTATTACCAACATCTGAAAACGAAAGAAACTTAAGAACAGAATCAACTTCTGGTATTTCAAAATTCATTACGCGATGTTTATTTTTTTAAATAAATATCTTTTCCCACACCATTAAATCTATTGGGATATTTAATTATTTTAATAATTTAAGATCAGGATTTATATTATGGTTAAATGACCTAAAATGATCTGCTACGGCCGATTTATCAGTTTTGTTTTTACTTAACTTTACCAAAATGTTCTTTCGTTCTGGTTTCCATTAGCAGAGCATGCACCTTTAAAAATCTAAACAAAGTATAACACACCTAAACATTAATTTCATTAGCACTACTTCACGAACCAAGTCTGTGCTATACGTTAAACTCTGAACCGAGAACTTACAATCTTCCAGCGGCTCAATATTTCCAGCCAGAGGTGTAACAATCTCGACATTATTTTGTCTAACCCCTTTCTAATAATTTTGCAAGGGGCGTTTTCTGAATATGGAAAGCTTTCATGAATCTAGAGGTTATTTTCTGCACAACTCTAATGTAGAGATGTCCCCGTAGGAGGTAATTAGTCATCAAGGACTTCTAGTACTCACTTCCTGATTACTTCATTCAAATGTTGGTGATATCACACTGGGGAGCAACGCTGCCAAACAGACAAAACAAATGACAGACAAAACAAATGAACGCGTTAACTGAACGCTGTTATTGCTTCTAATGTCTTTCTGCTTTCCCTGTCGATCTATTTACCTGTAGCAAGTAGAGAGGTGTTAAGTTTCATTCAAAAGTTCCATATTGAGATTTCAACTGAATATGCAAATTTTGAGGTCCTCTGAATGTAAAGGAAAATGTTTAGATAAAAAATGTTATATTAACAGCGTAACCCAAAAACGAAGATTTCTTAATAACAAATTTGGTATTTTACAGGGATGTTACAGGAAGAATTTCAAGAAAACCATCATTGGAAAATACAAGTATTTCGCTATTTTTGACGTTCTCAAAAATGAATGTAATGATTTTGATAACTTCCCCTATTTTAAAGATATTTATATGAGAAACAAAATGTATATCATGGTTTTACTGCAAAAAAGGAATGAAATTCTCTTCACTCTAAATAAATTTCATATAATTTTATATAACTTGTAGATCTACACAAAAATACGTAGTTCTCATTAAAATACAATGTATGTATGTCATTTTTTCACCATTTACCACTTCAGATATATTATTTGTTATTGGATTGAGTTTTCAAAAACTTTATATATTTTTCAAGAAGCCATCATTTAACCCCAGCACTTCTCTCGTGAGTATACGGGACAGTGGAATTTCAAAGCCCTCTAACTATCCGTTCTGCCTACTTTATGTAAAACAAAATGTGTAATAAAAATTTTACTACAACAGCTTGTCTCGATAGATAGAACAAAAATTTAAGTACAAAAAAAACGTTGTTGATAAGTGTATAGAAAAAGGGATGTAATAGGAATAGACAAAAATGAATTGATAATAATCAGGGGCTAAAACGGCTCGGGCAATAATTTTAAAAAACTCACAAGTGCTGAAATATTGGTACAAATATTAACGGATGTCTCTGAATTGGCTCATACCACAGAAAGGTGACCTGAAATGAATATTTTAAGCTTTAAAGAAATTTGCCTTTTTTTTTTTTTTTTTTTTTTTTTTTTTGGTTTGTGAAGTACGTTTTTGTCTATCTCTTAATGCTTAGCAGTTATACAAAGTTCCTCTCGAATTAAGAGGACTTCACAGGCTTGTTTCCCAAAAAATACAAGATAAACATTTTCTTTGGCTTGTAAATATTTTAATATGTGGTATTTTAATACACATATTTGTGATTTTTAAGTAAGTAAATCAATTTAACAAAAGCATTCCATGTAAAGGATAGTTTGTGTAGGGAGGATTTTCTTGAAAATATTCATGTTTCATTTTCGGAAATACTGAATTTTAATATAAGTTGGGTATTTATCATACGTTTATTTAGAATTATGGTACAAGGTAAATGGTAGATAAACTAAAAGCTATATATATATATTACCACTATTAGGTCAATTAATGGAACCACTATTTATTAATGGTTAACTATAAAGCCCGGGCCTTAAAGTACTTACACGTTGTATTAAGGTAGTTGTCTCAGTGTTTATGAGAACTCCTAAGTGGGAAAAACCGGGCACAACACGAGTCAGTTGGAGAATTTAATGTCATGTCGGTACGTTGGCCACAATAACTCAATGGTTAGAGCGGCTGGACGGAGACCGAAGATCCGTGGTTCAAATCCCGGCTATGGCATTGAATTTTTCAGTCTGACTCTACCTTTCCATACTTTAAGCCTACACACGGCCAGTGTGAAAGAACAATTAATTTACATAATTATGTGTTACATTCACAGGGCCTTTCTAATCAATCTTCAATAAATGATTTTTACAAAAACTTCGCTTTCTGTTTACTTCATGTTAATTAAAATAAGCCTTTGTAGATTTTTTGTGTTTAATTTACGTCCTCCAACATTAAGTCATATCGGACGATGAATGAAATGGTTGAAATGATGCTCAAATGAGTTCGGGATCCCGGTCTTCGCCTTTCAGAATAAGGGAAAACCCCGGAAAAAGCCTTAACTCACCCTGACCGAGATTCGAACTCGGGACCTCTTGAACGTGAGGCAGACGCGCTACCATGTACGCTACCGAGGCGGGCATTTTGTAGAAATGACTTTGTTATAGCATTTCCTTATGCGTAATCAAGTCTTTTATGAACTGATCGCTTTGTAATAGCTTTGAAATTCTATTCTCTTTGCCTGACCAGGAGGTGGGGGAGAGAACAAATTGTGACTTCTCTTTTGAGAAACGAATAAGAAGAGTAACAAATGATGACGAGAATTTTGCGGGCTTTATACATACGATCTTCAAAACTTTTTTTTTATCTCGTTGGTACACATGTTCTTGTATGTTTGTATTTTCAGCTGTTTTGAATATTTAGTTTATTGCTGACAATTGAAAAGATTATCAGAGAATTTTTATTTAATTTGTATGAAATTTTGTTTGAAAATGGAACGAAGTACAGCAGCGCATTTGAAATACTAACTGTGGCTTTTTTGTTAAGTCAAGAGTTTGCGAGTCATGGAAGTTTTGAGGATCGCAAAGACCTTGACAACAACGACAAGAGTGTGCAAGAAGTAAAGAAATTTACTCAGGATAATCGCCGTATCATCATCAGAGAGGTTAGCAAGAATTTGGCAGAACCACTCGTGGAAACTTACTACGCTAATTGTTCCCGGTGACATCAACGTTTGTTTACGGCTTTTTTTTTCTCGGAAAAGGTAGCATTGTTACGTTGCCTTAGCCATTGTGTTTGACGGATATGGCCCCCTGCGATTTCTATTCCCGAGAGAACCACGAAAGGACGACGTTTTTCCCACCGTTTATTAGATTTAAACAGAATTGTTGAAGGAGCTAAAGACCATAACGAAAATTTGGTTGTTTAACAACACGCCTCTTATGGCAGCCTTGGCCTTCGGGGTAACCTCGCTCCACCACGTGATGATCGGACCCATTTCTCAGGTGGAGGCACCCAGAGAGCTGTGTCCATTACCTCCAATGATAGGGAGATAATGAAGATGACGGTGAGAACCGAGAGGACCTAGAGCTTATACCGTGGACTCCGAACCACGTTAGGCATAGGGGATACTTCACATGTGCTAGATAGAGGTGAAGGCGTCGCCAATCCCAAAGTCGGGAATCGAACTCGGGACCCTTTGCACAGGAGCCGCGAGCGAAACCACTGCGCTGCCCCGGCGCCCTCCATAACGAAAAGTAAGTTCCTGAAGTGCGTCAAAGTTTAGAACAAATGTATTATATCTGAAGAGGATTACTTTGATGGGGACAAAGCTGATGATGAATAAATATTCTTGAAGAAAACAAAATGTTCGTTACTTTTTATTACACCTCGTAAGTAAATTGTTTGAAGTACTGCACCGTCTCTTAGTGGGCTAAGGCATCATGCTTTTGTTCCCTGACACAGAATACGGCCCGGGTTCGATCTCCGGGGGGTATAGTACCGATGTCCACTCAGCATTGTGAGGAACTTGGGGAGCTTGCTCTAGGTAAGCGGCTGTGGTCAAGAAAGTCAACTTTCCAGCTGGGGATTCCGAGATGCTGACCACATCTCCGCGTATCCATTGGATAATCGCTTACCTCTACTTTGCGTATGGGGGCGTGAGGCCGGCAGTCGGGTTGGCAGGTCTTGGCCCTATATATGGCCACGCCGTGGCTCAGTGGTTAGACCGCTTGGCTCTCACCAAGGCGGCCCGGGTTCGATCCCAGGCGACCGCAAAGTGAGATTTGTGATGTACAACACGGCGTTGGGGCGGGTTTTCTCCGGGACCTCCGGTTTCCCCCGCCATCTCATTCCACTGGTGCTCCATCTTCATCTCATATATCATCAGTGTCACCGCCTGCGGTGCCGTATGTAGTAAAAGCGGGCGTTAAACGCCACACACATTTGGCCCTCTATGGACTGCAGTGCCTTAGGTTTTTAAGTATTGTTTGAAAACGCAAACTAAGAACAAATATCTTGGAAGCGGTTAACTAATAATAAATTTCATATAATTATGTCTATTACCGATATTTACATCTTCTGTGCAGTAAAATTTTCTCTCTTAGGTTTACCAGTTATGTAAACCATTCAAAATGAATTGTATTTTAGCCATTGTTTCCATAAATGTCTAGATATTGACACTTTCGCTGCCGGGTGCTGCAGTGATAAACTTTAGTATCGTTTTCTAAGGGTATGAGTGGATGGGTGTGGCTGATAAATGTAATGGAGACCAATAAATGAAGCGGGCTGCCAACTAACTAAACTGTTTCTCAATCTTAACACGAGAAAATCTAATTATTATTGAAGTATTACGTAGTAGGTACATATCCCAACTTCCGTCGTATCAATAAATTTATGGTTTAAAATAGGTGATTGCGTAACAACAATAAGAACTATAAGTTGCCGTGGTTCATTGAAGTGTTTGGCGGAAAGCTCCCTTACGGTGGCCGCTAAGTATGTGTCACTTGTGTGCGGTCTTTAAGAGCTATAGACTGCCAATAACTGATAACACTAAAAAATCTCTTGTAGATACGAGAAAATAAAATCGTCTTTTAGAAATACAGGTTCTTGATCAAGATAAGTGTAGCCTACTTTCTAAGCAACCCATCAGCGTGCGCTGCTAAATCTTAATTTCTTGTTCGCATCTGAAACACAATGTTTACTCTGTAACTTGCTAAATGTTAAGACTCATGTTTCTAATGTTCAGGACTGATCTGCATGTGAATTTGCAACTTTGACTTCCTAACATCTCAAATTCTAGCAACAATTTCTTGTTGACTGGGTTCAGTGGAACACCTACTTGCCTTAACTACAATGACTCAACTAATTCCGTCACCACAGCACTTCCCTTGATAATGACTTCTTATACTTTGAAACAATTCATTGATTTCAAAAAATGGAGATTATTTTACTTCAGTCATTTGTGTATCAGTACTTTATGAAATTATTTTTCTTACGAGTCAATAATTCTGGTGCGAGGGCTGTTCAATAAAGAATGACCATAATTCTTTTACGGTCATAATTTGTCGCACTAAAATTCAATCATATTATATTCTGTTAGCTTAATGTGCAACAAGCATGCCGTAGTAGTTTCATTGTTGTTACTTCTGGTTCCCGCCTGTGAGAACCAGGCAAGTTCAGACATGTTCAGTATCGCCTACCGCTGCAATGGAGCTAACACGCGAGGAACAATATGTGGCTTTGAAATTCTGCTTTCGTCTCAACAAATCTTCAGTTGAGGCCTATACAATGTTACAGGAGGCCTATGGAGAGTCTGTTCTTCCCTACAGCACAACTCGAAGGTGGTTTAAAATGTTTAAAAGTGGAGACAATCGATTTCAAAAGAAGGTGGATCCGGTGCGCCAGTTACTGCTCTTACGGAAGAAAACATCAACACTGCTACTGTCATTGTGAGAGAGGATCGACGAATTACCTTAAGATCACTTTCTGAAATACTGAACATTTCATTGGGTGCCACCCACACGTTGGTGACAGAAACATTACACATGAGACGTGTTTGTGCGCGATGGGTTCCAAGACTGTTGATTCCCGAACAAAAGGACATTTGCATTAAAGTTGATGTTAGAGGAAGATCCAGAGTTTCTTTCAAACGTAATCACTGCTGATGGAACTTGGCTACATCATTTTGATCCTGAGAGCAAACAGCAAAGCTCAGTGTGGAAATCTCCTTCATCAACAACTCCCAGAAAGCAAAAGTGGTTGCTTCTGCTGGGAAAGTTATGGTCATCTCATTGTTTGATATTCATGGAATGGTTTATCAGCATGTTGTACCTGCACACACATCAGTAACGGGACAGTACTACAGGGATGTCCTGAAAACGTTGCAAGTCCATATCAGGCACAAAAGACCACATTTCCGTTAATCAGGCTGGATGCTGCACCACGATAATGCGCGGCCGCATATAGGCAATGTTGTTGCTGAATATCTTGCAAAAATTAACGTGAAGTGCATCCCTCGCCCTCCCTATAGTCCGGATTTAGCCCCATGTGACCTTTTTCTATTCCCTAACTTGAAGAAGCGCCTTCGTAGGAGGCATTATCCATCATCAGAAGCAGTGGTGAAGTCTGCGGAGGCTATTTTGAAGGATCTCTCAAAAATGGTTTCCAGCATGTCTTTTAAGACTGGCAGAAACACTGGGACAAGTGCATCACATTGAGGGGAGACTATTTTGAGAAGGAACATCAAAATTATGAGGATGAGTAAAGGTACGTTGTCAAAAAAAGTGATCATTCTTTATTGAACAGCCCTCTTATCAATTTGTCGCGAGGCATTGTTGCAGCGGACGCGGGTGGCGCTTGCGAAAGAGACAGATAATGCAGCTCGGAGATAAAAGTTTGTCGAAACAGATAAAGAAAGAGACAGATAGATGTCTGGAAGTTTCTTCTTTTCTGATGTCATCTTGATTTTTACAGAGCGTTCTACTAATCTCTAGAACAATGATTGAAGGTATAAAAGAAGCCGCGACTAGCCAGTCGGGCTAGAGTCGAGAACTGATAAACGTGCGTGTGTAGTGATTTGAAAGTGAGTTCTTTTGTTTGTGAACGTGTGGCAGACGTCCTTGAAGGTTGCGTTGGTGTGCTATATGCGTGCGATAAGAAGAGCGATCGGGCTCCAAGTCCTCATTCGGTAAGTTTCGTTTAACTCCGTAAACACAAATGACAACCTTGAAATTTGAAATGCGATATACACTGACATCTAGTGGGCTAATACGCTAAGCTTTATCATGTCCGCCATATTTCGTTTTGATAAATTTCGAGCAGGTTAATTAGCTAACCAGTTTACAACAATCGTATGTTAGAATTAGAATTTTAGTTCGTCCTTGACAACATATACATATTATGAGACACGTCAAAATGTATAAATACAGTATATACATAAAGTCAAATTGATTACATACAATATACACAGTAAGCAGCTTTTCTATGGTTTCGTGTGCTATTTGCATAGACTAATTTACTACAAGAAATATAAATAATCATAATATAAATATTACAGGTTTGTGAGTGTACTATGCTCCCAGTGCTCATTTACATGGTTATAGTTCTAACAATTCATTAACCATATAAAAACATTGTGCATGCAAAAATTTCTTAACCTTATTCTTAAAGTGTTTTAATGATGCAGCTTGTTTAAATGAATTTGGAAGTTTATTATATAACATTATCACTTTGTAGTTAAAGCTTCCTTCATAAAGGCTCGTTTGGTGTGCTCGAATTGCCAGTTTATCCTTGTTACGAGTGTGGTGGTAATGTACATCAGCATTTACTTGAAAATGATTTATATTTATATGAACATTTGTGGATGTTATGGCTCTCGAAAGGGGACACATTATTATTCGTCTACCTCCGTATAACTGTGATCTGAATGCAATTGAGCTGGTGTGGGCAAAACTAAGGAATGTTTTCAGAAGATGCAATGTTACTTGTGATATCTTCGCTTATCTTACACGCTATTTTACTGAACTGTGTTTCTCAAGGTTCACCACACTGCAGAAACAAAAGAGGGTTAGCTCTCGCTTCTTCCCCTCTGTCCGCACCACACCGAAAATCCAGCGTTCAACTTATCTTGCGCGTACTGTATGTTTCGTGGTTTTAGAGCCTGTAAGGGTTGTATAAAACGTCTTTTACTTTAAATAAAGGGTATTTTGAATTTCTGTAAACTAGAGTTTTAATTCACGAGCCAATAAAGTCACAATATACAGTGTATTTGTTACGAAAATATCTTAAATATACGACATTTTAATGAAAATGTCGGGAAAAAAAGTTTCATGTGAAGGGCAGTTTGGAATGGAGGATTTTCTTGAAGATCCTCGTGTAACATCTATGGATTTAAATATCTACCAAGTTTGGTATTTATTGAACACTTGGCATTAGGTTAGCATTTCACCCCCACATACCACACAGATGGATATTTTTCTAACACTTTTTTGGGAAGAGAGGTGTCCAATCGATCTCCTTGCTCTAGGTTTGTAGTTTAGTGTTTGTTTTGGAATTAAATGTTCTAAAAAGTTCTGCTGGTCATTGACGAAAATGGATGAAAGGGCCCTTAGTATATTTAAGAGGAAGGTATTGCGCCTCATATTTGGCCCTAAAGAGGAACAGAATGAACGGAAAAAAAGATACAATTTTGAATTGTATAAATTGTTTAATGAGCCAGATATTGTGACAGCTATTAAGATCAAGAGACTGCAATGGGTTGGGCATGTTCTCCGTGCAGAAGATCGGACAGTTAAGAAACATTTTATAATGCAACCCCAGACGACACAAGGAAAGAAGGCAGACCCAAGCTGAGATGGGAGGAGGATGTGAGAAGGGATATAAAAATTCTGGAAATAAGGAATTGGAGAAGCACGGCTTTGGTGAGCGAAGAATGGCGAAAACTTCTACAGAAGGCTAAGGCCCACACAGGGCTGTCATGTCAATGATGATGATGATAATGATGATGATGATGAAAAAGTTCCACTTCCTATAATAATGGTTGTACGTTTAACTTCATTTCTTAGGTGTACTTTTCTAGTACATCCTATAACTGAAGAAGGAAACACATTTCAGGTGCTTGTAGCCTCCTATATCTTTTTCTTTGATAATAATCCAAGTCTCTCTTCCATAAAGCACCACTAGTAGTAAAACCTTGGTTGTGTTTATTGTACTGTTTATTTCTAAACGTTCGTTTAATTGTTTCACATATTGCTTAAAGTTATTGTATTTTTGTACTTTACTCTTGTTCCTGATCATAGGTTATGTCACATCTTAGGTGCTGGAAGTGAGATACTACAGGCTATATCAAAAGTCCGGTAACAGTTTAAATGTTTAATTATACAACATCCACAAATGACAGCACTTTCAAACACACGTCAGTTTCAAGTCAAACTCTCAAAGTTCTGTTTACACATTACAGAGATTGAATGTGTGAACGAGTTACTCGGCAGACGTCCAAACGATGATCGAACAATGGAAAGATAGAGTCAAACTGAAAAAATTCAATGCCATAGCCGGCATTTGAACCACGAATCTTCTGGTTGCCGCCCAGCCGCTCTAACCCTTGAGCTACTATGGCCAACGTGCCAACACGACATTAAAATCTCCAACTGACTCGTGTTTTTCCCGGTAAACCACTTAGGAGTTCTCACAAACACATGACACAACTACCTTAATGGAGACTTAAAACGTGTAGGTATTTTAAGGCCTGGGCTTTATAGTTAAACACTATAGGTCAATTAATGTAAATTTTTCACATTGGACGTGTGTAGGCTAAGGTATGGAATGATAGAGTCTGACTGAACAATCCAATGCCATAGCCGGGATTTGAACTACGGAGCGTCCAGCCGCTCTAACCCTTGAGCTACTATGATAATGTCAGTAGCTCAAGGGTTAGAACCGCTGGATGGCAGTTAGTTAATGCTAGAGGTTATACTCCCTTTAGTCCTGGAACCGTAAGACCTCGGGCCTCCTTCTACCAGGGAGTTACCGAGCTGTCTCGAAAGGGCGCCCGGCGTCTCCGTGGGGCTTTCCATAGGGCAAGACCTAGAGACTAACAAGCACCCCCCCCCATCTGGTCCTGTGGACTCAAGACGGGATGGAAGTGGATACGCCACTTACGCGCTACGGATATGACCTCGGTGGGGCCACCTGTTGATCTGGCTGGACGGCAACCAGAAGATCCATGGTTCAAATCCCGGCTATGGCATTGAATTTTTCAGTCTGACTCTATCTTTCCATACCTTAGCCTACACACGGCCAATGTGAAAGAACAATTAATTTCCATCGACGATCGAACTCAACATATCCTCTGTGACCGTGGCGGCAGCTTCTCGTATTCTGGTTTTTAGTTCCTCTAAATCACTGGCAAAGGCGGTACAAACATACAGTCCTTCCCACCCCCTCCCGTAGAAAAAGTCGCATACCTGCTCATACCGGGTGACCTCGGTTGCCAGGTCATGTTCATGAAGCCTATGCCCTTTACTCCAGCACCTCCTATCCAATGATCAGACATCTCCATATTCAGGTAAGCATTAATTGCATTCTGGAAATGTGGCGGTGCCCCATCTTGCTGAAAGGTGAAAGCATCATCGAGGTCTTGTCTAAGTTGAAGCACCAACCATTACTCCAACATCTCCAGATATGAATCTCCAGTCACGGTAGCCTCAATGAAGATAAAAATAATTCTTGTGAAAACGCGCAGAAAACATTCATGTTTGGCGAATCACGCTCATCTTCAATGATCCCGTGAGGTTTCTGTGTATCCCAAGCACGATAGTTGTGCTTGTTAATTTTCCTTCTAGTACGGAACGTCGCTTCGTCACTGAAAATTAAGTTGCTGAATAGGACATTGTCTTCTGTCATTTGTTGTGACTGGCAAACAAACTCGTAGCGCTTGTGTTTGTCATCATTAGATTATACAAAAGCTGCAATGTGTATGGTTTCATAACCATCCACTTACCCAAAGTCCTCCACACAGTCATTGAAAAAAGTTGAAGTTCACGGACGCCCTATTTACTGATTTCTTCAGGCTCCTCTCGTTCAGTTCACTCACCCTGGGACGACCACTCCTCTTTTGAGGATACAGTCAACCCGCAGGTTCAAATTGACGACACCAGTTCTAAATTATCTTCCTACTTGATGCCTGTTTCCCATACTTAGTCCGCAATTTTCTTTGCACATCGGTTGCTCTCTTGCTTGTATAAAACACAAGCTCGCTTAAAGGGAGTAATCGCCATTATGGTAACTAACGCCAACTGTCGGTAAATTATGCAAATATGCAGTAGTATTCGAAACTTTAAACTGACGTGTGTTTGAAAGTGCTATCATGTGTAGTTTTTGTATAGCAAAAATTGAAAGTGTTACCGGAGTTATGGTAAACCCTATATTGTTTCCTATCAAAATTCTACTTCTTATTGGATATCTTACCTGTCATTATTTTAGTTTTACAGACTTTATTCAATTCATAAACAACATTCTGAATTCTACTCCACGAACATTAAAATATTTTGTGTTCTGCTTTGTCCTAAGTTTATGAGATGCAGTAAACTAAAGTGACACTCAAATTTGTTAAGGATGGGTCGCTACGTAAGGGCTTTGAAATTCCATTCTCTTTGCATAACAGTAGAAAAAAATCATGATATGTTAACATTCACATGGCTTTTTCTACTCGCTACCGTCTATTTAGTGGATTACAAACTATACATATAAAACTTTATTTTCCCGGACACCTGTCTCTTTCGCGCGCACCGGCCGCATACGCCGCAACAATGCCTCGCGACAATATTGATACCAGAATTATTGACCCATAAGAAAAATAATTTCATAAAGTACTGATACACAAATAACTGAAGTACAAAAAGTCTACTTTTTTAAAATCAATGAATTGTTTCAAAGTATAAGAAGTCATTATCAAGGGAAGTTTCTAACTTTGAATAATCCGAAACTCTAATAATGGATATCTTATAAATGGAATATGGCACAATACAGTAATTTGGAATAAACTGTGTTCAAAGAGTTCTATATTTGTTGTGTAGTAATATATATATTTTTTAATTTACGTCCTCCGACTTCAAGTCATATCGGACGATAAATGGAATAGGTGAAATGATGCTCAAATGAGCCCAGGGTCTATAGAGCTTAGAGTTACCCGACATTCGTCTTTCAGGATAAGAGAAAACCGCGGGAAACCCTTATCCAGGTAACTCACCCTGACGGAGATTCGAGCTCAAGACCTCTTGAACGTGAAGCAGAAATGCCACACTCACGCTACCGAGGCAACGAGTAATATTTTCGTTTGTTGTTCATCATTTACCATTTATATAAGATTATATAACTTGTATTTAAAATTAAGTGGACTTCAAGACTATTTTTCAGTTTTTAAGGTTTATTTAATACACAATATTTTAATCAAACTCATTAGACACGCTTTTATAAAATATACGAAAAAAATATTCGTGTGAAAGACAGTGGAAAATTTAGGATTTTATTTATTTACTTTCCAATTATGTGATTTATATTTTACCCAAAGGTATATTAGGAATATAGTTTACTAATTATAAAATGTCTTAAATAAAATTATAAAATGTAACAAAATATAATATCATCAAGATTACAAACAGTAAACTTCAAAATTAATCATTTAGTCTAAAAATATTTTGTTCAAGAAAGCCACGAAATATTGATGTTTTGTAATTCATCAAAATATCTGTAAGTGGTTTTGAAAAAGTGTAACCTAAGGATTGAATAATTGTTTAAGTTCATATGTTTCAAAACAGAAAATGGGGCAATCAAATAAAATGTGAGGGACACCTTGGTGATTTCCAAAATACAATCAGAGATGGGTTTGATTTTGAATCGAAGTAAGCAGAAAATTTGCCATGGCCAGTTAAGAACTGAGTGAGAATATAAATTAAGATTATCTCATTTACATTTATGTCTAACAAAAACAGTTGGGAAGTTGCTTTTTAACGAGTATTCGTTCCAGTCGTGGATGATAATTCTCTTCAATGTTTGCCTCACTTAAGAAATAAGACATAAATGTAAAATACAAGAAGATCTGATGTTGCAGCTCTCAGGGATTTTTCTTTTTGAAAACGTTGTTGTTGCATCTTTGAAAAACATAGAATTGAAATACCAAATTTAATATTTATCCGACTTTTCATTTCTGATCTAAGGCCTTCACACATACAGAAAGAGAACGAACATATATTTTTTAGAAAAATGCTTTTTGGGGACTGAGGAAACATGAATTTCTCTAAAATTTCGATGCAATACAAAACATTTCCTATGGTTATTGTAAATAAGCACTACAGAAGGTAAAATGGCTTAAGCAATGAAAAAATATAAACCAATAACAATGTTTATTTCGAAAATGAATAATGACACAATAAAGAGTATACGAAATATATTGTGCATTTTAAAAATGTCTATGTAATATGCTTTTGTCTTTATTTTATGGTTATAAGACAAGAAAAATCTATAAACAACTCTTTTCTTAAAAAAAAGAAGAGTGGCCTTAAAATTTCATTACTACAGATATGTTTTATATGACATGCAAACATCTTTAAATTTTGATATCTTAAACAAAATTGTTAGAAATATTTGAGGGGGGATGGAAAATTACGAAATATCGTCCATGTAAAGGCTATTTTGGGGTTCTGGATCACTTTTGAAAATTTTCATGTTGTACGTTTGAAAAATGCTGAACGGACACATTTTTCTAAAAATATTTTTTGGGTTCATGCAGCCCAAAAACGTATATTTCCTGTGTACCTCTACAGCGAATTTTTGGGTGGAAATAATGTTTTCTCCGCTTCAAGTATTTATTATAGAAAGTAATAACGGATCCTAATTAGAGAAAACCATGCCAATATAACATATCAAATGTTTTAAAGTGTAAGTCACTAAATGTATCTTCACCCACCGTCATGCAAAGAGCATAAAATGTGGAACCCGTTACACCTCAAAAAATCTGACAATCGCTTAAGCACGCTGTTTCCTTCTTATAGATATAACGAATTTTAAATAATAATTAGGTAAAATGGTGTATAGAAGAACAAACAGAGAAAGTAATGTGGATGTTACACATTATATTTATATTAAATGAACCATGTAATAAACTAACCTGAACATTCTGCAGGCGTTTGAAATATTCCACCCACAGACACACGCACGTAAATTTGACGCCAAAGGCACGTTGATCACTGACGAGTAAGATTGATGTCTCAAGAGATAGTTCCATCACTATGGGAAATGTCTGATTAAACACGGACCGGACTCGCCGGACAATGCGGCGAGAAATGCACTTAATGACTGTTGGTGCTAGTGCTTGGACAGTGATGTACTTTAGTATGTAAATTATCCCAGTAGTCGGCCTCGCAGTGCTTTCCCATCCTTATATAACCATAACTGGTTTCAATTCGTATCCAAATCAGAAGGAAGGTTACATGCCTTAAGTTCCATTTCCTCTAGAAATATAACATTTACATCTGTCTAAATTAAAGCACTTTGACGGTTCCAAAAGTACCTCATAAAAGTGAACACAATTAGGCAAAATTGCTGCGTAAAACTCTATACTCACCGCTATCCATTTGTTTATTATTTCCTCTATTCACATCTATGAAGCATACAGAGATTATATTGTATTCTACCCCAAAATTCCGCTAGAAATAGTGATTTGAGTACCCTCTGAATCCCGAAAAAACATTTTTAGAAAATGTTCCTATGTGTTGGGGGGGTTGAAGTTTATTTTATGCCCGCCTCGGTAGCGTAGATGGTAGCATGTCTGCCTCCGTTCAAGAGGTCCCGAGTTTGAATGTCGGCTTAGGGTAAGTTATTTGGATAAGGCTTTTTCCGGGGTTTCCCTTATCCTAAGAGACGAATGTCGGGTATCTCTAAGCTCTATGGACCCTTGGCTCATTTGAGCATCATTTCACCCATTCCATTCATCGTTTTTTTTTTTTTTTTTTTTTTTTGAAAATCATGTCATGTCCTTGGAAATCACCTACTGAACCTATACACTAAATTTGATATTTAATTGACTTCTCCTATGCTGCTCACAAAAGCACACACACTTTTTGCTAAAATAACTTTTCTTCGAATACAGGGCCTACAAACGTTTATTTCCAATGAAATTTCACTATAGAATTTTTGGATAGAATGCAATACTTCTCTAGTAAAACAAAAACTATATAAGAAACGTGCATATATTTTAAAATGCAAGCCAATAACAATTATTACGGATATAATTAATTTTAAAAAATATTTGCCACATTCTATGCTTTAACGAGGTCTAAATTTGTCGTGTAGTTAGAAGTTCACTGAATATTCACAGAGAATTTAAGATATGGATCCTTTTGTTTCATTTGCATATCCCCTTTAACTTCTGTGAACATAGGGGAGGCACTGACTTGAGAAATGGCATATTGATGGTGCTTTTACTCTCTGAGCCGTATGATTTCCGTTGTTGCTTCACTAATATTTACAATAAACACCCTCACATTTACACTGCCAGACTTTGCGATGATAGGGAACGATCCTGGTTAAAAGGAAATTCCCCGATGCAGCCAGGAATCGAATGTGGGACCTCTGGTAGCCCGTAATTCGCCATAGACAGTCCAATATTTACTTCTCATGCCAGTGAGAAAATGAAAAGAGCAGCTGGAAGCACTTAGGTCAAAACACGCTTTTGAAGTTACCCTAAACTGTCACCGTCTAATGTCTATTGAAAATTCTCCTGTCTACTCTCTTAACCTAAATGAATTGTCCGTCTGCTCCTTATATACGTCCAGAATAGATAGGGGAACGTTCCAGAAAAAGAATTCACTCGAAACTGCCAAAACGGATCTTCTAGAGCAGAGAGGCGTCACGCAATGGCTATTCTGTTCTATAAAATGACGTGGACTCAGGGCCAAGTGGGTATGAGCTAATCCAGGTAGTTTCGAGCTGTGATAATATTAAAATTAGCATTGAAACAATAAAATAACAACAAAGTCGAGTTATTGCTTTGGAAAAGCAGCAATATTGGCTGTTGGTTGTTTGGTGTTGAGCTAACTTTCATTTTTGATCTATGCTGTTAATAGAAACCCCACAGCCAGAGCCTGCCCCTCCCCCCCAAAACTACAATGCATACACCAGACACGCTTATAAATATATATACATAAAACATATACCCACACATGGATCTCTGACATATGTGAGATCTTACCACAGTATTGTACTGAAATATCACTTCCGCAAGTAAGCTATGACTTATTAGTTTAAGCTTTGACTTCATTTAAATACTTTCTCAAACCACAACCTCTTGCACATTCATTATTACAAGTCAAATAGAAACTACGCTTTTTTCTGGGTGCCTAACGAAATAAGACTGCGAACTGAAATCAGCTGATTCTTCTAGTCTAGTCCTAATACATCCATGTTCTAAATCTAAAGGAACAAATAAATTGTCTGTTAATTTCATACGAATGATACAGCTATATCATAGTATATAATATTAGCCATTTTTAGACTGCTATTATGTAACTCTGATTCTCGCCGTAACCTACCTCTTTAGCCATGGTTTCAGGTTGCTGGTGTCAGATATATATACAGGGAGTGTCAATGAACCCGCAGGTCCCGTGTTTTTCCTAACTATATCTTCGGCGTTTGATGCCACCTGCCACTTACACAAACTGGCGCAGATACAAGCATACAACATTTCAAAAACAATTTTAAAGGTTTTACTTACCCACTTCACGAAAGGATATGCTGAAAATGGCCTCCGTTGTTATCCATACGTTTTTGACACCTCTTTGGGAAAGTATCCATCAATTGGCGTAGTTCACTTGAAAGGTTCTTGCAGTTTCTTATCGATATTTTGTTTTAAGTCATGAGGATGTTTAGATCTGTCTGGTACACTTTGTTTTATGTGACAGCAAAGATAGAAATCACAGGGAGTAAGGTCGGGGGACCGAGGGGACCACAAATCCTTACTAATAATTCTGTCGTCACACTTTAAATGTAAGTTGTTGCAGAGTCTTGTTGAAAAAAAGGTTAAATCACGCACCATATCTGTTAGTTCTCGAGAAAAAAAAACGGAGGGGGGCACAAAATTGTATTCATGCAATTGGCGTAAACTCTAGAATTGCAAAACTAGTTGAGCTTATGGCGCATCATACACTAATTTTTTCATCACGGAGGTTCATTTCTGAATAATATTAGTTTTATCACATCACCAATTTTTGTAAATATACATTCATGAAGGTGGGACCAAGCCTCGTTAGTGAAAAATATTAAATATGGATATATTTCGCCACTGGGGTTCGCCACGGAATGCGCCCGGGTTCAACCCACCTATCGGGGTGCGGATTTTAGGTCCCGGGTATAGAACCGGTACCCCTCATCATCGCCCGCTAAGGTAGTGTGGTGGTAGCGTGTCTGCCTCACGTTCAAGAGGTCCCGAGTTCGAATCTCGGTCAGGGCGAGTTACCTGGATAAGGTTTTTCTCTGGGGTTTTCCCTTATCCTGGAAGACGAATTTCGGGTAACTCTAAGCTCCATGGATCCCGGACTCATTTGAGCATCATTTCACCCATTCCATTCATCGTCCGATAAGACTGAACGTTGGAGGACGTAAATTACAACAACAAAAATCGTGAGGAATTTGAGGAGCCACGATAAGTGGCGAATTCCTGTCAAAGAATGTCAAATTTCCGACTAAGGATGCTGAGAAGCTGACCACATCTTGTATCGCCCAGCTCTGCCTTGCGTATGTGAGCGTGAGGTCGGCAGTCCGGTTGGCAGGCTCAATTTGGACTGTTACGGCATGGATTACTTTACTTTTAGTTTTTTATACACTAATGACACTCGACTCACAAAATATGCACCTAATTACAGTATCACCCGGATAAAGATAATATTGCACAGATGTATCCTTCCGGAATTTAGCATCTCTTTGCACGAAGCAATAAGTGCCTACTTGTTGAGAAACAAGTCTAATCGATTTTCTTTGGGAGTCCCCAAGCGATGACCGATGTCGTCTAGTGCTCCTTCGGTAAGAACCTGCACGTTATTTTGTTTCTTAGCCTAAACACTTCGCCTGGCCTGAAATATGTTTTAAAGCTATAAAGTTTACGTCCTGGAACTTTCACACCCGGAAATCTTTTTGCAGATTGTGCTTTCATTTGGCGAGTTACTGAGTTAACACATACGAATCATAAATAAATACACGCAATGCAGTAGAGCCGTAATTTGGTGCAGGGCAAAATGCTAAATATCTTGTAATCACTTATCTACACCACATCACTGTCAACCCATTACTCCACTTCCAGAGCTGAGAAAAACCGTGCCAGAAGCGTGACCTGTTTAGAGCCGCAATGCGGAATCACATGGCCAGTGGAAAAACACGGCGCAGATGGCAACTCAGCTACGCATCAAATCCAGCCAAGAGCTGATTGGCCTCAGCATTCTTAACCTAACCAATGAAAATCTATATTGACTTTAACCACGCCCACCAGGTGTACCACGACTCTGCATCCTTTAAGTGGCCATAAATCCCCTCGTACTTAAAACCAATAACCCTACCTATAAAGTCCCGAAATCAAATACCTAACACCGTAACGAGGGTGGGCAAACATTCAGGCTGTACATAGTCTGCTAGTACCTTGATCGGTGTTACTGTATTGATTATTCTGTTATATACATACCAGGTGGACCAATTGCCCCGTCTTTCAGGTAAGCAGATATCCCTTCATGCGTTAGAACAGTTGCAGAACGCTACGGGGCAAATCCAGTTAACTAATGGAAGTGGCGTGACCGAATTTTGTTCCTGCTGAGGGCGACACGAAGCATAGCGTGATAATTAGATATGAACAGGTAAACAACCGAAAATATCTTAGCATTTTTTTACTTATGTTGCAAATTCTTTATATTCGAGAGGATAAGTTCACTTTTTTAGACTGGCAAATAGCTGAAGTATTTGTATTTGACTTGTCCGTGGATAACCAAAGCTATTTTTACTTTCTCTACTATATTATTGGAGTAAGTAGGGTAAGTATTGCATTCCATCGAAATAATCCACTTTGAAATTTTAGTGTAAGTACAAGCTTTGACCCTTGATCCAAAACAAAGCGTTTTCAGTAAGGGATCCGCACGCACGTATGTGGTATGTGCGTACGTGTGCGTGTTTTTGTTTGTTTGTAATTTACGTCCTCCAACGTTAAGTCATATCGGACGGGGAATGAATTGGGTGAAATGATGCTCAAATGAGTCCAGGGTCCATGGAGCTTAGAGTTACCTGACATTCGTGTTGAAGGATAAGGGAAAACCCCGGAAAAACCTTATCCAGATAACTCACCCTAACCGAGATTCGAACTCGGGACCTCTTGAACGTGAGGCAGACACACTACCATCTACGCTACCGAGGCGGACGTATGTCTGCGTGCGTGTGTGTGTGTGTGTGTGTGTGTGTGTGTGTGTGTGTGTGTGTGTGTGTGTGTGTGTGTGTGTGTGTGTGTGTGTGTGTGTGTGTGTGTGTGTGTGTGTGAATAATATATATCGCACAAAAAAGTATGTAAAATACTAAATTTGATAGTAAGAGTCAACATGAAAAATACAATGCCACGGCCGGGATTTGAATCACGGATCTCCTGGTTTCCGTCCAGTCACTCTAAGTCATTGAGCTACCATGGCCAACGTGCCGTCCTGACATTAAATTCTCCATTTGACTCGTATATTTCCCCGGTAGACCACTAGGGGCTCTTGTATCCGAGATACACCGTTTGTGGCGACTTACTATCGTAAGTACTTAAGTCCCAGGCTTCATCATTTAACTCTTATTATTTTAGTTAGGTAATTGATGGAAATTAATCATTTTTCACACTAGCCGTATATAGACTAAGGTTTTTGATAGATAGAGCCAACATGAAAAGGAGATCTATGACTGGACGGAAACCAGGAGATCCGTGGTTCAAATTCCGGCCATTGCATTGATATTTTTATGTTGACTCTATCTATCGCTATAAATATATTAATATCACAAGAACTATTTTGCACAACGGTATCAAATTTGTCTCTGGGCTATTGTTAATACTAGAATAATTGTGTTAAAGTTTAAAGTCAGTCCAAGCAAAATTGTAGATTTTAGGATTTTCACAGATGGGTATCCTTAAGTCTAGGGCATAGGACCAGTGCCCACTCAGTATTAACCCTGGTCTAGAATTCCAACTTTCCGGCTGGGATTGCTGAGATGCTGACCACATCTCCTCCCAATATTGGTTGGATGATCGCGTGCCTCTACCTTGTGTATGTGGGTGTGAGGCCAACAGTCGGGTTGGCAGGCCTTTGTCCAGTAGGGGTTAACGTTTAATCTTCAAGTATGCGACAAGAAGATTTTCAAGAAATTCCTCTCCCCCACAAGACTACCTTTTACATAGTCAATTTTTCGAAAAAAAATTGAGAAATGACTAACAATTCTATTTTAAGAGGGCTGTTCAATAAAGAATGATCACAATTTTTTTTTTTTTTTTTTTTTTTTTTGACAACGTACCTTTACGCATTCTCATAATTTTGATGATCCTTCTCAAAATAGTCTCCCCTGAAGGCGATGCACTTGTCCCAGCGTTTCTGCCAGTCTTCAAAGACATGCTGGAAACCATTTTTTGGGAGCTCCTTCAAAATCGCCTCCGCAGCCTTCACCACTGCTTCTGATGATGGATAATGCCTCCCACGAAGGTGTTTCTTCAAGTTAGGGAATATAAAAGAGCCACATGGGGCTAAATCCGGACTATAGGGAGGTTGAGGGATGCACTTCACGTTGATTTTTGCAAGATATTCAGCAACAACATTGGCAATATGCGGCCGCGCATTATCGTGGTGCAGCATCCAGCCTGCTTCACGGAAATGTGGTCTTTTGCGCCTGATATGGACTTGCAATGTTTTCAAGACATCCCTGTAGTATTGTCCAGTTACTGATGTGTGTGCAGGTACAACATGCTGATAAACCATTCCATGAATATCAAAGAATGAGATGACCATAACTTTCCCAGCAGAAGCAACCACTTTTGCTTTTTGGGGGGTTGATGATGAACGAGATTTCCACACTGAGCTTTGCTGTTTGCTCTCAGGATCAAAATGATGTAGCCAAGTTACCTCAGCAGTGATTACGTTTGAAAATAAACTCCGGATCTTCCTCTAACATCAACTTTAACTGCATGTTACCTCCATTTCAGTGGTAGGTGTTACTGAACATGTCTGAACTTGCCTGGTTCTCACAGGCGGGAACCAGGAGTACCAACAATGAAATTACCATGGCGTGTTTGTTTCACATTAAGCTAACAGAATATAATAAGATTGAATTTTAGTACGTAAAATTATGAACGTAAAAATGTATGATCATTCTTTATTGGACAGCCTTCGTATATGTATTATATTTTAATGACATGAAATGTCCTCAGGAGTCCTCGGGAACTTTAACAGATAGAGCAATTCTTACTGCACACAATATGGAGATTTCATAAAAACACACAACCTATAATTTTGTTTTTGGTGGAGTAAACATTTTCGAAGCCATTCCATATTACGACTATTTGCCTCAATTTTCCAATACTTAAAATGGGAAGCCGATGTTCATTTTAACGCTTCTCCATGCAAAGAATGTAAACGACGTCACAGTCGACCAGCTTTTTAAAGAGTCGACTATCCCTTAAAGCCTGCAGCATTCCCATATTGATCTTGCACCAACAAGAGCATTAGAATAAGATAATGTTTATCTCGATTGACATGAAATATATAGAGCAATAAGTACTTGTAAGAATAGTTTTACACGAGTAGAGAAAGTCATATGAGTGTAGCACATCAGATCCCTTACATTCTGTTTACGATGTGTTATCTAACGTTACGAACTCTACGCATTGCAAAGAACCGTAAAGAAATGCATACAAAAATTAGGGCACGTTGTGTTTCAGTGAGATATTCTTGCTTTCTATTATTATTGTTATTATTCTACTGTTATGTATATTACTATAGTTCACGTGTTTATGACTATTATGCTCGATTTCACCAACAGATGTTAAAATCGGCGTTAACAAATGTAACGTAACAATTGTAACAGCGCCAACAAATTTCTTGCATTTCACCAACCTGTTTTCTGAAAATGTTAACAAACCTGTGTTAACGCCAATAAACTTGTAAATATTACAGCTATAGAAGGCTATGAATGAGTCGTATTATTTTCTGAACGTACTGCGATGCGCTTTTGTTTTCATTTTCGTTTGAACCGCAGTCTGCACACAGCTAAAGAATGGCGGATAAACAAAATCGTAAACAAAAGCCGTGAAACAAATTTTTCATCGATGGAGAGGGAATTGTTAATTGAGTTGGTGACGAAGTATAAGGATATCGTGGAAAATAGGAGGACGGATGCGGTGAATGTAAAAGAGAAAGATGTCACGTGAGGAAAAATTGGAAACGTTCAAATGCATGTGTCATTACTAGAAACATGAAACGTACTACGTAAATTTAAAGCGAGGTGCGAAGTAGTACAAGTGACGGGTGACGAACGTTTCAAGACGGGAGGTGGACAGTGCATTATCCACATAATTCAGTGAATTATAAAATCGCAAAGTTATTAATACTTGAAGCAAAAGCGAGATCGGCATATTCCTTTCGATGTATATTCTAACTCAGTATTACGTAAATTTAAAACGAGAAGTGAAGGACAAGTGGCGTAAACGTTTCAAGACGGGAGGTGGCAGTGTATTATCCACATAATTCAGTGAATTATAAAATTGCAAAGTTATTAATACTTGAAGCCAAGGCGAAATCGACATATTCCTTTCGATGCATGTTCTAACTAAGTATTACGTAAATTTAAAACGAGGTGCGAAGAAGGACAAGTGACTTGAACGTTTCAAGACGCGAGGTGGACAGTGTATTATCCACATAATTCAGTGAATTATAAAATCGCAAGGTTATTAATACTTGAAGCCAAGGCGAGATCGGCATATTCCTTTCGATGCATGTTCTAACCTCTCTTTTACTTCCGCAGTAACCTTCATAGCAATTTGTTTCGACAGTCTATACCTCCGTAGAAAATTTTCTTCGGATAGCTCCTCAAAGTCCTTTCTCCTCATAGGCCGTACTCTATTACGAATGTCATTTAGACGGTCTTAAATATAGCAAATCGACATCAACAGCTGAGTTCATGCTCACTGCCTTCACTATTTACAATTGTTAAGGACTTAACATCGGAAATTTGGCTTGTTAGTTTAACAAGAGATTTAACACGAGTGTTACGCTAACATTTGTTGGTGAAATGCAAATTTTGTTTTAAGTATTGTTAAACTCGTGTTAAGTCTTAACACCTGTTGGTGACATCGGGCATTAGAGTCCTTATTATAGTTATTATTAAGTCTTTGTAGAGTAAATTTAACATTAATGCGGCGGATCTGGGTCTTTAGCTCAAGATAAACAGAATATGAAGCAATGTAGTCCGCCTGTAATTGAGTTAACATGGGTTCAAGATATGTTACAGACAGAAATAATACTTTTAAACTGACTGACGTTGAACGACTTATTCACGAAGAAATTTTCAAGGTAACACAAGAGGACCGGGCAAAATAATTGCTTGAAACATGCAGATAAACTACCTCGGTAGCGTAGATGGTAGCGTGTCTGCTT
This sequence comes from Mantis religiosa, assembly GCA_030765055.1. Classification (NCBI taxonomy): domain Eukaryota; kingdom Metazoa; phylum Arthropoda; class Insecta; order Mantodea; family Mantidae; genus Mantis; species Mantis religiosa. The sequence goes on along the minus strand of CM060947.1, from coordinate 235,011,409 downwards.
CACGTTCAAGAAGTCCCAAGTTAGAATCTCGGTCAGGTTGAGTTAACTGAATAAGGCCTTTCCCTGGATTTTCCCTTATCGGGTAGCTCTATGGACCCTGGACTTATTTGAGTATCACTTCACTCCTCTCATTGATCGATATGACAATGTTGGAAGACATTAATTAACAAAATAAAAATGTTACCAAGTGAGTAGCTATACATGTGTACTTTCATAGACATGTTTGGCACTTATGCATATGCATAAAAATGTAATTTCTGATTCAGTAGCTCTTCTCAAAAAGAAAACATCTCAGAAAATTAGAGTTCATAAATGTCAATGCCCAAGTCAATTGTTTACGTATATCTGAATTTTATCCTGGTCCCTCGAAGAGCATGAACAATACCTAAACAGGTATCTGAGCTTGCATCCAGATATTTCTTTTCCTGAGCACAACAGTATTTTAGTTCCAGGTCATCGTAATGCCATTAAGCGATCTCTAACAAACCTCAAGGGTTCTGAACATAACTCGTGTATGTTTAGAATATTACACCATCTGTCTACCTCACGTTCAAGGGGTCTCCAGTTGGAATTTCGGTCAGAGTGAGTTGTTTGTATAAGGTTTTCTTCCAGGGTTTTCCCTTATCCTGAAAGATGAATGTAGGGTAATTTTAAGCTCTATGGATCCTGGACTGATTTCAGCGTCATTTCACACAATTCATTCATCGTTCAATATCCAATATAACTTAACGTTGGATGACGTTAACTACCTAAAAAGTGTATTTCGGATCAAAATGTCATTTGTTAGATTTGCACGATTATATTTAGCAGCAGTATTTGTCATTATTCGATATCCTTCAGAAAAAATAATTTAAAGAAATTAACTAAAGAAAAAGAGAGAAAGAAAGAAAGAAAGAAAGAAAGAGCGAGATAGAAAGAAAGAGAGAACGAAAGAAAGAGAGAGAGAAGTAAAGAAAGAGATAAAGAAAGAAAGAAAGAAAGAAAAAAAAGAAAGAAAGAGAAAGAAAGAAAGAAAGAGAATTAAAGAAAGAGAGATAGAGAAAGAAAGAGAGAGAGAGAAAGAAAGAGAGAAAGAAAGAAAGAAAGAGAGACAAAGAAAGAAAGAGAGACAAAGAAAGAAAGAGAAAGAAAGAAATAAATAAAGAAAGAAAGAAAGAGCGAAAGAGAGAAAGAAAGAGAGACAAAGAAAGAAAGAGAGAGAAAGAAAGAAAGAAAGAAAGAGAGAGAGAAAGAATAAAAAGGAGAGAAAGAAAGAGAGAGAAAGAGAGAGAGAGAAAGAAAGAGATAGATAGATAGAAAGAAAGAAAGAAAGACAGAAATAAAGAGCGAGATAAAGAAAGAAAGAAAGAAAGAAAGAAAGAAAGAAAGAACGAGTAAGAAAGAAAGGAAGGAAGAAAGAGAATGAAAGGAAGAGAGCTAGAGAAAGAAAGAAAGAAAGAAAGAGAGAAAGAAAGAGAGAGAAAGAAAGAGAAACAGAGAAAGAGAGAAAGTGCGAAAGAGAGAAAGAAAGAAAGAGAGACAAAGAAAGAGAGACAAAGAAAGAAAGTAAGAAAGAAAGAAAGAAAGGAAGGAAGGAAGGAAGAGAGAAAGAAAGAAAGAAAGAAAGAAAGAAAGAAAGAAAGAAAGAAAGAAAGAAAGAAAAAGAAAGAGAAAAAGAAGGAGAGAAAGAGAGAAAGAAAGAGAAAGAAAGAAAAAAGAGAGAGGATGAGAGAAAGAAAGAAAGAAAGAAAGAAAGAAAGAAAGAAAGAAAGAAAGAAAGAAAGAAAGAAAGAAAGAAAGAAAGAATGAAAGAAAGAGAGAAAGAAAGAGAGTGAAAAGAAAGAAAGAAAGAAAGAAAGAGAAAGAAAGAAAGAAAGAAGGAAAGAAAGAAAGAATGAAAGAAAGAGTAAAAGAAAGAGAGCGAGAGAGAAAGAAAGAGAAAGAAAGAGAGAGTAAGAAAGATAGAAAGAAAGAAAGAAAGAAAGAATGAATGAAAGAAAGAAAGGAGGGAGGGAGGGAGGGAGGGAGGGAAGGAGAGAAGGAGGGGAGGAGGGAAGGAGGGAGGCAAGGAAGGAAGAGAAACGCGGCAGGGCTTGAATTTGGAATATGGTACCATTTGTTTGAGAACTTCGTACTTTACTACTGAGCCACACATAGCTATACATTTAATACCAGTGTAGCCCGCCTCTGTGGCGTAGGTAGCAGCGTGTCTACCTCACTTTCAAGAGTTCGCTAATTCGAATCTCGGTCCGAATGAGTTAGCTGAATAACGTATTCCGAAATTTTCCCCTATACTCAAGGATGAATGTATGGTAACTCTAAGCTCTATGGACCCTGGACATTTAAGCATCATTTCAATTATCGTCCTATATGACTTAACTTAGAGGGGGGAATTCATAGCAGTTTAGCAGTGGCGTGAATGTACACCATTGGGGTAGTATCAGTGGCGTACTGACACAATTTTACTTTGGCTTATTGCACCTAATCTTGCACTCTGGGTCCATAGAATTGTTCTCCAACATCTCTCTACAATCCTTTATAGTTACATAATATATTCGTTATTATACTAAGGCCTAATTTTACCGTAATTGATTATTTTAAGTTTAATCTAGATAAATTCAGCACAAAATGTACAGGAAACGACATTTAAACAGTGGCGCCTTAAGTATGAATGCAATGATAGTGCCTGGGCATTCGTTATGGCTTTCTTTTTTATTATTAACGTTCTTAACCAATGGGTAGGAGATATCCGACGACGAGGAAAGGAATGGTTCAACTGATGCACAGTTATATGCAATATATACATACACCACCGATAGTGATGACTTTTCTATGGTTACCACTAAGCGCCATATTCAATTATAACATGGAACTAATTGCGTCCATGGACTCAGAAGTTTAGCCAACTTTTAGCTAATATCGAGCTACCGTAGAATCTATAAATAAATTATTGAACACATATTAATTTAAGTACATTCGTAGGTAGTTTATGTTTCAACACGCATATACTAAATCTACCATATGTTTTCTTCTGAGTAGTCATTATCTCCACTAAACAAAATGTATGGAAAACAAAATAAAGTATTTTTGACTTCACATACACAGAATTATTTATCTTTCTTATAAATGTCCATTTAGTTCTTATGCGGTTAACCATCACATTTTTAATTACGTATTTATCTACAGATCAGGAGCAGGTCTTTCCGTACATTTCAGTTTTATCTTGTTTGCTGGCGATAATGTCGAAAGTAGACTTATTGGTGAAAATCTAGTGTAAGTTAAATAAAGAAGATAGCACATCACAGTACTCATACACTCAGGAGCTTTTAGTTTTCGCTTCAAAAGCAAACGTTTCTTTTAATCCTATGTTCTACAATGCAGGTAACTTTAAAAATGAAAGATTAATATAATTTTAAATCTTAAGGGTGTCCAGAAAGTAAGTTATGGTTCAATTTATCTCCGCTGCAGTGCTGCGATCGCAGTTCCACACATGCGCGGTAGACGCTCTGTATCAGGGAGAAGAAGCGCCATTGTGAGATCGCTGTCAGCCACGTACACTTTGTTGTGCTTGTTTACAATGTCGGTGTTGATTGAAAATCCCGCCGCTTGTGAAATCAAATCTGTGATTCGTTTTCTGAATGCTAGGATTGCGCCGCGCAATACAGAATAAGCGCCGAGGAATGCTGTCAAAACGTGTTGTGTTTCTTCACGACAACGCACGACTACACACTGCAAATGCGACGAGAAACATCCTACCGGGATTTGGTTGGGACGTGTTTGACCACCCCCCGTGCAGCCCTGACCTCGCTCCTAGCGACTTTCATTTGTTTTTGCATCTCAAATCTTTCCTTGGCGGTCAACACTTCAACAATGACGAAGAGCTGAAAGAAAATGTTTCCAACTGGTTGAAGACACAGACGGCAAACTTCTATGAAGAAGGTATACAAAAACTTGTGCCTCGCTATGACAAATGCCTGCAAAATTTTGGCAGTTATGTGGAAAAGTAGTTTAAGAGTTGTAGAATTTTGTGCAATAAATAATTTTTCTGTGTCTGTACACAATTTAATTTTATTACCAAACAGAACTTACTTTCTGGACGTACCTCGTATGAACCAGCGGCAATGTAGAAGCTGATAAAAAGCACAGTTTACCAATCGTTTATACACTTGTTGATAAGTGGTTATCTGACATTTCTCAATATAGCATATAAGTTTTTGTGTGGGTACCATTGGCACTATTAATTGGCGTGTGCTGCCCACAATAGGCAGCATTACTCCTCACTGAAGTCCAGATTCATTGTTAAGAATGACTTTATTTTGTTGCCAGACTCTAAATGGCACGCATTCATAGAATAGAACAATAGCGTTCAAACTGAGAACTTCAAGTGATTACAGAGAAAAGCCAGGCCATCTTGTTTACCAAGCGCCGCTTTCTCGCCAATCTTCCCACATTTGCCCATTCTGGGTGAAGGATGGGGTAGACGAATTCCATAAAATACTTGGGAGTCAAGCTGGACAAGGGTGTAACTTTTAGATAGCACATGCGGGATCTGTCGCATCGGGCATGCGGAGCTTCGACATCGCTATACCCGATGATGAGGTCCACGATGTCTATCTCTGTTAAGCTACGCCTTTTGAAAGCTTTAGTGCTTCCTGTTATGCTTTATGAGTACGAGGTCTGGGGCATGTCTGCCAACTCCAACATACTGCTCTTACAACGAGTACAGAATAGTTGTCTTTGGATTATCTATTCTGAATGCAGACGCTTTCCCGTGAGACTACTCCATGAAGGCTCATCCCTTCCCTATTTGGAGGATATGATTAGACGTCGCGCCGAGAAATTCTACGAGAATTTACCTCACCACCAGAGCGCCCTGGTTAGGTCTCTTATGTCCGATTTCACCAACAGATGTTAAAATCAACGTTAACAAAAGTAACGTAACAATTGTTACAGCGCTAAAACTAATGTTAAATTTCTTGCATTTCACCAACCTGTTTTCTTAAAATGTTAACAAACCTGTGTTAACGCCAAGAAACTTGTAAATATCACACCTATAGAAGGCTATGGATGATTTTCTGAACGTACTCCGATGCGCTTTTGTTTTCATTTTCGTCTGCACAAATGGCGGATGAACAAAATCATAAATGAAGCCGTGAGACAAATTTCTCATCGACGGAGAAAGAATTGTTAATTGAAATGGTGACGGAGTGTAAAAATATCGTGGAAAATAAGAGCACGTGTGCGATGAATGTAAAAGAGGAAGATGTCGCGGGGAAAATATTGGAAACGAATTTAATTCAAATGCATGTGTCACTACTACAAGCACCAAACAACTTGTCAGTATTACGTAAATTTAAAACGAGGAGCGAAAGACAAGTGCCTTAAACGTTTCAAGACGGGAGGTGAACAATGTATTATCCACATAATTCAGTGAATTATAAAATCACAAAGTTATTAATACTTGAAGCAAAGGCGAGATCGGTATATTCCTTTCTAACTCATGTATATTCTAACTCATTATTACGTAAATTTAAAACGAGGTGCGAAGAAGGACAAGTAACTTGAACGTTTCAAGACGGCAGGTGGACAATGTATTATCCACATAATTCAGTGAATTATAAAATCGCAAGTTTATTGATGCTTGAAGCAAAGGCGAGATCGCCCTATTCTTTTCTATGCATGTCCTAACCTCTCTTGTACTTCCGCAGTAACCTTCATAGCAACATGTTTCGACAGTCTATACCTCCGTAAAACAATTTTCTTCGGATAGCTCCTCAAAATCATGTCTCCTCATAGTCCGTACTCTATTATGAATGCCATTTAGACGTCTTAAATATAGCAAATCGACATCAACAGCTGAGTTCATGCTCGCCATCTTGACTATTTACAATTGTTAAGGACTTAGCATTAGAAATTCGGCTTGTTAGTTTAACATGAGTTTTAACACGAGTGTTACGCTAACACTTGTTGGTGAAATGCAATTATTGTTTTAACTAATGCTAAACTCGTGTTAAGTCTTAGTGTTAGCGTAACACACGTGTTAAATCTCTTGTTAAAGTAACAAGCCAAATTTCTGATGTTAAGTCCTTAACAATTGTAAATATTCAAGATGGCTGTTGATGTTGATTTGCTATATTTAAGACTGTCTAAATGGCATTCGTAATAGAATACGGCCTATGAGGAGAAATTATTTTGAGGAGGTATCCGAAGAAATTTTTCTACGGAGGTATAGACTGACGAAACAAGTTGCTATGAAGGTTACTGCGGAAGTACAAGAGAGGTTAGAACATGCATCGAAAGGAATATGCCGATCTCGCCTTTGCTTCAAGAATTAATAACTTCGCGATTTTATAATTCTCTGTGGATAACACACTGTCCACCCCCCGTCTTGAAACGTTCAAGTCTCTCGTCACTTTTACTTCTTCGTACCTCGTTTTAAATTTACGTAATACGTTTCGTTTGTAGTAATGACACATGCATTTGAACTAAGTTTGTTTCCAATTTTTCCCCGTGTGACATATTTCTCTTTTACATTCACCGCACCCGCCCTATTTTCCACGATATCCTTATACTTCGTCATCAATAAAATTAACAATCCTTTCTCCATTTATGAGAAATTTGTTTCATGACTTTTGTTTATGATTTTGTTTATCCGCCATTATTTTAGCTGTGTGCAGACTGCGGTGCAGACGAAAATGAAAACAAAAGCGCATCGCAGTATGTTCAGAAAATAATACGACTCATCCACAGTCTTCTATAACTGTAATATTTACAAGTTTCTTGGCGTTAGCACGTGTTTGTTATCATTTTCAGAAAACAGGTTGGTGAAATGCAAGAAATTGTTAGCGCTATTACAATTGTTACATTACATTTGTTAATGTCAATTTTAACATCTGTTGGTGAAATTGGGCCTTAAAGTGACTTTCTTCAGCTTCTATGGTTTGCTGTTGATAGGCAAGAAATTGTACTGCGTCTTGAAAAATAGTACGCAAGAGCGCATCAAAATTACACAAATAATTAAAATCGTGTTTCTTCTCCATTTTAAGAAGTGACGTGGCACGGAAGCACTACGCCTGGCTGCTGGGAACATACTATGGACTCGAGTAGACGATTTCATACACTCAACAGCGTGTTTCCAGGACCTACATATATTGAAACGAGGGTCAGAACACGTTTAGACACCCCGCCCCCCGCAGAATATAAATTCAAAACTATTACATTTTCTCATAGTACTCTCTCTTGGGCTCTATACATCTTCCCATCTTTCTGAATGAAAGCACTGGTGCCAACCGTTCTCATCAATCTCCACAACAATTTGGGTGATGAAAACTGCTTTCAAGTTACTTTAATTATCCTGGCTATATTGTGTCATATACCAGTAATAGAGATATACAAAACAAAATAAACAAATTCCAAACAATATGTGTCTCAATAAAAAGAACTTTTAAAAATTGTAATCATCAAACTTTGTTAAAACTGTATAAAATAATGGCGATCCCAACCCTGCTTTATGGAAGTGAAAACTGGGTCTTGACTATCTCACAACAGAAGAAAGTGGAGGCTGAGACAGGTGGCAGGTTATAGACTCATAGACAAGAAAAGAAACGAGGATATTAGAAGAGAATTGGAATTTCAGAGTCTAAATGAAACAATCATTGCATACAGGCAAAAATGGCAAGATCATGTGCAGAGAATGACCGAAGACCGTACACCACAAATAGTATACAAATATAAACCTGTAGGTAGAAGAAATGTTGGCAGGCCGCGAATGAGATGGTTCGATCAATTTCCTTGAAGTCAGAACGGGCCACAAGGCTTATACCGTGATGATGATGAAAATGATGATGATGATGATGATGATGATGATGATGATGATGATGATGATGATGATGATGATGATGATGATGATGATGATGATGATGATGATGATGATGATGATGATGATGATGATGATGATGATGATGATGATGATGATGATGATGATGATGATGATGAAAACTGCTTTCTCCGAGCTCAGTTCTTCAGCACGGAGAAGTCACAAGGTACCAGGTTCAAGCTGTAGGAAGAAGAAATTCCAATGTCACGTGGGCAGATTGTCATGATGTAACAAGGTGCCCTTCAAACCAGTTCTGGGTCGGTTTTGTCGCAGATTTTCAAACACCCAGGGAGTGCAACACTAATTTAATTTGTGCTGTGAGATTTCTTTGGTTCTCAGGAGGTGCTGCTGGCACAGCACAAGTTTTGCTAAATAATTTTTAAAAAATGCAACTTCCATTTGTTGTCAACACTTTTTTCCCACTTGTCCTTCACAGAGAACTGACATCCGCACTGAAGATGGCGCTTTGCCATCTCTTTATTCACATTTCATCATCTGCTATGATCTCAAAAACATTTCAAATCACTGAAGCACTATTTGGCATCGTTCCACCGGATGTGCCTTTGAGCTTTGTGATGTTATGGGATCCCCAGCAGGATGAAACTTTGATGACTGGGGAAGTCATACAATATTTTTGTAAACTCTCAGAACCAATTTTCAAGGTTGCCGAAATATCCTGGTTATAACTCGGAATTATCTCTTACCATTGCTCCACAGCATTGGTGTTTTCTTTGACAACTGCTTCTTGACAACCCTTCTTTCTTTACCTTCAAGAGATGTCCAACCTTTGTAAATTCTGCAAGTGAAATTGTTGCATGGAAGGAGTTAAGTCCTTAAAAGTTTGTAACAGTCTTTCAAGACCCTGGCTTTGCTTTAAAATATATTTAAAGGCATCCATCCTTTCGTGAATAATAACTGAACTACTCAATTGTCTGAAAGAGATTCATTTGATTTTTGATATGATGTGCTTCTACGGAAACTAGAGACGTTTGTGTATTTTTAACTTACTTTACTTTCGAGAAAACTGAGAGTGGATGGTCATAAAATAAATGAGACTTCTTTATAAATGTATATACGAGGGCTGTTCAATAAAGAATAATCACAATTTTTTTGACAACGTACCTTTACTCATCCTCATAATTTTGATGGTCCTTCTCAAAATAGTCTCCCCTGAATGCGATGCACTTGCCCCAGCGTTTCTGCCAGTCTTCAAAGACATGCTGGAAACCATTTTTGAGAGATCCTTTAAAATCACCTCCGCAGCCTTCACCACTGCTTCTGGTGATGGATAATGCCTCCCACGAAGGCGTTTCTTCAAGTTAGGGAATAGAAAAAAGTCACATGGGGCTAAATCCAGACGATAGGGAGGGTAAGGGATTCACTTCACGTTGATTTTTGCAAGATATTCAGCAACATTGGCAATATGCGGCCGCGCATTATCGTGTTGCAGCATCCAACCTGCTTCATGCAAATGTGGTCTGCTGCGCCTGATATGGACTTGCAATGTTTTCAGAACATCTCTGTACTATTGTCCAGTTACTGATATATGTGCAGGTACAACATGCTGATAAGCCATTCCATGAATATCCAAGACTGAGATGACCATAACTTTCCCAGCAGAAGCAAACACTTTTGCTTTTGGGGGGTTGGTGATGAGGGAGATTTCCACACTGACCTTTGCTGTTTGCTCTCAGGATCATAATGATGTAGCCAAGTTACATCAGCAGTGATTACGTTTGAAAGAAACTCCGGATCTTCCTCTAGCATCAACTTTAACTGCATGTTACCTCCATTGCAGCGGTAGGCGATACTGAACATGTCTGAACTTGCCTGGTTCTCACAGGCGGAAACCAGGAGTACCAACAATGAAACTACTACGGCGTGTTTGTTTCACATTAAGCTAACAGAATATAATAAGATTGAATTTTAGTGCGAAAAATTATGACCGTAAAAAATTATGATCATTCTTTACTGAACAGCCCTCGTACATGAACGGAGATCACCTCAGGGAAGAACAAATGGGTTAAATTGCAAATATGCCCTTCTTTCAGTGTAATGCTTTCGTTAACGGATGAGGTGAAAATTAAAGTAAAAGGAGAACGCTATGAAAGAATTAATACTAACATACAAATATAGCAACTCAAAACTATGGGAGTATAAAGGTAAAAAACGTGACATAAGTGAATGAGAACATAGAGACTGAAATGATATTGCATCAATATCCTGGATTACGTATCTGTACTGGATGAGTGCCTTTTAATAACATGCATCATATTGAAATGCTGTTTATGATTAGTCTTAAACTACGCATACAGAAGAAACAATCCGGAATATCTATCTGAATAATACGGAAACCTCGCTAAAATAAAAGCAAATTAAGAACCTGTTCCGTGATGAACAGGTTTCACAATGTTCCAAGTAGTGATATAGTTACCTTACTGAGTGTCCATTCTTCCACTCCAATGTCACTTTGCTCTGCACTAATCTTGGTAGTAAACTACGAATTACATATCTGCAACAAACCAGGTTATCAATGGAGATTTCTTTATCGGCGTCTTATCTCTTCCTCGAAAGGATTACGTTGACATTGCTGCCAAAGTACTCTAATTGATGAACAAAATATGGAGTACAGTTGCTATTCCACACGTGCGTCAAAGTTTTCCTTGTTGCTGGAGCTTTTATATCGATAAAGAACTACAAGTATTGAGGTTATCTTATATTTGTTCCATTTATATCCACCTGTAACCTCAATGTGCATAATGGTAGTGTTTTGCCTTTGGAATATATTGCAATGATGTTACCTCGTATACAGTCGATTTTCTTTGGTTTAATGTTACTGTTAATGTCAGATGTTATACTCCCATTAGTCCTGTACCCGTAGGACCAAGGACTCGGGCCTTCTTCGACCAGGGAGTTATCGAGCTGTCCCCAAAGGGGGCCTAGTGCCTCCGTGGCTCTTTCCATAGGACAAGACCTAGTGACTAACAAGGCCCCCCCCCCATCTGGTCCTGTGGACTCAAGACGGGATGGAAGTGGATACGCCACTTACGCGCACCAACTCCAAAATGGGAAGGCTACCGATATGGCCTCGGTTGGGGCGCCTGGTGATCTAGCACACCTTCTACTAGCTATGCTGGCTAGTACGCGGGAATATATGGCTTCCCTCAACCCCGTCCGCAGACGTACCCGATCTCCCACGGGTATCGGGAACGACTGCCCCTCGAGTCCAACCCAATCCGAACAACTCTCATTGAGGGAGGGGCTCGAATATTCGGCCCGATGTTCCTCTAGTAATGTCAGGGGGTCCTCAGCGCCTGCACCACAGCAGCTGAAGGAGACGGATCCGTTCCTTTGGGTTGTATACATTAAATCACACACGCGCGCACACACGTGCAGCTGTCCACAGGTGGACAGGTGGACAGCTGCAAATACTTGGGAGTGTACCTGGCAAGTAATGCTGGATGGGACGAACAAGTAAATTCCACATCTAGGAATGCGTGGAAGGCATTACATTTCGTAATGAGAATATTGAAAAGGGGGAGCGCTAGGTCCAGGGAAATTGCCTACAAGGCCTTAGTGCGGCCGGTTATGGAATATGGAGTAGCATGCTGGGACCCGTATAGAGCTAACCAAATCGATCCATTAGAAAAAATACAGAAGAGGGCAATAAAATTCTTAAAAAGAGGCAAGTATTTTGGGCCTATATAAGGAGATGAGACTAAATTGGAGGAATTAAGAATTAGGCGTAAAAAACATAGGTTGGTAGCATTATTCAAAGCTAATGCTGGTGTAAAGGCATGGGTGGACGTTAGTGTAAGCTTAGATAATCCGGATTATTATGGACGAAACGATCATAGGTATAAAATTAAGCGTAGAAGATACAGAACCGACGTAGGAAAATTTTCTTTTGTTAATAGAACCATTGAAGAATGGAATGAATTGCCTGTAGCAGTCTTTCAGGGCTGTCCCCTGTCGTTGAAGAAATTTAGAAAAAATCTAGATGGTTTATAGTTTAACTTTTGAATTATAATGGTATATAATATGTAAATAGAGAATTAAATAGATATGTTTTAAGTGACTAAAGTAAAATAATATCATGTTTGTATTGTTTATTGTGTTATTGTTGTAAATCTAGTATTTGTAATTTGATCTGTATTCTTAACTCTGCCACCGGGTAGTACCCAATTGCAGTGAATAAATACATACACACACGCACACACACACCTCGGTAGCGTGTCTGCCTCACGTCCTAGAGGTCCCGAATTCGAATCTCGGTCAGGGTGAGTTACCTGGATAAGGTTTTTTCCGGGGTTTTCCCTTATCCTGAAAGACGAATGTCGGGTAACTGTAAGCTCCATGGACCCCGAACTCATTTGAGCATCATTTCACCCATTTCATTCATCGTCTGATATGACTAAATGTTGGAGGACGTACATTAAAAAATACACACACACACATACACACACACACACACACACACACACACACACACACACACACACACACACACATACACACACACATATATATGGCCGCGCCGTGGCTAAGTGGTTATTATGTGTTTCAAATGGGAAGAGTTCTCGCCTGTAGCGAATTAGATGCGTTAGAGCCTTCACCGTTGCCACCTCGTTATCCCCACTCTTTTTATATTTCCCTCTCCCTCTCACTTGCGAGTGTTCTTGGCGGTAACGCAAACTGAATTTTTCAAAGTTTTATAATAATGAAGTTGTTGAAATCACAATTGCAACATGGATATTCATATATTACGCAAATGTTTTAAATATTTACTTTAAAGTTAATTATAGTTTATAAATTACTTATTTTTCTAATCCACCGAAAATACCAGCGGTGCAGCTGTATAGCTGTGAATGTTACTTACGTTAAGAGATAATTCGTCATTGTCATTGTCTACATCGTCTGTGTATTGTAAATTTATGATGACAGGTTCCAAAATCTCGTTACGTGATATTTCTTTCCAAAAATCGTATTTTTGTAGTTTATCTGATGTCTCACACAGTTTTCCCAGTCTTGTTGTGTTCCTTGTCAATTTCTTTGTGAATAAGTCGTTCAATGTCAGTCAGTTTAAAAATACTATTTCTGTTTGCAACATAATTTGAGCTCACATTAACTCTATTGTATTGCTCTAGCAGTAGTAAGGGGGGGGATGGGTGGCGTCTCATTGATCCAGCTGATACACTTTTTTATGGAAGGGTAACTGAATACTGCTCTGAACTCTCTAGAGTAAATAAAGATTACGAACCATTCATAAACAAAGGTATAATGTGAACAGACACGTTCTGCCAGACTAGCAAGTAGTGTATCGTTTCCTCTCATCGAATTCAACAGACACCTTGGCTTATTTATCTTTCACCACGTCATGTCAAATGACCAATTTTGGAGGCATATGCAATGCTCAATCGGCGATTCTCCAAAACAACGTTGTCCACTTGCTCGATCATGTCGTCATACCGGCTGGTGCGAGGCCGCGACTGTCTTGGTTTGTTGTCACATGATGCTCTGCCTTCATTGAAGTTCCACACCCAGGAACGCATATTAAACACATCTATGGTACCATCACCACATGCCGCACTCAACTGGCGATGACTTTCAATAGATGTCACGCCATGAAAATGGAGAAAACGAAAGATTACACGCTGTTCTTGCAATGAAAACGTCCCTATTTTAAGTATCAAAAACAGTCCTAACTCTCGTCGCTGCCATTAGAATTCTATGCACTTTACAGTGCTGTCATCTCTGTCACGCATTTGCAAAGAGTCCACGTGTATTTTAAAAAGAACCGGAAGTTTCTATTTGGTCCCAGTCCTGAAAAAAACATAGGTGTTTTGACTTGAACATGCCTCGTATATACACCGATGGCAGCAAAGGAGAGGCAGGAGTTGTCACAGTATGTGCCGAAAATATTGCCTCTGTTGCCGCCGACAACAGCTAATAAACTGAAGAAAGTATATAGAAATTTTACATTACTTTTTGTTCAAAGAATAATGGAAAGTCCAAGCGATTTCACTTTCAGATTTCAATTGCGTTAATTTGTGGCCGACCCACCGGGACCGCTTGGTGATAGATCGTTCGAGACCGATAGTGCAGTTATAAATAGCTCGTTATGTTCCCAGTGGCGCTCACCGGCAAACTCGAAACTTTCAGATTCGTGTGGGATGTCAGTGATCTCGCAAGGCTTTAGTTATTTGTTTATAGCACGATGTTGCCAGTGAAGTGAAGCGGCAAACCTTGTGTTTTAGTGTTAATTCTTCGCACTTAACAGTAATATGATGAATGATTTAATGTTAAAAGTACAATAAGAAGAATGACATCACAATTTGCCAGTAAAAGTGACTGTGTTTGTGTGATCGAGAATCTTTTAAATTGGTCCTTGATTTCACGGTTTTTTGGGTTAAAATGTCATATAATTTGAAACGGAAGGCCGACTACGGGTGTTAAAACCTTTAAAAACTAAATCACAGGATCACACATTTAATTTTGATCATTCCTGCCGCCAGTGCATCAGCAGATCGTTCACTTACCTAAGAAACAATCAAACTCAAAATAGGCTTTCACCTCTGTCCTTGTTATCAGTGGAAAAGGAATTGTTTAATAAACATTTTGAAAACTCTGTCATTGATGTTTTTAGGAAATGAATTGGCTCATTGAACTGAAATACAGACAATGTAAATTGGAGAAATGTAAATACATTTCAAATAAGGCATTTCACTACAATTTTATTTATATATCTGTTTTAAGTTACAAAATAACCTATATAGTACTTATTAACCTGGAAACCCTCGGAATTTGCGACGGCCACTCCCCAGATTAAGTCTGAAGCAACTGACAACATTTATGAATGACCCACGCCACGCCACTGAGCTGTCACATATACCAAAGAGGAAATGTCACACCAATTGCAGTTCAGACTGCACGAACAATGGTCAAAGAATCAAGCCGAACAACTGGCTATTCTAAAAGCATTGGAATTAATAGCAACCTTTCAAGAGCTCTCTGATGAACAAAGTATCTCAGCCGTCCACACAGACAGCAAATTCACTACAAAATCCATCCAACCACAACAGTCTAATTGACTCAATAAGAGAACAACTACAGGTGAAATGGATTATCCACTTCAGCTGGATTAAGGCCCACGGAGGAACCATCGAGAACAAGAAATCAGACGAGTCGGTCAAAGAAGCAACAGGAAAGAGGCATATACAAGACAAACTAATGTTAAGTCCAAAATTAGCCCACCTACCGGGTATTAGTCTTTAAAAATTGGAAATTAATTAGAACAGAACTAAGACGGTTGTTCAACAAAGAATAATCATAATTTTTTACGGTCATAATTTTTCGCACTAAAATTCAATATTATTATATTCTGTTAGCTTAATGTGAAACAAACACGCAGTAGTAGTTTCATTGTTGGTACTCCTGTTTCCTGCCTGTGAGAACCAGTCAAGTTCAGACATGATCGCTGCAATGGAGGTAACACGCGAGGAGCAACATGCGGCTTTGAAATTCTGCTTTCTCTCAATAGATCTTCAGTTGAGTCCTATTCAATGTTACAGGAGGCCTATGGAGAGTCTGTTCTTCCCTACAGCTCAGCTCGACGGTGTTTAAAATGGTTAAAGAGGGGAGACAATCCATTTCTAAGGAAGGTAGAGCCGGTGCTCCAGTTACTGCTCTTACAGAAGAAAACATCAACACTGCTGCTGCTATTGTGAGAGAGGATCGACGAATTACCTTAAGATCACTTTCTGAAATACTGAACATTTCATTAGGTGCCACCCACACGTTGGTGACAGAAACATTACACATGAGATGTGTTTGTGCACGATTGATTTCCGAACAAAGGGACATTCGCATGCAGGTCTGCATGCAGATAAAGTTGGTGTTAGAGGAAGATCCGGAGTTTCTATCAAACGTAATCACTGCTGATAAATCTTGGCTATATCATTTTAATCCTGAGAGTAAACAGCAAAGCTCTGTGTGAAAATCTTCTTCATCACTAACCCCCCAAAAAGCAAAAGAGGATGCTTCTGCTGGGAAAGTTATGGTCATCTCATTCTTTGATATTCATGGAATGTTTTATCAGCATGTTGTACGTGCACACACATCAGTAACTGGACAATACTACAGGGATGTCCTTAAAACATTGCAAGTCCATATCAGGTGCAAAATACCACATTTCCGTGAAGCAGACTGGAAGCTGCACCACGATAATGCGCGGCCGTATATTGCCAATGTTGTTGCTAAATATCTTGCAAAAATCAACGTGAAGTGCACCCCTCACCCTCCCTATAGTCCAGATTTAGACCCATGTTAATATTTTCTATTCCCTAACTTGAAGAAGCGCCTTCGTGGGAGGCATTATTCATCATCAGAAGCAGTGGTGAAGGCTGCGGAGGCGATTTTGAAGGATCTCTAAAAAATGGTTTCCAGCATGTCTTTGAAGACTGGCAGAAACCCTAGGACAAGTGCATCGCTTTCAGGGGAGACTATTTTGAGAAGGACCATCAAAATTATGAGGATGAGTAAATGTACGTTGTCAAAAAAATTATGATTATTCTTTATTGAACAGCCCTCATACAAAAGGAGCAGTTAACCAAATCATTCTTTCAAAGTGTTAAAGACAGACTGAAAATAAATATACCATTAACAAGAAACATGATAACATTCCTAACTGGGCACGAAAACTCCTATTTGCATAGATTCAAAACAAAAGACTCCCCCCATGTGCTAATGTGGAGGAGCAGAACATACCGTAGTTCATGTTCTGTTTGAGTGCCCAAAACCCGACAGTGAAAGATCCAAAATCAAAACGACAATGCTAAACAAGTATGAGAAATGGACATTTAAAGAAACTAAATTAGTTGATGAATACACAAGAGAATTCATTGGCTATTAAATTCCCCCCCCCCAAAACCTAGACCAACTCTAGAGTGTAAATAAGCAATCGAAAACAAGTATAAATGCACTATTTAAACAACTGCAGCGGATAGCTTCACTATAACTACATCAAGCCAGATGAATTAGATACAATGTTAACTATACGAGGGGAACTGTTTATATTTTGAGCCCTCACCCTGAATGTTTTAGGTGCAAACTGATGTTTCCAATGGCAAGTTTGGCATTGTTGACCATAATCTACATATATCTCGTCTAACAACAGAGTATTTGAAGGCTCAAAAGTCGAATTGATGGGTCATCCACCATACAGCCCTGATTTGTCACACAATGACTTCTTTTTGTTCCCGAACATCAATAAGAAATTGCTATTTTCATCGGTAGAAGAAGCCGTTGATGGCTTCAAAAACATGTTTTGAAAATGTCAAGAAGACTGGAATAAATGCTTTGACAAATGGTTCAAACAGATGCAAAAGTGTATTGATTATAAAGGAGAATATTTTGAAAAAAGAATAAATCAGTTTTCAAAATTGAAATTACTTTGTTTTAATTATTATGCTCAAAATAGAAATAGTGCCCCTCGTAAGGGTAACACAGGATGGCACATAGTTTACTAACGTGACATGGCATGCTTCTATTGTAATGGAGCATGCCGAACTTAACATATATAGATATATGTATTAGATATGAGAGGGAGGGTTTAGCTTGGTTAAGGACAGGAGCCATATTGAGAGGGGGTTCGCCAAAGGAGTGCATTCTATGTGGAAAGAAAATAAGTTTTGAACATTATGTAGTGGAGTGTAAAGAAATTGAAAACTGGAGGAAATTAATATGGGATAAGAACTGGGATAATAAAGGGGCTTACGTAGTAACAATAAAAATGCTTATGCTGAAAAGGGAGAAAAGATTAAGGGAGATGGGGAAATTTGCTGACAAAATCAAAGAGAGATGGTTGAGAAAGGCAAGGAAGTAAGAGATAGAGAAATGGAAGACACAATCAGAACGGCCGCGCCGTGGCTCAGTGGTTAGACCGCTTGGCTCTCACCAAGGCGGCCCGGGTTCGATCCCTGTTGTGGTGGACAACACGGCGCTGGGGTGGGTTTTCTCCGGGACCTCCGGTCTCCCCCGCCATCTTATTCCACCGGTGCTCCATCTTCATCTCATGTATCATCAGTGTCACCGCCTGCGGTGCCGTATGTAGTAAAATCGGGCATTAAACATTACACACACACACACACACACACACACACACACACACACACACACACACACACACACACACACAATCAGAACATTAGGTCAAGGTCGTATAAGGGCTAGGATACAGGTAAATGACCAGGGAGCCAACACCACTATCAGCCCGTAATATAAGCAGCTGACAAATTTGTACCTAGATTAGAATTGTAAAACTTGTAATTGAGATTGTAAGATATGAAAGTACAAATAAAATAAATAAAAATAATAAATAAAAATACTCTAGAGAACATAGGAATTAATACTGATTAGAGAAAAATTCACACCCCAGCGAGCAATCAAACCCGGGACGTCTGTCGCGGTTACCAGGTGCTCTATCGACCGAATCTCTAGCCATTATTTTCAGGGCCTCTTGATTATAAGTAAACGGTTACCTATGGGACTCGCACCCGGGAAGCCACGTGTTCAAATCACGTTGAGTCGTCACTCTGACCTTGCTGTTTTCCGGGGTTTTTCTAGCTCGTTAGATCATATAATGACACAAAATATAGATCGTTATAACATGTTTCAGGATCCAAGGATGAGGTGAATGGATTGTTTGTTTTATGGCTTGGCGCCAGTAGACATTAGGCACCCTACCTGTGTCTCAGCCAACCGCCCCGGTTCTATGTCCTTCGCTTTAAGCCCTTCCTTCCCCGAAGGTTTCCAGGGCGATTCTGCGCTAAGTGCCGAAATCCTGCTCTGCTTTCTGGTAACCATGAACCAAATGCTCATCGCGGTCACCGTTACCAATTAGGCTCCGCGTGACACTGCTGCCATGAACGGGCACATTTCCTAATTATAGGGTCGCTCAACTAATGGTTCCCAGAAATTATTCTTGAAATACGTTTATTACGACCACAAATTATAGCTTAACATATAGAGTGTTGTGGATAGCAGCCCATGTACGGAAGGTGGTCCGTTTAAAACGCTTCCAATCATTAGTACACAATTCTGAGCCTCCACGCTAAACAAATTCTATTAAATTAATAGAGCGAAAACGCTTAACTATATTAACATTACAGAGGAAAAAAGTTCACTCTCTCTTTCAGTGTGTGTAATAATTTAAAAAACCATTTATTCGATTGTGATAATCCTTCCACATTGAAAACCTACATGAAAAAATCGATATAAAGATATTTGTGGAAGTACGTGTTTTGAAGTTCCCTGAATTTAAAATGGTATATTTAGAAACATGACTATTATGTACCTATCAGATTAGTGCCCGAGTGTCTTTGAAAACTGTTATACAAGCCCAGCATCCTCTAAAAATGTATCTCAAAGATTTTCAACAATAAATTCTGATACCAAAATGTCCTTTAATGAAATATTTTTCGAAAATGTCGATTTTCTCAAAAATGGCTCTAAGAATTATGATTAGAATGCCATATCTTTAAGATATTTTTATGACAAATGAAATGTATGTCTTACTTTTCTAAGAATATCCTCAGAAATTCTCTTTATTCCGGGTGACCTTCCATAACTGCTAAACCATAAGATAAAGACAAAACATACAATTTTATAAATACTTTTATTTTGTGAAATGAACTATTTCTGAGATATACTTGTTACTCGTCTGGATTTTGTATTACAGAAAAACCTCTCTAACCCAGCGGGATGGCTCAGGCGGTTTCGTCTGTGCCCCGCATTCGGGAGGCCCGGGTTCGATTCCCTACCTGACTCATGGGTTTTATTGAGGGTTTCCCTGGTCGCTAGGCGCATGCTGGGTAGGTTAATTACACCCCTCCCCGAATTTCCTGTCCCTTCATTTCAGCTCCATTATCATTTCATATCATCTCTCATCTGGTGGTCTCTTTCAGGGTAGAAGTGTCGGTGGGTGTCTCGGCGGTGCATGGCAGGATGATATGCTCTGAGGTAAACTACTTCCACCTCCGGTAGGTCGGTCGCCTGCCTGGGACCTCTGGGGCTCCAATCGCCAGCCAGGGACTTTTGGGGTTCGGATCCTGTCTGGGACCTTTGGGGCTCGAATCGCCTGCCTGGGACCTCTGGGGCTCCAATCGCCAGCCAGGGCTTTTGGGGTTCGGGTCCTGCCTGGGACCTTTGGGGCTCGGATCCTGCCTGGAAGCTTTGGGGCTCGGATGGCCAGCCAGGGACCTTTGGGGCTCGGATAGCCTGCCTGGGACCTTTGGGGCTCGGATCGCCTGCCTGGGACCTTTGGGGCTCGGTTCGCCAGTCAGGGACCTTTGGGGCTCGGATCGCCTGCCTGGGACCATTAGGGCTCTGCTGCTGGGCTCGTTGCCGTCCCGCAGTAGGGGAGCGAGTTCATTGTCCTGGCCTGTCGGGGAAAGTCTCTATCCAAGTAACTGTAGGGACCCTGCCCTCTACTGCCGTGACTCTCTGGGTCGGACGCCGCCTGTCTCCTTCGCCTCATCCTTCCTTTCGGGGGTGCCCCACTTGGAGGCATAGGAACAATGGGCCCTGCATGGTGGCCTACGTAGCGAATCCCCTCCGTAATGAAATCCCCATTCCCAAAACCTCTCTAAAACGGAACGCGATCGTTCCAGGATTTATTTTCCGTTTACATTGGTTTCCGTCTTACAGAGGGTTGTGTTTGAATACAAAATATTACAGAAGCTATAGCCGCACAGGATTACGGTGAAGGAATAATGTAAAATGACGTGTAAATAATAATAGGTTGATATGTACTATGTAGTATATTTATGTAGAATAAATTAGTTTACCTCCTAGTTTCTCTGTTTTCAATTCTCCTTTTTAATGTGCAACTGTCTGTATATCAACATCATTTGCTTCACCACACACAACATTCAAAACTATGTAATGACGATGTTTGAAACTCTGGAGGCATCCGTTGGAAGCTCTGAAATTGTGTTTGACTAATTTTCTTGTTGTCTCTAAAGCTTGAGTCTGAAGCAATTGTCCAGAAATGGGAATTCCTTTGGTGCGCACTAACAAATCACTCGAACATAGCACGATTTAACTTGTCATATTCTGTAGATTTTTCACACGCCCTGCTGTTACTTTTAACCGCTGGTCTTTAATTTTTATTTTTTCAAAAGCTCATAAGTCTGAGTTTTCCCCACTTTAAACAACACAGTTAATTTATTCCTTAGCTGGACGTTTGTTCTTTTCGTGTTCTTCAAGAACTTAATTTTTCCCTCCAGTGATGGAGTCTTATGTTTAGAACTCATTGTAAAGAATTTGTGTACATACAAACTTTGTTGTTAAAAATCATCTAAATTAATTTTTTTTTCTACTCGTACTTGATCACTTGTAAGAACGAAACAGAATGAACACACTACATGTGTGTTGGTAGAGAGTTGTGAGAGCCAATGGTTTGTTTTCCTTTTTCCTCGAAGGATTACAGATTATGACTTTATGCTTAACAGAACTTCGATGCAAGTACAGTCGCCCTCAAAATTATCGCATATTTTAAAATACTATCAACGATCGCACTTTTTTTGTGTTGGAGCCGCGACGAGCAAGTACCGGCGAGTGCGCAGGAAAGAAAGAGATAGATAGTGGTGCCAGCGTTGGGCGCTTCTCGAGAGAAAAACAGAAACAAAGAGAGAAAGAGACAGAGTGATGTCTGGATAGTTCAGCCTTTTCTCTTGCCACCGCGAAAGACCTTGAAACGTCGGCGGCTTTCTAGAACAGTGACTGGATGCATGAAAGCCCGCTAGTGTTAGAGCGCAGTCAGTTGCTAGTGAGTTGTTAGTTGTATGTGCAGCTGTGCAGTAATTGTGAGAATGTGGACATTTGAAGTGTACCGCAGTGAATTTTTTGTTTGTTTACGTGTTGTGAAAGAACGTGACGACCTTGAAGACTATGTTTTGTATGTTACGTCATTTTGCTGCTGTAAGGGGTGTACGTAGGAGAGGGGATCCGTCCCCTTCAGCTGCCGTGGTGCGGGCGCTGCGGACCCTTAGTACTAAAGGAACCTCGGGCCGAACATTCGAGCCCCTCCCTGATTGGGAACTGTTCGGATTGGGTTGGGCTCGAGGGGGCAGTGTGTTCCCGACACCCACTAGAGGGTTGGCTAATAAGTCCCGGGTACTAGTCTGTAGAGCTAGTAGAAGCTGTGCTAGATCACCAGGCGGCCCCACCGAGGTTTTCGGTAGTCTTCCCTGCGGGGTTGACGCGCGTAAGTGGCGTATCCACTTCCATCCGTCTTGACGTTGTAGTCGATGGGGGGGCGCTGTTTAGACTCAAGGTATTGCCCCATGGAAAGAAGCCTGGAGTTTTCCATCGCTCCAAGGTAGAAGGAGGTCCGGGTCCAGGACTAATGGGAGTAGAGCCTCTGGTGTTAACTATAAGGGGTGTACAAGTTTTAATTCTACGAACCCACAAAGTCACAATAAGTACGTTGTAGCCCATTATACATAAAGTAATCCGCTTTAATCAGGTTATTTACACAAACGGTTGCCAAAAAATATTTCCCTTTCCGCGTTAGGCAGTTTTCCGGGTTAGAGTATAATTTTACAAGGGAAAGAGCTCCGTTTCGAAATTTATTTTCCATTTTTCCAGGTTTCCGGTTTATAAGGGCTGCGTTTTAGTCAGGTTTTACTGTACTAAATAATACTTTTCTAAATTGGTCATGCATAAGAGTGACTAGTTCTTAAAACACTTGACTATCGCTTGAAGGCTACTTACTTACTTTTGTTGTTGTTGTTGTAATTTACGTCCTCCATCGTTAAGTCATATCGGACGATGAATGAAATGGGTGAAATGATGCTCAAATGAGCCCAGGGTCCACAGAGCTTAAAGTTACCCGACATTCGTCTTTCAGTATACGGGAAAAACTCGGAAGAAACCTTATCCAGGTAACTCACCCTGACCGAGATTCGAACTCGGAACCTCTTGAACGTGAGGCAGACACGCTACCACCACGCTACTAAGGCGGGCAGGTTACTTACTGCATCACATATTCCCCGTGCACACAGGCAAATTAACAATAAAATAATATTTGCAAATATCAATTAACACGAAGTAGAAAGAGAAACAAGCACATGTAAGAATAGTATACGAGGAGAAAGTGTCAAGTCAGTGCAAAATAACACCCTAGTTTCAAATAGTAATTACTTTCACCAAATTTAACCCCCGTTTCGTTAAATATGGATATCAGAGGTAACCTTTGGCACTTTAGTGTAAACGCAAATATGGCAAGATTTTTATTAGCGTGTCTGCCTTTCGTTCAAGAGTTTCCGAGTTTGAATCTTGGTCAGGGTAAGTTATCTGGGTAAGATGTTCCTTTTCCTAGGGGTTTCCCTTATTCTGAAAGATGAATGTTCTAAGATCTATGCACCCTGAGTTCATTTGAGCATCATTTCACCCATTTCACTGTCAATTATTTTTTCTTTAAGTTAATGACTTCAAGTCCAAAGGTAAACGGAGATGCCTAAAGTGCTTCTAAATTTATCTGACACATTCCTATATGAATTTTGATAATTTTCTCACCACCACTACTATGTGGCTTTTACAGCCCCTTTTGGGTCCCAGCCTCCGTCAGTTTTTGCCTCCATTCATCCCTATCTTCTGCTTTTCGTCTCCACATTTGGACTCCCAAGATCTGTAAGGCATCTCTTCTTACTGTATCGTCCCAACGGTTTTTTGGTCTGCCTTTAGCGCTTGTATTGTAAAAATTTCCTTCTAACATTGTTTGGGGATCTGTTTCTCTTCCATTCTTTGAACATGTCCCGCCCATCTTAATCTTCTAATCTTAATTTCTTGTGCTATGTCAATATCTTTGTATATCTCATATAATTCTTTATTATACCTGTTTCGCCATACTCCATGAACTTTAGTTGGTCCATATACCCTTCGAAGAATCTTCCTTTCGAATATTAATAGTTTCTCCTCCATGGCTTGAGTCAATGTCCAAGCCTCGCAGTCATATAACACTGGTTTAATCAATGTTTTATATAATCTTATTTTTGTTCTAGGGAATATTATTTTATTCCTAAATATTTTCTGTAATGAGGTATATGCTTTGTTTGCTGCTGTTATCCGAGACTTTATTTCCTCATTTTCATCATTTTTATTATTTATAATTGCTCCTAGACACTTGAAGCTATTAGCTGTTTCCAGATGATTTTCTCTAGTGCTGGTATTTCTGCTTTTATTCTTACTACTTTTCTTTTGTATCATAGCTTTTGTTTTCTCTTTATTTATCACAAGTCCTACTTCCTTTGCATTTTCCTCCAGTTTTGTGTATATTACTGAGACTGCCTTGTTGGTTCTCCCTACTATATTTATGTCATCTGCATATGCTAATAGCTGTACAGATCTATAATATATTGTGGATTTTACATCCACTGTTAGTTTCCTAATAATATATTCCAGTGTTAAGTTAAACAAGGTGGGTGCCAACACATCCCCTTTCTTACCACTAAAATGGCCTATTCTTCCAGATGCACATATATTGTTTCAAAAACTGGAAAAATTGATGTTATAGTTTCTTTTTAACATCAGTAAAATAAAAAACCACTATCAGAGAAAAATTTTGGAAATTAAGTGATGCAAAAGTTAAGGAAGGCATTTTTGTCGTACCACAAATAAGAGAACTTGTAAAGGATCCTGCGTTTGACCAAATTTTGGAGGGGAAAGAAAAGGGAGCTTGGGAAGCCTTCAAGGGTGTTCATAGATTTTTAGGCAACAAAAGATATGACAACTACAAGCATTTGGTGACAGTACACCTGCAAAAATACCGTAACCTTGGATGCAACATGTCCCTTTAGATCCATTTTCTCCACTCCCACCTAGACTTTTTCCCTCCTAGTTGTGGAGCTGTTAGTGATAAACATGGGGAGAGATTCCGTCAGGACATTTCTGTTATGGAACAAAGATATCAGGGCCGTTGGAATGAAGTAATGCTTGCGGATTACTGTTGGTCTTTGTATAGGGATTCTGCGGAACTCCATCACAAGAGACAAGCTAAAAGAGGACGAAGTCAATAGACCACCACATGATTCTCTTCAGACATGACTAGCTGCGAAGTATACTTTTTCAGTAATTTAGAACTCTTAGCATGTAATTACCAGTTAAAAAAATCAAATGCACTTTCATTGTTGTTAGCATTTATGTAATTAAAATGTATACTTTTCTCTCAATCCGTTAATATGTAATACTTCCACCTTCTGTATATCATAGAACTAATACAAATTTTCATTGTCATATTTGTTTTTCTCAACCCAAAATTAGTAGGAATTGCCTCATGAAGTGCTCAAAACATTCAAATTTTTTTTTGTCCAGTGTATAGCTTCTTTTTGACACACATGTCATCAAATACTCAATTTCTTCTCGGGCAGCAAGCCAGGTGAAAAGACAATTAGAAAACGACGTTTCGGGAGTGTGCATCTCTCCCATCATCAGGATATATTAAATGCCAGGTCAGGAGATGGTGTGAGTATAGAAAATTAATTGGATCAAAGATACGTAACTACTTAACTTAATTATCAAGCTGTATTGAATTTTGCTTTTTAAGTCGACGGATTTTCACTTTTAAGACCGGTTTCCAAGAAGAACTGAACTGAAATCCAGCATCACGATTAAGCGTGCGCCTCTCGGAGGAAATGGTCAAAGCCTCCTTAATTCTCCACTCCCATTAACTGTTGCATTTCGCCAAGATGGTCGTCTCCCGAAAATTGGCTCTATGGTCATTATCAAGACAATGCTCTGCCAGCCCAGACTTCTCATGTTGCATTAAACGAATGCTCCGTTCATGTTCGTTTATTCTAGTAGCGATGGTCCTTCCGGTTTGTCCTATATACGGTGTCCCACATTCACAGGGAATGCGGTACAATCCCAGAACTTGGAAGTCCAATTTGTCTTTCACTGGTCTCAACAGATGTTTAATCTTCGGAGGTAGCTTGTGGATGGTCCTGATGTTGTATTTGGCGAGAATTGTGCTGATTCTGTCGGATAGATTGCCGGTAAACGGGATGCAGGCTGTAGCAGTAGGTTTATCTGACGCTTGCTGTATTACAGGTTTCCCTTTCCTAGCTTTGGTGATAGAGGCTTCAACGTCATATTTGGAGGAGGTTGTTCAGTTCAGCTCCTCTTGGAAACCGGCCTTAAAATGGAAATCCGTCGACTTAAGAAGCAAAAATCAATACAGCTTGATAATTAAGTTAAGTAGTTACGTTTCTTTGACACAATTTTCTATACTCACGACATCTCCTGACCTGGCATTTCATTTACTGAAAACAGTCTTTTGTTCAGTAATGCGAATTTTGATAGTGTTTTGTATTTGTTTATAGTTGTGTTATATCCAGTGTTTCATTTGTGGTTATAACATTTAATAAATATCCTGATGGTAGGAGAGATACACACTCCCAAAACGTCCATTTCTGATCGTCTTTTCACCTGGCTTGCTACCCGAGAGGAAATTGAGCATATTTGTCGCCAGGAAAGCTTCAGGTCTTATGTCATCAAATTTCAATTCCTTTTCGCGAATGGCAAAGGTATTTTCTCCCATATTGAAAATATTGCAGCTTTTTAATGACTGAATGCCCAAAGTTGCAAATATAGAAGCTTAAAGTATTTTAAAATTGAGTTATTTTAGAGGTGGTGTATGACGTACCCAACGCCACCCAGTTGGTAACAGACTGCACCTTTTCCAAAGAGGTTAACTTGATAGCCTGGGAGTGGGGACTTTACATTGTATTTACCAGATTCACATCGATGTTAAGATTTTCTGTATTATGTGAAAACTGCCTTTATGGTATTGAATAACTACTGGACTAACGAGAAAGTGAAAGTTTTACGTAATTGTTCAGGAAATTGATCTACCACTCCGATTGATGGTTGTTGTATAGCTGAAGGGTACTTATGGGCCAAACAGAAGACTATCGACGGGGAGAGGTTAAGGAACTCCAATGTTTCATATCTTTTCGCGTCAGTATACGGGATCTTTTCATTCGTTATTAAGAATAGCTGGGTCAATACCAAATTACGAACATTAAGGGGAAAGGGGAGTCATCATCATAATTTCTAGCACTACAGCCCATAGTGGGCCTCGGCTTCCCTCAGGATCCTCCTCCAGATATCCCTTCTTCTGGCTACCATCCACCAATTTTTTATTTCCAGCCTTTTCACATCCTCCAATACTCCAACCATCTCAAGTTTTGTCTCCCTACTCTCCTTGCACCATACAGTTTACTCTCCAATACTCTCCTAATTATGCCCTCTCCATCCAGTCTTTGGACATGTGCTGCCCATCTTAACCTTGCTATTTTAATTGATTTTACAATATTGGGGTCTTTATATATTTTATATAATTCATCGTTATATCTGATTCGCCATTCCCCTTTCTCCTTAATTGGGCAATAAATTCTTCTCAGTATCTTTCTTTCAAAAATGTTCAGTATTTCCATATCCTCTTTTGTAGTGACCCATGTTTCACACCCATACATCAGCTCCGGTTTTATTAATGTTTTATAAATTCTAGTTTTTGTTTGATATGTTAAGAGTTTTGATTTAAAGTGTTTTATTAGATTAAAATATGCCCCATTGGTATTTCGTATTCTTTGGTTAATTTCCTCTTTCATGTCATGACTTTCATTCACAAGAGCCCCTAGGTATGTGAATCTATTCACTCTTTCAAATTTATAGTTAAGAACATGGATATATTTTTCTGGCTCTTTAATTTTCTTCTTGACATTAGTCACCATATGCTTTGTTTTCCCTTCATTTCTTTTTAGACCCATCTTAGTTGCTGCCTGTTCTAAGTTTATAAATGTTCTTACCATGTCCCTTTCTGTTCTGCTGATTATATCTACAGGATGTTACAAAAAGGTACGGCCAAACTTTCAGGAAACATTCCTCACACACAAAGAAAGAAAATATGTTATGCGGACATGTGTCCGGAAACGCTTAATTTCCATGTTAGAGCTCATTTTATTACTTCTCTTCAAATCACATTAATCATGGAATGGAAACACACGACAACAGAACGTACCAGCGTGACTTCAAACACTTTATTATAGGAAATGTTCAAAATGTCCTTCTTTAGCGAGGTTACATGCATTCATCCTCCGTCGCATGGAATCCCTGATGCGCTGATGCAGCCCTGGAGAACAGCCGTCCACAATACCAGCACGAAGAGTCTCTACATTTGGTACCTGGGTTGTGTAGACAAGAGGTTTCAAATGACCCCATAAATGAAAGTCAAGAGGGTTGAGGTCAGGAGAGCGTGGAGGCCATTGAATTGGTCCGCCTCTACCAATCTATTGGTCACCGAATCTGTTGTTGATAAGCGTACGAACACTTCGACTGATATGTGCAGGAGCTCCATCGTGCATGAACCACAATGGGGTATTTTGACAATTGTCTGCACGAATGATTTCAATTTACATTTTAAGAGAAATACTAAAATGAGCTCTAACATGGAAATTTAGCGTTTCCGGTCACATGTCCACATAACACATTTTCTTTCTTTGTGTGTGAGGAATGTTTCCTGAAAGTTTGGCCGTACCTTTTTGTAACATTCTGTATATCATCTGCATATGCCAGTAATTGTGTGGACTTATTAAATATTGTACCTCTTGTTTGGATGCCAGCATCCCTAATAACTTTCTCGAATGCTAGATTAAATAATAAGGATGAGAGTGAGTCTCCTTGTCTTACTCCTTTGGTGGTTTCAAACGGTTCTGATAGGTCTGAGAGGACCTTTACCTGGCATACACTATCATTCATTGTGGCTCTAATTAAATTTATTAGTTTTCCAGGTATTTTGAATTCTTTAAGGGCTTCATTCAGATCCAGTCTATTTATACTGTCGTATGCCGAGCTGAAGTCGATAAACAGATGATGGGTTTCAAGTTGGCTTTTTCCAAGATTTGTCTTAATAGGAAAATCTGATTAATTGTTGATTTTCCTTGTCTAAACCCTGCTTGATAATTAGTTATGATCTTCTCTGAGAATGGTAACAGTCTTAGGTATAGGATTTTGGAGAGTATTTTATACACTTTTGATAAAAGTGTAAGAGGAAAGGGGAGTATTCATCATAAACCCATATCATTGTAAGTACAATAATTTCGTAAATAATGGGGCAAGTGAATTCATCATTCGAACTTACAAAGTTACCCGTACATCCTCGGTCAGCCAGTTTACGTATTTTCATTATTTCACGATTTTTCATATTTTTTATCAATTATTTTATTTATAGTCGCTTTAACCATGTAGGTCATATTGAGACTCCTGGTTTACATGTCACAGATTACATTAAGTTTTACATTTACATGTATTTTTGTTAAACATCAGTGACGATTATAAAGACACACAAAATACTAAAATTTCAACAGTCATAGTTCTGAAAATAATCCAGTGCCTTTTAAGAATTTAATGATGTTATCAATAGATTATGGCGACGAAAGAGCTTCTTTGATCTTGTTGGGAATACCATGGTACTGACACTGTTGATTGTAAAGGAAGCAGTCGATGATGATGTACTTCACAGTTAGTACACACTTGCACAAAGTCATCCCGAAAGTTAGTATCTTGTAAACACACAATTTCAGGCAGGTGTTTATTTAACAATAGTTGTAGATATCAGTGGCGTATATTATGGGCTATCAAAGCTATCACCGAAGCCAATATCTAAATTAAACTAAACATTAATAAGAAATATTAACAATAATTGCAATACCAACCGGTTTCCCCCATAAAGAATTAGTGCATAGGGTGGAATATCTCTCTTTCCCTATCACTGAACAGAGGGCAAGCAGAGCTTCAGTAGCTACTGTTGCAGCCTTCTCTACGGTAAGGGACAGTGAGGGACACGGGGGAGGAATGTAGGATTCAACACATCAAGGCTTCGGAACCTTACATCGCTACACTCATACGAACTTCTCCGAAATGTACCGTACGAACACGACTGGCTTAGGAATTCCGCATAGCACGTGGAGTTAAGGGAAAGAAAGAGCGTGTTTTCAATTATTGTGTGATTGTTACGGTCCTCAACAGCCGTATTAGTATTGTTTGTTTCATAGTGTACAGTGTACCAAGACAGTTGCTAGTGCTAATTCTTCGAAATGGGTGAAGAATGTGTAATTAAACAATTAGTGCAAAAACCATTCTCGCAGTTTAAATATGAGGATAAGTTAGTGATAATAAAACAGGGAAGGCCTAATCCAGCTCTTCCGCACTTGCAGTGTGAACAGAAGGGAAAAAATAATAACCCTTATAAAAGGTATTTTAGCATAAGTAATAATGATAAGTATGAGTGACTGGCTCATTCGAACTAAATAAAGTTTATTGCTGGCCATGCTTGTTGTTTGCAACTGAGATACCCTGGAATACTAAAGGTTTCGCAAATTTAGCTTATTTAATCACAGCTTTGGATAAACATAAAATATCAATAACGCATATAAAATCTTTCACGACATTAAAAACTTTCGGCACACAACGGGTAGACCATGCATTAAATTAGCAAAAGAAACTTGTTGACAGTGTGCACAATGAAAAGTTTAAGGAAGATAGAAATGTATTGAAAAGATTGATTGATGTAGTGGTTCTTCTTGCAAAACAGGAATGTTCGTTTACAGGCCACGATGAAAGTGAGCGGTCATTAAATAAAGACAATTATATAGAATTGTTACAATTTCTGGCTAATTATGATGCGGCACTGTCTCAGCATCTACACACAGCTGCGGTTTTCAAAGGCACCTCGGCTCTTATTTACGTGCAACATAAGGATAAATGCGTCTGAGCAACTTGGCCCTTCTATCGGTGGAAAAAGACATTCCTATTTCATTGAGAAGACATAACGAGGAACTGTTTTTTGATAGTGTCACAACGCAGTTTACCCATAAAGAAAGATGACTGGAATTCATGTATACAGGATGTTACAAAAAGGTACGGCCAAACTTTCAGGAAACATTCCTCACACACAAAGAAAGAAAATATGTTATGTGGACATGTGACCGGAAACGCTAAATTTCCATGTTAGAGCTCATTTTAGTATTTCTCTTAAAATGTAAATTGATATCATTCGTGCAGACAATTGTCAAAATACCCCATTGTGGTTCATGCACGATGGAGCTCCTGCACATTTCAGTCGAAGTGTTCGTACGCTTCTCAACAACAGATTCGGTGACCAATAGATTGGTAGAGGCGGACCAATTCCATGGCCTCCACGCTCTCCTGACCTCAACCCTCTTGACTTTCATTTATGGGGGCATTTGAAAGCTCTTCTCTACACAACCCAGGTACCAAATGTAGAGACTCTTCGTGCTCGTATTGTGGACGGCTGTGATACAATACGCCATTCTCCAGGGCTGCATCAGCGCATCAGAGATTCCATGCGACGGAGGATGGATGCATGTAACCTCGCTAACGGAGGATATTTTGAACATTTCCTGTAATAAAGTGTTTGAAGTCACGCTGGTACGTTCTGTTGTCGTGTGTTTCCATTCCATGATTAATGTGATTTGAAGAGAAGTAATAAAATGAGCTCTAACATGGAAATTAAGCGTTTCCGGACACATGTCCGCATAACATTTTTCTTTCTTTGTGTGTGAGGAATGTTTCCTGAAAGTTTTGCCGTACCTTTTTGTAACACTCTGTATATAAACAGGTATGGTGAAATTGTTTGTTTTCTTTTTTAATTAATTTAACAGCTTGTTTCAAGGAAAATTGATTTAAATGCACTGTTTGTGAAGTTAACATTTAATCAACAATCCCTTATTGTCCACATCTGTTAGGCCTAGTCACAATCCCAGCATACGCTAATTGTGTTCGAAAACTGTTCATGTTCCACTGAAGAAGTGTTAGTACCATAAACAAGGAAATAGATGCAGAAGGAAAACACTCATCTTTATGCACAGGAGGCAGGCTCGTCACTAGATGAATCCAAAACTAAACTAATTTGATTTTGGTTTGCGGCCTTTAGAAATTTCTTGACTATTCGGGTACTTTTATTTTTTATGGTTTTAGGGATAAAGCTATTTTAAGGCTTCAGCTAATCCCAAAAGATCATCAGTAGCAGCTGCTGGTATGCCACTAATTCCAATAATATTTTCAAAAAATGATTGAAGTTGTAAGTAGCGGAGGGGACAAAACTATGGATCGCCTTCCAGAATGTGTTTGACCGGTTGAAGCGTCTTACTAATCTCTGTGTTACGTTTGTCTATCTTTGACTTTTTAGAAACTTGTTTTGCCTTCCGGTTTACGTATTGTTCCGAACTACCAGTTACAGTATTAACGGTAGACTTTTCGGTAGACTATCGGCCTCTTTAGAGCAGCATGATGTGTTATTGATGTGAGTGATGACTGTTCCGAAGGAAAGACTAAGGTAGTTTGTATAGATTCTGAGGGTTGCCACTTTTGATCGTGATTACTCTCGGGAGGTGAAGATGTGAGGTTAATTTCCGCTTCACTTTTTGAAGAAGATATTTCCTTGGCTGTTTATCTCCATTGTTTGTGAGTGTCCTTGAAGATTAGGAAATTCCGAGATGTTGAGTTTGTCAGCAGGATGATTACAATGAAAATGGGTTCATTATTTACTGCGGTAGCACTGTGAGGACAGGGCCTAGCTAATGTCCTTCAGTCTAACAAAGAAGGCAGGTGGGCGAATCAGAGGATATATAAATCCAGTAATTTGTGCTCTCATTATCGATTTGAATTGATTCAGGAAGTTTAGTAAAGTCTTCGTTTTCAATGTAAATCTGCCTCCGGAAACTGATAATATGGGAAAATTCTGGAATTGATAATCCTGCTCTTATTGGAGTGATCTTAGACATTGGTTTAATACCAAGTTTAGACAGATTGAGTTGCAGCAGAATACCTTAACCTAGAACTGTTTGGACATACATTGGAGTTTTCTATTTTCTGTTGCAGTAGTCGGAGAATTGCCTGTTCCATTACGGCAAGAAGCAGTGAAGTTTTCTGTATTCAGCAGATCCATTGTGATACTTGAGGCTTATTTGCTGTCGTTATTTTCGTTCAATGGGTTTGAAGAATCTTGTCAACCGCCATGAGAAGAGGTGGACATGTAGAACGAAGAAAGGTTAGTTGAGGTTATATATGAACTGATTTTTCAAATTGTCATTTAAAATTTTCTAGGAAATGCACCGATATTTCAACTTAACTGGTGTGTGGTGTTTGCAAAAGTAGTGTACATGCATTTAACACAGTAAATTCTTTTGTATATCTAAAATTGCAGTGGAAATGAATTTTGATCTCACGAAGTATAAAAACGTCGACATAAGGAATTAATGAGTGGTTCTACTATCGTTTGTTTTCACGATTTTAAATATTTATCCTGTATAATGTTGGTGATTGTGACACGAGTGCATCTTAAGCGCATCAGCAAATTTTCGCGAGCGTTCACAATGAAGGTTACACCAGGTAGCCCCACCTAAGTAGACATCTTCTCGTGCGTTAAAACAGTTGCCGAACGCAAAGGGGCAATTTCAGCTAAACACATGGCTTTAACTAGCGAGGGTAGTTCATAATAGTTAACCAACTGAAAATGTCTTAGAATGTTTTCCACTTATGTCACAGTCTTAACTTTGAGAGAATAAACGCAGTTTTTAGACTAGCAGTTGGTTGAGCCCTTATTATTTAATTTTCCCGTATCTACTGATAACTACTTTTAGTTTCTACTACGTACCGGCTTGCAATTAGTAGGGAAAATATTGCATTCCATCCAAAAAAATTATATTCTGAGATTGCAATGTAAATACAAGCTTTGAGATCCTTTGAATTAAAAAAGCACAAGTATTTTTAGAAAAGGGCCCGGAGTTATGCGTATATTCGTGAAAAGTATGACTTAAAAATAAAAGGCATGCTAAATACCAAACTTGGTATTTTAGTTCAGCATTTTCCAAGTATGCAACGAGAATGTTTTCAAGAAAATACTCCCACTCTTCACACGGAATATTTCCCTAAAATTGTGATCTTCTTAAGAAAAAAGTGAGATTATTCTCTTAAAAAATGAAGACTTTGTGGCAAAACTAAAGACAAAAACATTATAAGGCCTTTTCGGTTGTTTACATTGTTGTGGTCTATTATCACGGAATACACACGCTAGTTGAATACCTGGAACTGCCTCTCAGGATCGTTCACGCCACTGCCGTGCGTTCAACTGGAATTGCCCAGTTGCATTGCGCAACTGTTTTAACGCACGAAAGGAAATGTGGTTACCTGAAAGTCGGGACGGTTAGGCCACCTGGTATCTTTACGCGTTACACACAAAGTTTTATGTAATTCTAACATTAAAATATATAAAACACTAATAAATTTGCAAAATGTAATGTTTTACTGCATTACAGATAACGTAATATTTTTGCTAAGAAAAACGTTTTGTTGATTTGAACGGTTTTCAAAGAAAACGGATGGTAGTTATAAAGAGAACTGTACTTCAATCAATATTTTAAAGGGAGTCGAGTGTCGAGATTACTGAGACTTTATTATTTCCACAAAAGTCAAAAGATGTTTACAAAAAGAATATGATAATTTTTTAGATGGAGATACTTGTTACTAATTAATTACGTAATTGAAAGGGTAGAACCAGACTGAAAATTCAATGCCATAACCGGGATTTGAACCACGGATCTTCTGGTCTCCGTCCAGCCGCTCTAAACCATTGAGCTACTATGGCCAGCGTGCCGACATGACATTAAATTCTCCAACTGACTCGTGTTTTTCCCGGTAAACCACTTAGGAGTTCTCATAAACACATGAGACAACTAGCTTAATGGCGACTTACTATGCTGTAAGTACTTTAAGGCCCGGGCTTTATAATTCCCAGCCTTTATATTTTCATTAATTGACCTAATAGTGGTTAACTATAAAGCCCGGGTCTTAAAGTACTTAGATGTTGTAAGTTGCCACTAAGGTAGTTGTCTCATGTGTTTATGAGAACTCCTAAGTGGTTTACCGGGAAAAACACGAGTCAGTTGGAGAATTTAATGTCATGTTGGCTCGTTCGCCATAGTAGCTCAATGGTTAGAGCGGCTGGACGGAGACCAGAAGATCCGTGGTTCAAATCCCGGCTATGGCATTGAATTTTTCAGTCTGGCTCTACCCTTTCATAGTGCGTCCTACACATGGGTAGTGTGAAAGAACAATTAATTTCCATTAATTAGGTAATTGTTTCTCTGGCACCAGTGCCAGATTTGGACCAATCGAACACGATTTAATAACGCTGTTTCAATACCAGGATGGCTTAAGATTTATTTTTATGTAATTTTAAATCACATTTCGAAGACATAAGTATATCAAAAAGTGTGTTCAGCAAAATCTCTACAGAACCGAAATAATTACTATCAAATACGATAGTTGTAATTATGAGTTAGGATCCACAGATTACAGATATGATATTTGATTAACCATAGTAATACAACTATACTAGAATTATTTCACAATAAATCTATTATAATAAACTAAATAAAACTATTTTAGATTTATACGTATTTTGTTATTCTTGAATAGCACCGATTCCAGTACTGCTAGTTTTCAAATTAATCTGCAAGCATCACAACTTTTAAATATAATTTATAAATAACAATGAAGGCACATAAAGCTCATCTCTAAATGGTAAAAATTTCAGCCATTCGTAATAAAAATAATTAAAGGACTGATTTTCATCACACAACGCGAGCGTCATAGGCCACCTTATCATTGAATTGAATCGACAGGTGTAAAGCAAGTTGGCAGCTGATGCATTTATCGATTTATAGTATTGTGTTCAATAGCACATCGTCCAAGAACTTAGCAATGTTTCGTCCAAGAATATAAAGGCTTGTTAACCGAGGTGAAAAAGGTCAATCAAGCAACTGTCAAGAATTACTTCCCACACATCGCACCCGATTTTGTGAGGCACGCCCTTAGCACGCGCAACGATTCGGATATTCGTTGATGGGATCTCATCAACTTAATGAACCAGCCTTCAAGATGGGAATGCGACGACTTCTTAGAGCAAACAAAGCATTTAGTTCCCGGTACTCATAGGACAGCAAATTCTCCGTGATTTACCAGAGCATAGCATTTTTAAACATATATTTACTTATATTCCTTCCTTTATGATGGTTCCCAGATCGAAGACGTGGTAAAGTGGAGGAAATATTATCGCACCCTGACGAATGATGTTTTGAAGACCATCCTTTCTGCACCAAACTGAGGGCTACAAATATAAACAGGAAGTAGATGGCTCACCAAAACCATGTCCTAATATAATCAAACGACAGCTATCCATTACGACAAAGGCGCCTTTAGGAATGCCTTTCAGGGATTAGCTTATCTGGAAAGCTAATAAGAAAGCTCTGTTTGAATATGATTGTAGATCAAAGTGCAGCATTTTCTTTACTCTATTTCTATCATACCTATTGTGTCATCTCGTATTGTTCCTTAAGTACATTCATACAACTCGGTAAAGCTATCTTTGCAAGAAAGCTGGAATTATTGAAATTAAATTTAGCAAGTGTCCACATATTTAAAATGGGTTCGAAATCAGTTCAAAATTAAGGGTAGATTCTTAGAGAAGCTCTTGAAACTGAATTATTTTAAAATTATTTAATAATATATATGTAACCAATATTACCTAACATAAATTGATCCTTCATGTATTCGTGCAGTGGCCATTTCCAAAATTTTTATGCAACTGGTTTATAAATAAAAATTTGACTAATTTTACATCAAATCTGATGTATTTAATTTGCCTGACTATCTCTATTCACTCTTCTATAACAACTTATTCTTGTTAATTGATAAAAAGCTTTCATCACACATTTAAATATTTGCTGTACATATAAGAAGGTAAACAGACTTAAGTGATGTTCATATTTTTAACAAGTGGATCCCTACATGATGCTTTTCGAAATGTAGGCCAAGAGGAAAAATAAACAATAATTTACCCCTTAAAAACGATAAGTATTTAACAATTAAAATTAATAACAAGGAATATCTCAGGAGTGGTTAATGCCATAAGAATGCATTTGATGTAAATTGTGTTTTAACAAGTTTTAGTAAGATTTCATCCATCTATTATGGTTTACCAATTATAGAAAAGTCCTTCAACATGAAGATTTCACAGGCTGTTCCCAGAGAATCCAATATATACATTTTACCTATCATGGAAATATCTTAAAATACATAAATTTTATACAAATTTAAAATGGAAAAATTTTAATAACATAAAACAATGGAAAATTGTCTCACGAAGAAGGATAGTTTGGTTTGGAAGTATTTAGATGTTGAAAATATATGCCAAGTTTATAATTTAAAAGACTTTTTAAAGTTATGCTGTTCATATACCATACATACCCTTTTTCTATTTTTTTTTGGGGGGGGGGGAGGAGGGTTCAGGAATCTCAAACATGTTCTGTTGAAATCTTAGTGTTACTCGACAGAGCGTTGAGGCGTATTGACCTTCAGATGACCAGCGCTGTGATCGTCTCTTATTGGGTCTTATCTCCTCGATTAGAAGAGTGAAATATTAGTAAATTGACGTACAGTAAGCTACGAAACACAAATAGAACGATTACGTATAAAATGAAACTATCTACAGTGAAGCAACAAATACTACACAAATATAAATATTTGATACAAAGGCTTCATTATCTTAAGAAATCAGTGTTAATACTTCTTTCTAATGGAGATCGATTTCACAAACAAGCTAAAGATAAAGCTATAAAATTCGCATTAGAAACTGAAATTAATGGATTTCTTCCTTTTCTGGATTTGAAGATAATAAGAAATAATAACAAATTCGATTTTGGTATTTATAGGAAGTCTACTCATATTGATAATTACATAAAAAATAAAAGTTTTAACCCTTTTCCACATAAATTTGCTGTTTTAATAGTTTTATTTATAGATTAATAAATATACCCCTGAATAAAGAAGAATTTAATAAAGAATATAAACATATTATTAATACAGATTTAATTAATGGTTTTAATAAATACTTTATAAAAAAGAAGATTGAAAAATTTAAATATAAAAAAACTGTTAATGATATTTCTACCCTTAAAAAATAAAAGACAATTATAATTTTAAAAAGTTTACTCACCATCCTTAGGTTAATAAACATTTTCAATTTTTTTTAAGAAGTTGGTATAGCTTTAGTTCCTCAAAATATAGTATTAAAAGTTTACTGCTTCTTCTAAAAAAGATAAAATTCCTAATAATAAAAAATCTGATATTTATCAATTTAATTGTTTAGATTGTGATCAGGTTCATATTGGAAAGACGAAACGTAATTTAGAAACCAGAACAAAAAAACATTTTCGTAACATTAGGTATAAACAAACAGATAAATCGGCCGTAGCAGATCATTTTTGGTCATTCAACCATGAAATAAATCCTGAAGCTAAAATTATTAAAACAATTAAATGGTCCGATAGATTTAATAGTTTGGGAAAAGATGTTTATTTTAAAAAATAAACATCGCGTAATGAATTTTGAAATACCAGCAGTTGATTCTGTTTTTAGGTTTGTTTCGTTTTCAGATTTTGGCAATACTGAAGAAAAAAAAGCAATATCATAGTAATCTGTATCCTTGACGACGAAGTATGTGGACTGAAGAAGCAAACGAATTGTTTGTGAAATAGATCTCCATTAGAAAGAAGTATTAACACTAATTTCTTAAGATAAGTGAAGCCTTTGTTGCAAATATTTGTAGTTGTGTAACAAATAGAACGATTGGAAGCTGCGTGTGTCTATATGATATGTTTTCTAGCGCCTGCCTATGTATAACACATATCTGTCCAGAAGACATGATTATATCTGAACAGAGTATACATACACTGTACTCGCCGTGTATGTGCGATAAGCTCAGGTAAACATCTGTGTTGCGAATTTTTGTCGATACGCCTTCTCGCTTTGCCATGTAGTACCAAGCATTTTGGGTGCAATGCAGTAGTTCAATTTGCAATAGGTAAGTATTAGAGAAATGTACAGTGTGGAAATGGTGTTTCCATCTATGGAATACATCAAGGATAGCTATAATACCCTTCTTGTTGAATCTGTTTCCTTGGTTGTCTCCATTGATATTATCTTGTTACATTATACAGCTTGAAAAGTTTAACATTTTCGTGCCATTACTTCTGTGAATTTAGCCAAACTCACTTCTTTGGAAATACTTTATGTGTTTACAAACATCATCTGATAGAAGTCTTAATTATTTCGTGGCAAGGGCACAAACGATTATAAGAAACATATATACATTACAATTACATATTTAGAAGGTTACACTTTCGGTGGAAAGAAAAAAAAAAAAAAAGGTATCTGCACTGACAGGAATCTCAAAGACCAGAGCTGATTATTCACCTCCGAAACTTCCCAATGAGTAAACAACTATCACGTGGATCCTATGTCAAGAAATGAACATGAATATGGGAATACTCTTGTAATGGATGTAGCCATTGTTTATGTATCCAAACTACCTTTCTGAAAAATCACTTTACATGCCTTCATTTTAATGCCTCTTACACAGTCAACAGTCAAGGACATTAACATTGCAGTAATTTGTATCATCTATCATTATTCACCATTACGAACTTAATCATTCTTAGACCTAAGATCTTTGTAGGATATTTCTGCTAAAACAATGCTATGCTAAAAGAGTCAGTCTACATTGTTTTCTTCTTGTGTACCATAATTTACAACTTATATTCACATTTCTTATTTAAGACTGTTCAACTGCTTGATCTTTATACAACTTCAGAAACATTTATTTTACACATTTTAAAAATATTTAAAAAAAATGCAACATGATATGTTATAATAGTTTCCTATAATTTTTTTTTGGGGGGGGGGGGGGATACCTGGCGGGTGCCTGCCGTGGAGAAATTGAATCAAGCCTTTGTTGTTTATCGACGAGAGAGCACTCCAATTCTAGAACCTTTTCGTCGCGCCCGCAGGCTTAAAAGTGCGTGTGAAACCTAGCGGTCGAGTTCAGCGCAGAGCAGAAAAGTCGTGAAGTCAGAGTAAGCAGAGTAAGATCTGCATGAGTGAAGTGCAGAGCAGTGTAAAAGAAGATGTGCATGCATCAGAGAAATTACAAGCAGCACAAGTCGATGCGTGCAACAGAGTATAAAGGAACATCGCTGTGTATTTGTAGAAAAAGAGGTGATTGTAAGTTAGAATTGGGCTAAGGATGTTATGACAAAGTGAGTTAAGGTGAATGTCGTCTTGTCATTTTTGTCACACTGGTGTCAGGAATGGGATAAGAAGCCACGATGAAGGCGATGTTTGAAAGCTGTTGGAAGAAATGAAGATGGAAATAAAGTCTAAATGGAAGAAGCGAAAAAAGAAATGACGAGTAATTCGTCGATGGAATAAATGAAGACGGAAATGAAAAGTGCTAAGGAGGAAATAAAAATAGAAATGCCCGAGATAAACCTGGACTCGGTGGACTCTTGCGGCATGAAGGACGTTGAAGCGCACAGCACAAAGGAGGAAGATCTTAGCCAACGTGTTAATGTCCCTGAGGACCTGAACGCACGGGTTAACGTTCCGGAAGAAAGAGTCGTGGAACAGGAGCTGCTTACAGGTGAAGAGGATGGAGCTGGTCTGAGCAAGGAGCAGCTGGCGGACAAGTTGAAGACTGCCCCGCCTTGAGCTTTAGGAATATTCGATACGTTAGGAGCAGAGGATCAACTCAAGGACGTCAGCGATTCCCCAGAGGCATGCTTTGGAGAAGCGGTCACCTGGAAAAAGTGGCGAAAGACTGTCAACAACCAAATGGACGAGCCGGGAGGAAACGAGTAATAGTTGGTGCGGTATACGGCATCTGAAACAATATCCTGGAGTGACGCTGTATGCCTGGAAATGTGAAATGTGTAGTGTTTAACGCCCACTTTTACTACATACGGCACCGCAGGCGGTGACACTGATGATACATGAGATGAAGATGGAGCACCGGTGGATTGAGATGGCGGGGGAAACCGGAGGTCCCGGAGAAAACCCGCCCCAGCGCCGTGTTGTCCGGCAAGATGCAGGAAAAGAGTATCGGATATTGGTGGACACATAAGGGCAGAAATGATCGTGATGAAACTCAAGTGGTAGAAGGCTTGCCATCGAGGAAAGGCATTGGTCCTACCAAACAATGACTGCATTGGGCCTTACCTTGCTTGTGGAGAAGGAAGCCTTGATGTAATTGACCATGGGGTGGAGCGTTTTAAGTCCGTGGGTGTACGTCGCGAAAGTGTGTGAGGTGATACTTGATCTGGACGCCTTCGGTAGTCAGAGGCGACGGTTGGCGTTCGCAGAAGGATCCTGCGATTTAGACAAGACTAGATAACGCTCTGAACATCCAGTGAACATCCTAGAATTGCAACATAACCTGCCACATGCTACGGGTCGTCCTGCCAGGAGTGAGATGTGTTCGGAAGCGCACCATGAGCGCCAGATATCATGGAAGCGTCCTCAGCTCCAGGTAACGTGCGATCCGGCACAACCCAGAAGGAAGACTACGGACGTTGCCGACAGTAAGGCATGCATCTCCTACCCGGATTAAGGGGCGTTGCCCCAAGCTTCAACCAGCGAAGCAACAATGTACAGTGGCGGATCTTTGCTCGGTCGCCCAGAGCAAAGATGCGGGCAGTACAGCGACGACCAGCCCTGAGGGAGCACTGTCATGGCGACGGCGGGTGCCTGCCGTGGACAAATTAAGTGAGTCTAACCCTCTAACCATTTCATCAGCTTTGTTGTTTGCTGGCGACAGAAACAAAAAAGGGGCAACATTCAAGGATAGCCTCTAGCTGACATCACGAAACTGAAGCGCGAACCTCACTGTTGTCCAGACGTCGAATTCCGAGGCTGTTCCGACTCGGAATTCGACAGCATTCCACTTACAGAACCTTCTCACCGTTACTGGCAAGTTATAAAAGGCGGTGCGAAACCTAACGGTCGAGTTCATTTTGACTGACAGTGCAATCCGGAGCAGAGCAGTCCTTAAGTCAAGATTAGTGCAGTTTGGTCCAGGTTTTAGTCGGTCTGCAGAAGTGCAGGGCCTTCCTCCAACTATCATACTGAATATACCGAGGGACCCAAAAACATCCTAAGCTGCGCAGTATTTTGTCTGTCCACGTCTTCGGCACTCATTGCGTCTCTTCCTCCAACTATCATACTAAATATACTGAGGGACCCAAAAACATCCTAAGCTGCGCAGTATTTTGTCTGTCCACGTCTTCGGCACTCATTGCATCTGCCGTAGTCATAGAACTATGTGATCTGTTTTAATCTTTTTTGAAGATCACAGCTTTCACCAATGAAACAAGAACTTAGATTTACTAAATTTACTTACCTCCCCTGAGCCACAAAAAGTTACAAAAAATATTCAAGAAATACAATATAACATTGGCACCAAAAAACAATTGCAACATTAAAAACCTACTTAACAGTAATAATACTGATAAGATAAAACCAGAAGAAAAGTCAGGCATTTACAAGATTAAGTGTAAAGACTGAAAAAATGTACATAGAGAGGACAAAAAGAAACATAGGCACTAGAAAGAAAGAACATTTTAGGCACCCAAGATACAAAAATATTGATAAGTCCGCAATAGCAGCTCATTTCTGGTCTGAAAATCATGAAATTGAAGGTAGCACCAAATTACTAAAATACGTACAAAAACATAGTGAACTCGTCGCATGGGAGAGAATATACATAAAAAAACATAGAAACCAACTAATGAATTTTGAAATCCCACCAGAAGACAACCCCACATTTAAATTCATCACAAAATCAACAGATGGCAGCAGCAACTCCAGAACTACCCACACCACTGGATCAAGCTTTAGTCGCATTAGAGCCGATGATGCAAACAATGGTTCGCAAAACATGTTCTCAATATAGGTACGTAAGTGAAGCTGATGTGTAATAAAGACGACTCATCTATAGACAAAAAGTTTGTTTACTTTTTAACTTAATGTCATCAATGCTCAGTCATTATTATGTGATTCAGAATTGGAACAAGTCACTTCAAACCTTTATCAAATATTATTATTACGATATACATTTTATTTTATTATTGTTTAATGAGGAGACACAAACTATAATCAATTAAACAGGTATGTTGCAATTACAGCAGCTCTTTCATAAAGCTTAAGTTTTATATTCATTTACCTCTGACATGTCCAATTTATTCAATTTAAAGGTGAGTTGATTAATGACACTAAACAACACTTACTTTTAAATTTCCTGGAACATGTTTTGGAGGCTACTTTCCTCCATTGTCAACCAGACATCGACTCCGGAAAGTAGACTCCAAAACATGTTCTGGGAAATTTAAAAGTAAGTGTTGTTTACTGTCATTAATCAACTCATATTTAAATTTAATTTATTACAACAACACTGTTTTCAACACTTCCATGAAAGGAAATTATGTCCAATTTATTTTGACTTGTTCCCAAGCATTATCCCTTACTCTATATTATACTTTGTGTGATTTATTGTACAACACATAGCCCTGTTGTACTAAATTAGTTAACTTCTCATCCACTGCTGCAGATAAAGATTACATGTGCAATTTTAACCGCTTCAGCAATGGCCATTTAAACCCTGCAGGGCCGGAAACGGATACCCAATAAACAGAACAAGACATTTAAATTGTTAAATCCTATAAAAATGATTCTTAAATAGACATTTTTATCTTCTATATTTATTAAGTTATTTAAACAAAACAAAACCTGGTTTAAAA
Source organism: Mantis religiosa (assembly GCA_030765055.1). NCBI lineage: Eukaryota > Metazoa > Arthropoda > Insecta > Mantodea > Mantidae > Mantis > Mantis religiosa. The sequence continues at coordinate 234,967,783 of CM060947.1, read as the reverse complement.
CCCATTAAAGGCAGAATACATCCACAGTATCATAAGTAGAGAGTATGTTATTAAATCATTGAAATTTTACAACTTTTTTCACAGTAGCAAAAGCCATTCTTTGCATGGAATACATCTAATATTTGAGGAATTTTGTTTTGTGTGCACGCAAACGATAGCTGCGTGAGTTCTCAGATTCAAGGTTTTAGGCTTTAGTTTATACTAACCAAGCAATAATCATTGTATATGTTGTATGAAACACACGCTGGAAAGAAACAAACCTGTCAGCATCTCTCTTATTGCAGTATTTCACAACCAAAGTTTATGCTAGCCTTATGCAGCTGTTTTTGCTCAGTATTTGTTATTTATCCTTAGTGGGTGTTCAGAGTGATTTCTTATAACTATAGAGCATTAGATGAATAGCACATTTGAAATTGTTAAATTTCAGTGTTAACCATGGCTTATCCTAGTAATGTAGCAAATAAAATAGCTTGCATAGGATGTGTACAGGCTTCTGATTGAAAATGTGGAGAACTTTTTGCAGTTTGACATCATTTGAATATTGGATGGTGATTATGAGGGAGGTGATGATATAGGTTGCAGTGAGGAAGAAAATGACCCACTTCCTTCAGGTGTTCGTGAAGAATCAATATTGTGCAGTGATCAAAATAACTCGAGAACACATAGACATATGTATAAACAAATGCACATATAGACAAACAGATATACTTACACCAGAGGTGTACATAGGTGGTCTGAAAAGTTTCCGACCTAATAAAGATACAAGATACTTTTTCAGATTTTTTATTTTTCAACATAGTCTCCTTGTAACTCTACACACTTCTCCCAGCAATGCTCCCATCTCTGGAACCATCCAAATAGTACTTGGCATTTTTCTCTGCAAAATAATTGTTCACGAAGGCGATTGCCTCTTCATTTGAAGAAAATCTCTGTCCTCTGAGTGCAATTTTCAGATGAGGGAACAAAATGAAGTCACTTGGCACTAGATCCAGTAAAGCGGATGGTCAAGCAGTTCAAACCATAATTCATGGATATTTGCCATTGCAACCGCTGAGGTGTGAGACAGTGCGTTGTCTTGGTGAAACAGGATTTTCTTCTTCTGCAAATGTGACCGTTTTTCTGCAAGTTCTGCCTTCAGCTTGTCAAGTAATGATGCATAGTATGCTCCTGTAATGGTTTTTCCTTTCCGAAGATAAATTAAAATAACTCCATGACTATCCCAAAAACAGTCGCTTTCGTAGCTGAAAAAACAGTTGTTTTGTTTTCCTTTTTTGGAGCCGGTTCCCCTTTGCAGTCCACTGTTTGGACTGTATTTTTGTTTCAGGCATATAATGGTGTATCCAAGTTTCATCTTCAGTAATTAATCAGCGCCAAAACTGTGCCGACAGAGCATTGGAAATGTTCATTCGAACACGTGTTTGGTCTAACATGAGCAAACGCAGCACCCAACACGCAGACAGCTTTCTCATGTCTAAGTGTTGATTTAATATGTGACAAACACGTTCTTTTGGCATGTTCATAGCCGCTGTTATCTCATTCACTTTAATTTGACAGTCATTTAGCACCATTTGGTGAAATTCGGCAATGTTTTCATTGGTAGTTGTGCCCAAAATTTCACTGTAGTAAATGATGGTGCAGAGTCCCCATACACAAAATTCAACTCATCTTTGATTTGTGTAGGTGTATTGCCTTTTAAAAACAAATATTTAATGAGAGCGTGATACTCAATTTTGTCCATTTTCATAAAAACACTCACAACTGTTACATAACAACTGAGCATCCAAAATGGCTGAAAATTTGGTGAGTAACTGTCAACGAAATTGACAGTTCATCATCAACTGATGAACAACGAAATTCAATAGCTTTTATTTACAAGTGCTACCATCTTCATGTTGAGGTCGGAAACTTTTCAGACCACCCTCGTACACCTAACTTCTGACAGCCAACCAACTGACATTTTCACAATTTTTTTTCTGCTGACTTAGTGTCTCTCATTGTTATGGAAACAAATATATATATGTATGTGAGTAGGGTGAAGGAAGCCCTGACCTCTAAAGGCAGTTTAGGATCTATGAGGAGAGTTCAGAAGTGGACAGTGTGCGTGTTAATCGCAAAAACTATTTATAGTTGGTTTACTGATACTTGTCCCTTACTTTTTATATTGATGAGAGACTAGTTTCAAAGGCAATCACCTCCATTTTCAATCTCTTTACAACTGGCATCTGTTGTCTGCTCTCTCTCTGGTGGTGGAACAATGAACTTTTTTGTCAAATTATATTGTTGTTTTCAAATGCTAGGCTTTGGCAATGAAGCCATTAGCTCTCTTGCTCTCCAATATTTCTGGGTAGCATAAATGTAACCATTTTTTAAGTGGACACCAATTTTTATACAGATAGCATGATAGCTGCTCCATTTTTAGGGAAAATAACGGGTCAAATATGGAAGGGGTGGATCAGCCATCCCTCTTTAGGAAAAACAGTTTAATATTATAAAAAGTATTTTTACACCAGCTGGATGTAACCATACACATTTGTTTAGTAATTTGCAGAGCTATAAACTCATGCAAGGCAATGACCTACCTACCTACTTTACGCATATCAACAGCTCATAACGTCATTGAGCACTCTAACATTTAGAGGCCTCTTCATCTCACCTCCCCTTAGCAATAGCCATGATATTTATTAACCAGGAGAAGATACGATATTATTCAGTAAGCCACACTTTGCTTGGTTTGGCATATCCGAGTAAGAGTGTACCACTGTTTTTGTTCACTGTTTTGTTCATGTTTTCTATTAACGCCCTCTCATTTCCTCCTTTATTCCTTAATTTCCAAGTTAACATCTCTGTGCTTACAGAGTTGGGCACATGTATAACTAATATAAGCAATATGTGGTGGCATACATATTCAATTCTTAAGCCCTTTTTCATATGTGCACGCAATAATGCTACACAGTTTTTTAGTTAATTGACGGAAATTAATCATTTCTTCACACTAGCCATATATAGGCTAAGGTCTTTGATAGATAAGAGTCAACATGAAAAATTCATATAAAAATTATTTGTGGTTGGTTTATTGACACTCGTCACTTACTTTTTCATATATTTATGAGAGACTAGTTTCAAAGGCCCTGGCCAAGTTGGGAAGAGATTGAAAATGGAGGCCAGGGCCTTTGAAACTAGTCTCTCATAAATATATGAAAAAGTAAGTGACGAGTGTCAATAAACCAACCACAAATAATTTTTATATTAATTTTGACGTCACTGTTACTAAATTCCTCCAAACACACAACATGAAAAATTCAATTACATAGCCGGGATTTGAATCACGGATCTCCTGGTTTCCGTCCAGTCGCTCTAACCCATTGAGCTATCATGTCCAACGTGCCGTCCTGACATTAAATTCTCCTGTTGACTCATATATTACCCAGGTAGACCACAAGCAGCTCTTGCATTCGAGATACACTGTTTGTGGCGACTTACTATTTTAAGTACTGGAGTCCCAGGCTTCAGCATTTAACTCTTTATTATTTTAGGTAATTGATGGAAATTAATACTTTTTCACACTAGATGTACATATATAGGCTAATTTGTATATTGATTAATTTCCATCAATTCGCTAAAATAATAAGAGTTAAGTGATGAAGCCTGGGACTCAAGTACTTACGATAGTAAGTCGCCATAAACGGTGTATCTCGAATGCGAGAGCCCCTTATGGTCTAACGGGTAATATATGAGTCATCTGGAGAATTTAATGTCAGAACGGCACGTTGGCCATGGTAGCTCAATGGGTTAAAGCGACTGGACAGAAACCAGGAGATCTGTGGTTCAACTCCTGGCCATGGCACTGAATTTTTCATGTTGACTCTATCTACCATGCTATACATGTTTATCTAAAAGGTTTGTGATTTGGCATGGACTAATTCTAGGATTAGAAAAACGAATAAATTAAACAAGTAAACATAAAGTAATATATTCTTTTGGAGAAAGGTTTCCATGTACATGATTGGAGTGTTTATAAAAAAAAATAATTACAATCAATATGGCGTAATATGTCAGCTACATCAAGATGATTCTTCTTCATCATGTGCCTTCTTCTTCTTCTTTTTCTTTTTCTTCCCAGATTCTGAAATTTAGAAATAACTTAGTAAATATATATAGTAAAGATTAATGTTCAACAGATCTGTCTCAATTAATTATGCTTATACTAAAATTTAGGGTACAATCTTTTAAATGATAATTCATACATATGAGGTGTGATTAAAAAATAACAGGATTTTTTTTAATTTTGAGCCTTTATGCATTCGATTTTCAAAACCTTCTTTTAACTTGTTCGTACCTCAATGCTTGTTTGTGATTTTTTTGGCTAAAATCAAAACGGTTTTGTTGCCTCAGCCATTGCATTTGTTGGACATGGCTCAAGGACTTCTTTCTATTTCATAGAAAGAAACCATGAAAGCATGTCACTTTACCACCACTAATGAAATAAACCAAGTCGCTGCAAAAGCTGAATACCATAATGAAAACTGAGTTGCATAAGTGCTTCCATGAGTGGAAAAAGTGCTGGAGGAGGTATTATATTTGAGGGGATTACTTTGAAGGGAATAAAGTTGATAATAAACAAATATTCTTTAAGAAAAAAAGAAAATTCTCATTATTTTTTATCACACCACATATTGACTAATTTGTATGTAAAATAACAGAACTTTACAATAGAAGTAATACACATGACCAATAACAAAAATTCTTAGAAACTGCCTTATGAGATACAAATGATAGTCAATAACCCAGATTTACAAATAATTAGAAAAGACACACCTCAATGCATATCCTCTAGGTGTTATATATTTGATCAGTACTGCATTGTTTATTACAGTCGCCATCACAAATGAAGGCAGTTGTGATGTAGACAAATGTCCAACGGCATCAGTCATGTGCTTTCTAGCCAATCAGGCGTAGTCTGATTCAGAACATGTGTGAGAAAACTCATCTACTGCTTAACAGTGAAATTAAATAATTCTGCTATAAGCCTACTGCCTTGTGTGATAGTAAGGTACAGTATGCGCGCGATAAGAAGAGTGATCGGGTTCAAAGTCCTCATTCGGTAAGTTTCGTTTAACTCCGTAAACATAGATGACAATCATTTCTCTACACTAGCCATATATAGGCTAAGGTTTTTGATAGAGTCAACATGAAAAATTCAATGCCATGGCTGGGATTTGAACCATGGATCTCCTGGTTTCCATTCAGTCAAGTACTTATGATAGTAAGTCACCACAAACGGTGTATCTCGAATACGAGAGCCCATAGTGGTTTACCGGGAAAATATACGAGTCAAATGGAGAATTTAATGTCACGCCGGCAAGTTGGCCATGGTAGCTCAAGGGTTAGAGCGACTGGACGGAAACCAAGAGATCCGTGGTTCAAATCCCGGCCATGACATTGAATTTTTCATGTTGACTCTATATATGGCTAGTGTGGAGAAATGATTAATTTCCATCAATTAACTAAAATAATAAGAGTTAAGTGATAAAGCCTGGGACTCAAGTACTTACGATAGTAAGTCGCCACAAACGGCGTATCTCGAATGCAAGAGCCCCTAGTGGTTTACTGGGTAAATATACGAGTCAAATGGAGAATTTAATGTCAAGACAGCAGGTTGGCCATTGTAGCTCAAGGGTTAGAGCGACTGGACGGAAACCAGGAGATCCGTGGTTCAAATCCCAGCCATGGCATTGAATTTTTCATGTTGACTCTATCTATAGATGACAACTTTGAAATTTGAAATGCACTATACACTGACATCTAGTGGCTAATACGCTAAGCTGTATCATGTCCGCCATATTTAGTTTTGATCAATTTCGAGGTTAATTAGCTAACCAGTTACAACAATCATGTTAGAATTAGTATTTTAGTTTGTCCTTGGCAACATATACATGTTATGAGACATGTCCAAATGTATAAATACAGTATATACATGAAGTCAAATTGATTACATACAATATACACAGTAAGCAGCTTTTCTATGGTTTCATGTGGTATTTGCATAGACTAATTTACTACAAGAAATGTCATAATATGAATATTACAGGTTTGTGAATGTACTATGCTCCCAGTGCTCATTTACATGGTTATAGTTCTAAAAATTCATTATCCGTATAAAAACAGTGTGCATGCAAAAATTTCTTAACCTTATTCTTAAAGTGTTTTAATGATGCAGCTTGTTTAAATGAATTTGGAAGTTTATTGTATAACATTATCCCTTTGTACTTAAAGCTTCCTTCATAAAGGCTCGTTTGGTGCGCTCGAATTGCCAGTTTATCCTTGTTACGAGTGTGGTGGTAATGTACATCAGCATTTACTTGAAAATGATTTATATTTGTATGAACATTTGTGGATGTTATGGCTCTCAAAAGACACATTATTATTCGTCTACCTCCGTATAACTGTGATCTGAATGCAATTGAGCTGGCGTGGGCAAAACTAAGGAATGTTTTCAGAGGGTGCAATGTTACTTGTGATATCTTTGCTTATCTTACACACTATTTTGCTGAACTGTGTTTTTCAAGGTTGACCACACTGCAGAAACTAAAGAGCATTAGCTCTCGCTTCCTCCCCTCTGCCCGCACCACACTGTAAATCCAGCACTCAAGAAAACATGCACGTACTGTAGTTAACAGTTCCCAACGATGGCTGAAGCAAAAGAGAAAAGGTATATAATGTGCATAAATGCTTCCCTGGGAAGATGAAAGAGGCAGTTAGCATGCTAAATAGGTTGTCGATTGTTGCAGAGAAACAGCTGATGTTTGTGAAGTGGGTATGCGTACCGTGGAAAGGATATCAAGTGAAGAAAAAGTTTGCATTAATGCAGGAGAAAGTGTTTAACTGAATTCTTTTGGAAGAGTGCATAAAAGATACAAACCAGAAACTGACCTTAACGATTTCGACAAGAATTTATTTTATCACAAATTTTTGTCAATGCATGAGAATGGCAAGTTTCCTATAGCACATAAACTTGTGATGGAAATGAGGTTTGAGGACAGTGAGTCTTCCAAGCTCCGCATTTTATGAAAAATTGGATTTCATTACAGGAAATGCTGTGATGGAAGAAAGGCAATAATGGAATACAGTGACACTGTAGCCCCAAGAACCATGCTTCTTAGAACAATGCATTCTATCAGAAGCCAGGATGACACTAAAACTTATTTGGATGAAACCTGGTCAAACCAAAACCATACCAGATCAGCTTGTTGGCAAATGAGTGATGGGAGTTTTAAAGTTACAATGGCAAAGGAGGTTGCCTGATCTTATGCCACACTGATTCAGGCGGCACAGGTTTCCCCATAGAGAGCAAATTAATTTTTCGCTCTAAATCTGAGGCACAATTTGATTATGTAACAGTTGTTCGATTTAGATTTATAAAAGGTTTGAAAAATTTATAAATTTATAAAAGAAAAACAAACAAAACTTGTGTAAAAATATATGTAATTTTGTGATTGGCTGTAGTAATAATTGTATTACGTAATGTAGTGACGTAGTAATAAATAGGCCAATCATATAAAAGTAATATATGGGTAGCGATAGTAATGAAGGATTATATAATCTTGGTGTAGAAACCGAAAGAAAATTTGTCTTTCTTTCTGGAATGCCGAAGAGATCGGACACTTTTTAAATTGCTCGAAAATATTTAAGTGTTAGTACAGTTTGAAGTATTAGATTGATTTCAATCAGAGTATGAAGTTTTGTAATAAGAATTGTAATGGATTTGGTGTTAAAAGAAATAAACAAAAGATTGATTTCTTATAGAGATTCAAACTAAAAATCTTAATTATTTCTTCACTCGTTACCACCCTTGTAAATAAGAGTTTTCATTGCTCATAAGTAAGAATATAACAGCAGAATATTAAAAGCTAGCTGAGGCATAATTAAGGATTTTCCTGATAACTTCTGGGAACATCTTCATCAAGTCATAATATTTTGGATGAAGGTAAGATCCACGAAGTAAGACCAACGACGGAAAACGAGATACCAGCATGAATCTTGCTATATATGTTGCTGCAACTTTGGGGAATCGAAACCCACAACAACGGACGAATCCTGCTACATATGTCGCCACAACGTGGGGCTCATAGCATCTTCAACATCTCACCATCCCCCCAGCAACAAAAACTTCTATTTCAATATGATTTTCACAATGCAGGGCTCATATCTGTCATCTTTAATCATCACATGGGTAGCAGAATAGAAATCCTGCTACAATTATCATGCTAAAATGAATGCTGGTGTGTTTAAAAACTGGCTTTTAAACAATTTTTTTCCAATTTTAGCCTCAAGATTGGTTAAAGTAATGGACAATGCAAGTATACACTCTGTACTGGAGGAGAAGGTACCATGCTCTAACACAAGGAAATCCAATATTATGGCTCGGCTATCCAATAGCAAATTCCTTTTGCTCATCACAAACACAAGAAGGGTTGAAAAAACTATTTGTATTTTTTTACACTCCAACCCCTACATTTTTATTTTTTCAGGGACTGTTTCAAAAGTGTTGCTTCCATTTTGAACCTCAAATGCCCAACTATTGTATGTTTTTGTCTGTTGTCTTCTCTCTGGTGGTGGAACTACGAACCAGAGAAAACACAGCAGACAATAAAAAACAACAGATGATAGTCCGGCCTTTGAGGTTGAAAATGGTAGCAACAGCTTTCAAAACAGTCCCTCAAAAAATAAAAACGTAGGTGATGGAGTGTTAAAAATGACTAAAAATAGTTTTTTTAATTAATTTGGACATCACTATTACTAAATTCCTCCACACACATAATACAAGGAGAGTTACTGCAGATTAACTTAAATAACCACAAAAGATTATGAATTGGATATCATTGCTGCAGAACGTGGACACAGAGCAATATGACTACCTTAGTCTTGCCAATACAATCAACTCAAATTGGTAAGGGCACAAGTGAAGACGTATATAGTACAGAAAAATAACATCTACAATATTGCAGACATGAAGAGAATGACCCATAAGGTTGCATTACTGCAACAAAGTGGCACGACTGCATCCAACATCAGAAAAACTTCAAGAAGATGACCTCAGGAGAGAATTATCCTGGGATGTTGTCATGGAATCTTTCATAGTGAACCTACATGATTCCAACTTGAAAGAGAATTCAACAATGAAAAATAAGGTAAGATATGTACTTATATAGTGCTGTGACATTTAATAACAAAGAAATATTTTGCTTTGGTTCGTGCCAACTGCCACATGCTTGTGTTGCTCTTCTGTTTTCACTTCTTTAGAAACAGTTGCAATGCAGCACCTACCCTACATTCCGCTATCTGCATGTTCTAATTGTCATTTACTGCCATCAATTGTGACGCCTACTCTAGATTCTGAATGTCTCTAAAAGAGGTAATCAGAGAATAAGTTTTAAAAATCTAAAAGTATCTTCTTAAAATGCCTATTTTTATCTACTTTGATGTTAAATAATATACAAATTAGTGGAAAAGATATTATTTAACATTTTATGGTGCCAGGAAAACCAATGAACTTAAGAAGTGGCAGTTTTTACTGTTCATGTTTTCAGAGCTCACTTCCATGTGGTGGCTCAGTGGTTAGACCGCTTGGCTCTCACCAAGGCGGCCCGGGTTCGATCCCAGGTGACCGCAAAGTGAGATTTGTTGGTGGACAACACGGCGCTGGGGCGGGTTTTCTCCGGGACCTCCGGTTTCCCCGGCCATCTCATTCCACCGGTGCTCCAACTTCATCTCATATATCATCAGTGTCACCGCCTGCGGTGCCGTATGTAGTAAAAGCGGGCGTTAAACACTACACATTTCATTTTCATTTACTTCCATGTGGCTGACATAGAATGGTCCGAAAGCAACAATTGACTTTTTAAAGGTACTTTTAAAGATGTTTTTCACCAACTTTATGAAAGGGAGTGCTGAAACTGCACCATTGTTCATTCATTTTTGGCACCTCTTTAGGAAACTATCAATCGCCATAGTTCACATTGAAAAACGTTGGAAGTTTCCTGGCAGATATTTTGTTTTTAATTAATCCAGAGTCTGGATGAATTTATCTTTAAACTTTATGTTTAATTTATCTCAGAAAACACTGGAGTTAGGTTGGGGGACTGAGAGGACCACAAACCTAAGCTAATAATTCTGTCCTCAAACACACTTTAAATTTATCGAGATTTAACTGTATTGGAACACCACAGTGAAGCGAAAAATTATTAAATTTTAGATGAGTCGTATTTTTTACACATCTGCTTCACTTTCGTACCTATTTTGAGGACATGTTTCGCAAATCTTCGTTTGCATCTACGGCTCTTGTGCGACTTTAAATTGTTCTCATCAAAATATTGGCAGTATGAACTATGATAGAGGCTTGTTGAAAAAAAGCAAAATCACCCGCATGCTTTTTTTTTTTAATATATATAAGGCAGAGGAAAAATTGTATTCATGTATGTATGGGTGTCAGTTCGACTTGAAAAAGACTGCTTGTATAACTTGTTCTTCATGCACCATATATAAATTCTCAACATGGAGGGGTACTTCATGAACAATAGTAGGTGTGTCAGAGCTCAGCTCCAATAATGATCACTTTTTATACACATCTATGAAGGCAGAACCAAGCCTCATGCATGAAAAATATTAAACATGGGTCTATTTCACCACTGTATGCACCATTGAGAATAGGCCTAATTACAGGATCACCTCGTTAAAGAGCATGTGCCACAGTTATTTTACTTGGTTTTAACTTAATTTAGCAACTCTTAGAACAAAGCCACAAGAAATGCCTGCCTTTTCTGAAAGGTGTCCAAGTGATTTTTAAGGGAAGTCTCCAAATGTTGAATGATGTCGTCTAATGATGTTTCTTCGATTAGAACCCTATATCTTTTAGGTTTCTTAGCCTAAACACTTCATGTGGTCTGATATTTATTATAGATTTTATGGATTGTTGTAGGGAACTTGCTGGAACACATACACTGGGAAATCTTTCTGTAAATAGTACTTTCAGTTGACAAGACGGCAGAGTCGATGCATAAGAATCATAAATAAATGATGAGCAGTACAAAACATGTGCTGAGCCATAACATACTTTTTGACTAAGTAAAGACAAAATCATAAACAAAAATAAGACTTGAAGTTTTCCTGGCGACGAATATGTTCACTTTCTTCTCGGGCAACCAGCCAGGTGAAAAGTCAATTAGATATCGACATTACGGGAGTGTGCATCGCTCCCATCATCAGGATATTTATAAAATGTTATAACCACAAATGAAACACTGGATATAACACCAATATAAACAAAGACAAAACATAATCAAAATTTGAAATTACTGAACAAAAGACTGTTTCAGTAAATTAAATGCCAGGTCAGGAGATAGCATGAGTATAGAAAATTGTGTCAAAGAAACGTAACTATTTAACTTGATTGTCAAGCTGTATTGATCTTTGCTTCTTAAATTGATGGATTTCCATTTTTAAGGCCGGTTTCCAAGAGGAGCTGAACTAAAATCCAGCATCACAATTAAGTGTGCTACTTTCAGAGGAAATTGCCAAAGCCTCCTTAATTCTCCGCTCCCAGTAGCTGTTGCATATTGCAACAATAATAATCAAACATGAATAACATGAATAATCAAACATGAACGGAGCATTCGTTTAATGCAACCTGAGAAATCTGGGCTGGCAGAGCATTGTTTTGATAACGACCATAGAGCCAATTTTCGGGAGACGACCATCTTGGCAAAATCGTAAATAACTTGTAATAAGCAAACTACACCATATCACTGTCAACTCAATACTACACTTCCAGAGCAGAGCAAAACTGCATCAGAAGCATGATCTTGTTTAAAGCAGCAGTGCAGAATCATATGTCCACACACAAAGTGGAAAAACACTGTACAGACAGATCTTAATTCACTAACTCTCCTGTTAGATACACAATGGATAGAGAAGGCTGATCTTCTTATGTTAGCACTGAAATTTTGTACGGCTTCCATATTGTGAGAACACCTGAATGATGACCAGTTAAAAAAGATACATAAGGAAAAATAAATAAAATGGATCAAAAACAAATATATACCTGAAGTAATAAAAAATGCAAACCAATTACCAATATTTTGGAAATAACTGAATGCCAAAAACGAAAGTACTTCAAATAAATTGTATGAGATAGATATACATTTCAAAGTAATAATTTCTTAACAATGTTCTTATTATTAATAAAATTATACAAAAGTTACTCCCCAAATTCAATTTATACATGTCATTAGTCATATAAATATGGATTTTAATAAAAATAACTAAACCATTTTTGGGAAAATAAAACACTATGAAATATATCGAGATTTGTTTGGGTGGTGGAATTTTCTTTAAAATATTTTGTATTGCATCCCTAGGAGCTTTTAAACTTAAAGATGAAGTTTAGTATTCATGCAACTTTTCATTTCTTATTACGTAGAAAATGAAGCTAGCTATAGTGAAGCAATGAATATTATCCAAATATAAATATTTGTAACAAAAGGTTTAACTTATCTTAAGAAAATGGTGTTAATTCTTCTTTCTAATGGAGATGGATTTCAAAAACAGATTGTTTTCATCATCAGTCAACTTCGTAGTCAATGATTCCGGTTACCACGTTTTTCTTATGTTTTTTTTAGTATTTTTGAAATTGATCTCCATTAGAAAGAAGAATTAACACCATTTTCTTAAGATAAGTGAAGCCTTTTGTTACAAATATTTATATTTGTGTAATTTTCATTTCTTCTTTATTCAGGGCATCTCACACTCAAACTCTTTTGGTAAAATACACCATAAATAGGTGCCAGAGAAAGTAATTAGTGAATAGCTATAACAGAGACACTTTGCTTACCAGTAACTGATGTTTCCATCTCTTCTTCCTTAATTTCCAAAGGTGCTGGTTCTTCCTCCTCCTCAAGTTCCTTCTGTTTCTTCTTCTTCTTCTTTTTCTTTATTTCAAAACCTTCACCTACAAAGCAAAGACAAGGCTTATAAGCTTATACAAAATTGGCTTTGGATTTCAGTAGCTACAGTAAGAAGTGATCAAGCCGCAACTTTCTTTAATTCAGTGCACCATGCTTACATTCATCATAGAACCTATCAATGAGGAGAGGTACTCCAAATTAACAGTATAAAGGGCAGATCAATACAGAAATAAGCTCCAAATTTATTTAGAGAAAAGTTATTTTAAGGGTACTTAACTGAATTTCAAAGGGAAAAAAGCTACCTATTAAAAGACTTATTGAGTCATATTTTATTAAAACTTCATTCACAGGAATGCACAGAAAACTAATGCACAGAAAACCTACTCACACATATAATTACATAAAACACAATAATTTCAAGATATATTAGCAGGTCTTAGAAGCTTGATTCATAGACTTAACAGCCTACCTCTGGATCCAAAACAATATAATAAGGAATTTAAATACAAATTAAATACAGCACAGAAAAATGGTTTTAATCCAAATTCAACCAGAGAATTGATCAATCTGAACTACAGACAAAAGAAACAAACATAATACTACTCTTCAAAAACAGATAAAAACTGGAAATACAAAAAATGTACATTTCACTCAGGGGTATTTCTTAAGTTTGCATGAATATTTAGCACCAGAAAACAGATTTTCCCTCACGGTTAAAAATATTTTTTTTAAAATACAATAGACCAGAACAAAAATTAGCCATATATAGGATAGACTGTAAGAATTGTGACAAATATATTGGCTTTACGAAAAGGAATTTAAGAACTATATTGTCGCGGGCATTGTTGTGAGGCGAGGCGGCGCGGCCGACACGTTTAAAGAGACGGACAGTGCAGTGCGAAGATAAAAGCTCGCCGAAACAGTGGGGGGAAGGAGACAGATTTCTGGAGAGTTCGTCTTTCTTATAGCTCCATCTTGATGTTTGAGAACATTCCACTAATTTCCGAAATAGTGAGTAAGAAATAAAAGGAAGCTGCCACCCGCCGTTGTGGAACAGTTGGTAATTGGACGCGTGTGCGCGAACAGCTGTGTGAACTTTGTGGTAGATGACCTTGTAAGTTGTATATGTGACGTAATTCTGCTACTGTAAGGGTTAACTAAAGTGTGTTTCTACAGAAATAAAGATCAATTTTTAGTGTTTGCAACCTGGACTTTTAATTTCACGAACCCAAAAAGTCACAATATTAACAGAACACCAAAGAAATATAAAATATAAATGAATACAAAAATCAATAGTAGCTTTTCATTTCTGCAACAAGAACGACCATCACATCGGAGAGGAGATTAAATTACTGAAACTATTAACAATGAAACTTGAACTTTCAATATGGGAGAAGATTTTTTATTGTAAAGTACATTTCACATATTTTAAATTTTGACATGCCGTTGCTGTATGGTCTAATGCACTTATGTAGGAAATATTCTGAGAGGCAGAGCCAATTAGAAGAGGTCCAAACAACAGCCCATTGCAAAGTAAATGGTCAGTTGAGGATGGGACTGGGTAGTTCTGAAAATGTTCTTGTATTTAATAGTTGACATGAGCCAACTTTAATAAAATATGACTCAATAAATCTTTTAATATGAAATTAGCTTCAGTTTTAACAATGGTTTTAATCATTATTTCAAGAAAAAAGCTACATTTAAAAATGTTCATTAATAGTCTCCTATACTGTTAAATCAGAATCAAATTGAGGATTAGCTATTCTGGCTATTTAAATACCAATACTTAAATATACTTCACCAAGAATAATATGTTGGCCCTGCTGTGACAATGAAATGCTTTCAGCTAACTTCACAGGAAAAGTTTGCTTTGTGATAAAACACCAAAAGAACAACATCCTTCTATTGCAAATTGAAAATGTCAAACAAAACCCAGTTATACATAAATAGTATCAATAAAGTAGAGACAACATTAATAAATAGTTGCAATTTCACTAATTTGTTTCACAGCAGCAAAAGCTATTCTATGCACCAAACTTACCTAATATTTGAGTCATTTTGTTTTGCGTGCATACGAATGAATGTATATATGTATAACTTCGTAAGCGACTTCTCTGGTTCAAGGTTTTAGGCTCTAGTTTGTAGCACCAAGCGATAATCATTGTGTATGTTGTATGAAACACAGACCAGAAAGAAACAAATCGCTCTGTCAGCACTTCTTATTACAGTATTTCACAACTGAAGTTTATGATATCCTTATGCAGCTGTTTTCGCTCAGTATTGTAGTTATTTATATGTACTCTCTGGGTGTTCAGAGAGATTTCTTACAGCAATCGAGTGCTAAATGAATGGCACAGTGTTAACCATGGCTTTACCTAGTAATGTAGCAAATAAATTAGCTTTCGTAGGATGTGTACGAACTTCTGATATATTATTTGCCTATATGTTATTTGTGTTTGAGTTATCTTGACCATTGCACAATGTTGATTCTTCACCAACACCTGACGGAAGCCGGTAATTTTCTTCCTCACTGCTACCTATATCCTTAACCTCTCATAATTGCCTTCAATATCCAAATCATGTCAAATAGCAAAATGTCTTCGAAATTTTCTAAAGTGATATCAGAAGTTCGTACACTTTCTACGAAAGCTAATTTATTTGCTACATTACTAGGTAAAGCCAAGGTTAACACTGTGCCATTCATTTAGCACTCGATTGCTGTAAGAAATCTCTCTGAACACCCAGAGAGTACATATAAATAACTACAATACTGAGCGAAAACAACTGCATAAGGATACCATAAACTTCAGTTGTGAAATACTGTAATAAGAAGTGCTGACAGAGAGATTTGTTTCTTTCTGGTCTGTGTTTCATACAACATACACAATGATTATCGCTTGGTGCTAAAAACTAGAGCCTAAAACCTTGAACCAGAGAAATCGCTTACGAAGCTATACATATATACATTCATTCATATGCATGCAAACCAAAATGACTCAAATATTAGGTGCATTCGGTGCAAAGAATAGCTTTTGCTACAGTGAAACAAATTAGTGAAATTTCAAAACCCAGTTACTTTTAGGTTGACAATTATAGCACCATATCATGCGCAGCCTTCTCCAGCAGCCTGTTTGGCTAAATTTGGATATTATGTCATGTTGACATGAGAGCCAGCTGATGTATTTAAAGCTAGCTCTGGAGAAAAATGCAATCTGCAGAAAGCACATCCATTACAGCAATCTGTCCAAGTCAGTCCACTACTGCAAGCCATCATTAGCCAGAGAGCAGTACATCAATGCAACTATCATAAGTTAGTTACATCAAGTAGTATTGTCATGCTGCTCGAACGGTTACCATGGATTTATCTTTGGTAATAGATACCTCTCAGATAATGCAATGATTAGTGAACGTATATCTGTCATTTGGGATTTCTGTGAATTCCATTGACTGAAGTGATGCATTCATTGGTGCTTAGCACAGGGCCGGGCAGCAAGCAGTTCTCCTCTCAATCTTACAAGAATAATCAGTGCGTTATCCGAAAGGTTTTTATTATCAAAGATAAAGCCATGGTAACAGTTCGAGCAGTGCAAATATATATAGATTAGTCAGTCTTATCACCAGTCATTCAACATACATTTAGGAAGGGGGGAAAAAAAAAGCAATACAGCATTTGTAACAAGACATCAGGTTGCACATTAAGGTTACCAATCGAGCCCACATAGCCTCCTATGTAAGCTCAGTTGGTAACCTTAATGATACACCTTGTAACAGTTGTTTCGATTTATATTTAGAAAGGGTTTGAAAAATTTATAAATTTATAAAAGAAAAACAAACAAAATTGTGTAAAAATATACGTAATAATAATTGTATTACGTAATGTAGTGATGTAGTAGTAAATCGACCAATCATATAAAAGTAATATATGGGTAGAGATAGTAACGAAGGATTAAATAATCTTGGTGTAGAAACCAAAAGAAAATTCATCTTCCTTTCTGGAATGCCGAAGAGATTGGACGCTTTTTAAATTGCTCAAAAATATTTAAGTGTTGGTTCAATTTGAAGTATTAGATTGATTCCAATCATAGTATAAAGTTTTGTGATAAGAATTGTAATGGATTTGGTGTCAAAAGAAATAAACAAAAGATTGATTTCTTAGAGAAATTCAAATTAAAAATCTTAATGATTTCTTCACCCGTTACCACTCTTGTAACTTAAGAGTTTTCATTGCTCGTAAGTAACAATATAACAGAAGATTATTAAAAGCTAGCCGAGGCATAATTAAGGATTTTCCTGATAACTTCGGGGAACATCTTATCAAGTTATAATATTTTGGACGAAGTTAGACCAATGACGGGAACAAGATACCAGCACGAATCTTGCTATATATGTTGCTGCAACTTTGGGGCATCGAAACCCACAACAACGGAGGAATCCTGTTACAACCTCAAAACATGGGCACTTCTCTACAAGTCATATTAATTTCCTTGCAATTTCTTTTTTTTTTCCTTTGCAAATCATCAGACATTTTCAAAATAAACATGAATTATTTTTTAAGAAGATGCTTTCCTTCAAGTCTAAGGGGTGCAGATGTTGTGGATTTCTTACAGCCAGAATGAAGAGGTCTGTGAATGCTATAGTGTGCAATTAGGCTGCAAGTTACTGATATGCAGAAGTCCATGTAGCTCACTGTCCGGTGTGAGTTTAGAGCTCTCCAAATTTTTTGTAAAGAGGGATATGCTTGCAATACCTGATCTAGTAGATTCACATCATCTATATGCATATAGTATTCCTTGATATCAGGCTTGAAAGTTGACATTTTATGGGTATCCATTTTTCCAGTGTCACTCGTCAAAATCTTAGAGCTGCAATTGGATAATGCCTTTACCCTCCTGTCTTGCCAAGCAACATAGTTCAAAGGTGTTAACATTTTTCCTTTCCTTAGAGCCTTTGTATTCACATCTTTTAACAAACCAATAAGATTTGCACTTACTGTTCCAACTGCATTTGTTTGCCTTTTTTATAAGGCTGTGTATAATTTAGGGGAGCAGTACTAATTATCTAAATATACAATCCTACCCTAATCAAGTATAGGTTCCATCAGGTGCATTATTATAAAGCCAGATAAGACCAAATCTTTGTCTCCAGTATTAGCCCCTTGACCAATATATACTGTGACTTTGCGAGTACATAGAATTAAAAGTGTTGTTTGCAGAATCTTTTTTGCAGTAAAAAGACGTCTTGTACACTCCTTGCAGCAGTAAAAATTATGTAACATACAAACAGCAGTCTTCAAGGTCTCTCGTTGCTTCACCACACATAAACAAATGAAAGAAATTACTGCAGAACACTTCAAACACACACAATTACTGCAAAGGTGCAATTCAATTAACAACTCACTAGCAATTCTCACACTTTGCCGCTTATTTATACCTACCAGTCATTGTTCTAGAAAACTGCCAAGGCCTTTCGCAGTGGCAAGAGAAAGAGGGAATTACCCAGACATCTGTCTCTTCCTCTCTCCCGACAAGCGTTCAATGCTCGCCCACATACCAGCTGTAGCTTGCTGCACAACAGTGCCTTGGCAACAATATGCATTGCAAAGATATCCCATTTTACTTTCACAAAGATCAAACTGTTTATGCCAAATCTGGGCCTTGATGTACCACTTTCAGACAGAAGTGCCCTTGGCCCTTCCAAAGTATAAAGCTGTCATCAACAGTGACCCTTCTACTAGACATATAATTTTCTTTGAATTTTGAAATAGTATAATCAAAACCCAGCCTGACTTTGTGCAGTTGTCATTTATATTTTCTGGTGAAACAAAGGAACTGCAAAATGCAAGTAAACCTGTCATCTGACATATTATTTCCCAAAAAACTAGAGTAGCTATCATGCCATCTGTAGACCAGTACATAACACCCATGGTATAATTAGCTCAAGTAGCCTGCAAATTTCATTCAATGTTACTTCTGAATTCTATTCTTAGGCCCTAAATTGCCTTTAGAGGTCAAGTCTTCCTTCATCCTACACGCATATACATTTGTTTCCATAATGAGAGATACTAAGACTGTAATTTTTTTTTTTTTTTTGAAAATATCAATGAGAGACCCAGTGTCAACAGTATAAATTCACTAACTTACAATTTAGCTAGATGGTTAGTAATTTTGATAAATTTCAGAGTTTAAGTATTAAAAATTCTTTAAAACTAGTAAAAATCATTGGCACTGTAGTATTATCTAAGACTGATAAAACTTCTTTCCTTGATGTTAACTGCCTTATTTCCAAATGTTCCTAGAGAAAAACTTTTGCTGTTTTTAAAAAAATGGTAGAGTTCTATAGATTCCAGAACATAGAATTAATAGCTGATTTTGTTAGAGTTACTAATTTTTATTTGGAATCAAACCTTTTTCTCTTTTAATGGTCAACTTTTTCAACAAACTTCTGGCTTAGCAATGGGTAATCCACTTTCACCTATTCTGGCTGAATTTTTATGAGCTTTTCTGAAACACAAGTCACTAAAGCATTCCTTGTATGTAGATGACACTTTTGCTATTGTTCCTGTAAGCTTTTAAGGACATTGGGTAGTTGTGAGTCAGCCTGGACCTTGCTCACCTCAGGGTCTCACCTCCCAATGTACAGAGGGACCCTATCGCCTTCATGCAACGACCCCTCCCCAGGACTGACCGGTATCAGCAGATACAAACACAATCCTACATGATAATGAGGGGCTGGGATTTATGCATTACCCAGTCACCCCTGCACTCCTCCGTGCTAGGTATACATCAGACCTGTGTTCAAGGAGGTTAGGGTCAAACACGAAAATGAAATGTGTAGTGTTTAATGCCCACTTTTACTACATATGGCACCGCAGGCGGTGACACTGATGGTACATGAGATGAAGATGGAGTACCGGTGGAATGAGATGGCGGGGGAAACCGGAGGTCCCGGAGAAAACCCGCCCCAGCGCCGTGTTGTCCACCACAAATCTCACTTTGCAGTCGTCTGGGATCGAACCCGGGCCGCCTTGGTGAGAGCCAAGCAGTCTAACCACTGTGCCACGGCGCGGCCGATCAAACACGAACGTGGACCTTGATGGGACGTATGGCAATAGCTCTCTCACCACTCAAGAGGCACTCAATCGAGCAATTTGGCTCAGGACCCCGGGATTGCCAATCCCGCACCTACCGCAGTAGGCCCCTGGGGGGGGGGGACAATCTTCTATGAAAACAATGTTAAGAAAATAACATTAGCAACCATAAACATAATTACAACATTATTAAATTATAGATGAGTCGTATTTATTACACATCAGTTTCACTTGTGTACCTAATGTGTAATATATACAACTCATCTATAATTTAATAATTATTTCGCTTCACTGTGGTGTTCCAAATCAGTTAAATTTCGATAATTACAACAGTTTTAAAAATTAAGGCCTTTTGGTAGCTATTTTGTATTAAGTTCCCACTGCCCACACCATTTGATCAAACAAAGTCTATGCATACACGACCCTCCAATTTTGGAAGTAAACATTAAAAAAAAAATTTTTACATTTATGGATTTTTGCTCATGGAACACAAAAATGTGTATTTTCAGTGACATTTCACAGTGAAATTTCTCTATTTTAGATGGTTAAGCAGTAGACAAAGGAAAAACAACTTGTGTGTTTCCATTCATAAGATCAATCATTGATAATGGATTGTTCAAAAACACACAAATCATGTGTAGTCAAACTATGAAACAGAAAAAATTCAGTGTCATAGCCAGGATTTGAACCACAGATCATTTGCTCTAATTACGCACAATTTCCCAGTAAGACCATGAGGAAATTTCATTTCGAGATCACATACCCCAATGATTTACAAAAGCATGGGACTTATGTACTTAAGGATTGTAAGTCGCCATTGAGGTATGATATCTTGAACAGAGAGGAGTTTACAGCAGCCACATTTAGAGCGGAAGAACTGTGGTTTAAATCTTGGCTATCACATTGAATTTTTCAGATATGATTCTATCTTTCACAATCTGTATATATCAGAAGAGGGCTATGTAAACTTTACAAATAATAAAATGTATTAAAAATACAAATTGAGTATCTGGGAAAGTTTTACTCACCAACTGAGGTTTCCATTGGTTCTTCCTTAACTTCTGCTTCCTCTTCTTCAGCATCCTTTTGCTTCTTTTTCTTTTTCTTCTTCATTTCAAAGCTTTCACCTGTAAAGAATACAAATATCACTAGGAATATTTTTCTGATATAAATATTTAAATATTTAATGATCCATGATTGGCACACATTTCTTGATCTACTCATAAAAAAGTCCATCATCTTAAATCTGAACTGCTGTATCAGTATACAAATTTGTTGTCATCAGGTTTAACACCTTCTCAAATGACGAATTAGCCCATTTAATTTCTTGTGTGTCAGTGTTAATCCCATATTTTAGAGTTTTGTTAAGCCAACTTTGGAAAAAACTTGCTCACAAGAAGCATTACTATTGGGCAACAAAATCAGTTAATGCAAATTCTGCTAATTCTTTGAAATCATCATTTACATAAAGGTCACACATGTGTTTAATAACAGACCAGAAGTTATCAGATTCAGACATATTCTATATTTCGCAGGAATGTTAGTTATACCAACTTTCTCCATTGATAGTTTTCTGGACAGTACTGTCTTCACTGGGATTGACAATTCTGGTTTTACTGGCAGTGAGATGAAAATGGGAGGGAGGTTTATTGGAATATGTGGTGGATATTTTAGAGGGATGGAGAAAGGCTCAGATAGGAGTGTCATTCAGTAATGCAACTTCAGCATGAGGAAGAAAAAAGTTTTGTTGGATTTGTTTCATTTTGCTCCTGTGACAGGGATAATATTTAGCCAACACTGAACAAAGTAACCTCATACAAATGTTCAAATTATCATATGCCCCCATAATTATGGTAAGAGCTGGCAACCTTGACAACAGGACCTCGGAACATGTTCTGCTAGTAATCTGTTAACTGAAACAATATGGGTACATATCAATTTCTTTTCCTAACTTCTTATAGACCATAATCGTTTTGATCAAAATTAACATAGAAATGTAACTTAACATAGAGGATTATGTATATAATTCATCAACACAGACAAAGCACACGTGAAATTGAAACGACTGAAAATCACAAGTTCCCTGGTTGTTACCTGCATTTTTTATAACCAAAAGCATACACCTTCCCCCAAGCTACTCCAGATAGGTAAGTATGAGAGTCATTTGATAAGTCTGGTAAATTTTCATGAAGGGATTGAATTTTTTTATTGAAACTGTGGGTGGTAAGCTTGATTATTCAAAAGATTATACAGAAAATTTGAATGTGCTACAATATAAAGTTTACTCTGTTGTTTAAGGACTATGATACAATGAAGCACAAAATTAATACAATTTTGAGTCGAACTAATACTCAATGCTCCATTTATTGCTAGTATTTACCTAGAACGCGTTTCGTTAGGATCTTCCTAACATCATCGACAACAGCTGATGATGTTAGGAAGATCCTAACAAAACGCGTTCTAGGTAAATACTAGCAATAAATGGAGCATTGAGTATTAGTTAGACTCAAAATTGTATTAATAAAGTTTACTGTTGACAGTCATCTGAACTGGTCAGTGTGATAGCTGCAAATGAAAATGGAAAACAGAGTTTCGTGCTGTTACTAAACATTTTCATTTGAAGGGCTGGACTGCTGCACAAGTCAAAACTGAATTGATGAAGTTCACATGGACTGTGCCCCAACATTGAAGACCATTTACTTTTGGATCAATAAATTTAAACATGGTCGTAGAAGCACCGATTTGTAAACTACTCAATCTTAAAGGTGACTTTTGATTTAGACTTACTAACCATTTATTACCACATATATAATGCACATTATAAAACACCAGTAATACAAATTAATATGTAAAAAACCGAAAATAGCAATAGTGAAGCAACAAATACTATTTTTTTTTTTTTTGAGTGATTTATGAGCCACTATGTTTACACTCAACTTCACTTACTATTACAAATTCTGCATCAAATATAATTACATTACCCAACAAAAAAACCACCCTTTTCATACCTATGCGATAAAAGTAGGTGATTCTTAAGATAAAAGATATGTTGATTTTGCAAATTGCCACAAAAATCTCCTATCATGTCAGGTTAAAAAGATAATTTGGTTGACTGAAGCACTGGTAATGATGATAATCATCATAATGATAATCACAATGATAATAAC
Source organism: Mantis religiosa (assembly GCA_030765055.1). Taxonomy (NCBI): domain Eukaryota; kingdom Metazoa; phylum Arthropoda; class Insecta; order Mantodea; family Mantidae; genus Mantis; species Mantis religiosa. Next base: position 234,944,570 of record CM060947.1, on the reverse strand, counting down.
TATCCTCTAAAGCAGACTTGCCAAAGGGCATTGTTTCCACATAGAACAGAAATGAGAGGATGGAAATGGATTTGGTTAAAAAGTGCCCAAGAATTGTATGGGAATGATGACCAGGTCTATGCTTATACTTGACAGCTTTCAATTTCACTGCTGGACTTATATCAAATAAGTTTCAAGGATTGTGAAAAATACTACTACAAACTAAAAGAAACCTAAAAACTACAGTCAAAGAGTACTTTAGAAACATAAAATTGAAACAAGGAGATAAGTCAGCAGTAGCACTTCACTTTTGGAACAAAAACCATGATACTGACCCAAATTCAAAATTATTAAAAGGTGTGATAAACCAAAACAAACTAACAACTTGGGAGAACATCTTAATATGGAAACACAAAGACTGAGTAATAAACTTTGAAATCCGACCAGTTGATAATTTAATAAAGAGGTTCATAGTTCCACCACCAGAGAAAAAACAGCAGATAACAATAGGAGACAACCTTTGAGGTTGTAAATGGAAGCAACAGCTCCCAAAGCCAGTCCTTAAAAAATAAAAATGTGACAGAGAGTTAAAAACAGACTATAAATAGTTTTTTTTTTTTTGTTTTTTTTTTTTATTTTATTTTTTTCAAATAAAACTAATGTTGATTAATAAATATTCTCTAAGAAAAAAGAAAATTCCTGTTATTTTTGGATCTCTGTATCTATTGATCATACAGAGAAAGAGGAAACCACTACAATTGGTACTAGTCGAGACTCAGCTGAAGATGGGAGCAACAGCTCTTGAAACATGTCCTGTGAAAAACAGTATCTCTAAGACACTAAACAGCAACTGTGAAAAAACTGCGAAAAACAGTGTAAGTGAAGCAATGTGCCAATATCTTCTTGATTCATTTTTATTTTAACTTGTGCATCACTGTCTCTATGCTTTCAATTTTTATACTTTGTATAAAAGCATTCCTTATTCAGTGTTTGTATAGAATAGTTGAATTGTAAATAATTTTCTAACTAATTATTTGCTAAAAGGAGGTAGTAGCAATAATGATGGTGGTAGTTTATTATTATTATTATTATTATTATTATTGCATCATTTACTTACTTGGTCCTGGCTCTTCTTTAATGGCTACAGACTCTAACTCTTCTGGAGCAAACTTCTTTTTCTTTTTAGGAGACTTTTCAGCTGAAATTTAACATTTAGTTTATTAATCATATTTTTGTAGTAGTAAATACAAGTGTGGAATTATATCTACTAAAAACAATGTGCTTCATTTAAAATTCAGTAGGCACACATTATTTGAATGGTCCAGGATTCATTCTCTCTACATACCTTACTTTAAATACAAGGCTGATCAACAAAGACTGACATTGATTTTTTTTTCACAGATGTTTATTACCGCAATTCAATGTTTACATGATCTTTTTCAAAGTAGTCCCCTCCTACTTCAATGCACTTTTTATAGCATCTCCACTAGTCCTTGAACACGTGCTGCAGACCATTCTGTCAGGTCCTTGAGAATTGCCTCACTCTTCTTGAGCACTGCTTTAGAGTTCTCAAATCGAATATCCCTAAGCTTTGCCTTTAGTGATGTGAATAAATAAATAAAAAAAAAAAAATAAAAAAAATCAGGATGCAAGATCGGGGCTGTAAGGTGGATGTGATACACAAGTTATGTTGAATCGAGCCAGGAACTGCATGACTTGATTTGCGATGTGAGGCCGTGCATTGTCATGATGAAGTCGCCACCAAGTCCGAGAAAGCTCTGGTCGTTTCTTTGCAATGTGCTTCCTCAGTGTAGCCAATATTGACATGTAGTATGCTGCTGTAACAGTAGTGTGAGGGGGAACTGCACGCTGGTAAATAATTCCATTACAGTTAAAAAACGTAATCACCATCACTTTCCCTGCAGATGGAACAACTTTTGCCTTTTTTGGTGTTGGAGAACTAGGCGATTTCCACACTGTGCTGGCTTGTTTTCCTTCAGGATCATAATGATGCAGCCATGACTCATCACCGAAGATAATCGTTTTAAAAAATGCATCTTCTCCATCAGCAGAGACACAGTACTTCACGGCTTGTCTCCATTCGCTCAGCCATTTGTTTGGGAGTCAACAGACATGGCACCCAACAAGCGCAAACTCAGGTAATATGGAGATTTTTTTTTTTTTTTTGTAATTTACGTCCTCCAACGTTGTCATATCAGATGGTGAATGGAATGGGTGAAATGATTCTCAAATGAGCCCAGGGTCCACAGAGCTTACAGTTACCCGACATTCATCTTTCAGGATAAGGGAAAACTACAGAAAAAATCTTATCCAGGTAACTCACTCTGACCGAGATTTGAACTAGGGACCTCTTGAACGTGAGGCAGACATGCTACCATCTACGCTACCGAGGCAGGCGTCATATGGAGATGGTCGTGCATAATTGTAAACCCCCTGCCATATGAAATTCTCAACACTTCACTGAGGTTGCATAATGTTATATGCCGATCCTCTCGGACAATCACAGAAGCTGTGTTGATGTTGACTTCAGTCACAGCAAAAGCCGAAACACCAGACACAACTTGCTTAACACTGACAAGTCAAGACTTCTTTGAAGTCCTTGAACCACCTAAACACTGTTGCACGAGGTAGTGCATCTTCACTGTACGCTTGCTTCAGCTTTTCATAAGTTTCGGTGGCGGTATGGTTTAAACGAAAACAGAATTTGAATGTGCTGTACTGTTCCTCTCGCGTCACCTCCATTGTATGGTATGTGAAATGTATGTAGGTTCTACAAAATACAGCATTACTACCAACCTATCAATACGAGAGTGTTGCCGCCTACCAACAATATATATAAAAACCTGCTCTTTTCAAATATTTATGTTACAGATACGAAACTATCACGGAAGCTACAGGAAAAAATCAGCCTCAGTCTTTGCTGATCAGCCATCGTACATTTTATACTTTGTATAAAAGCATTCCTTATTCAGTGTTTGTATAGAATAGTTGAATTGTAAATAATTATTTGCTGAAAAGAAGTAGTAGCAATAATGATGGTGGTAGTCTATTATTATTATAATTATAATTATTGCATCATTTACTTACTTGCTCCTGGCTCTTCTTTAATGGTTACAGACTCTTCAAGGGCAAGCTTCTTTTTCTTTTTAGGAGGCATTTCAGCTGAAATTAAACATTTAGTTTATTAATTATACTTTTGTAGTAGTAAATACAAATGTGGAATTACATCTACTAAAAAATAATGTGCTTCATTTAAAATTCAGTAGGCACACATTATTTGAACGATCCAGGATTCATTTTCTCTACATACTTTACTTTAAATAGAATAATCTTGCAAATCTACATTAGGTTAAGCAACCAAATTTTCAATGATGATTAATTTTAATAGTGTATATCTAATGCTCTGGAGTTAACAATGAAATCTCAAATAGTGAGGTGAATATTTTTAAAAATTACTTTTAGGTATACTTTTCTCAGAAACTAAGTTAGCTGAATTTAAATTATTAAAACAATTAAATGTCTCGAAAGATTTAATGGTTTGGGAAAATATATTTAAATTAAAAAATAAACATTGCATAATGAATTTTGAAATACCAGCAGTTGATTCTGTTCTTAAGTTTGTTTTGTTTTCAGATTTTGGTAGTTCTGAAAAAGCATAACAACATAGTAACTTCCTTAACAACGAATTTGTTTTTCTTCTGTGGTTTTCTTTGACTGACGATGAGGACAAGAGTTTGTGAAATCGATTTCAATTAGAAAGAAGAATTAACATCATTTTCTTAAGATAAGTGAAGTTTTTGTTACAAATTGTGATATTTGTATAATATTCATTGCTTCACTGTAGCTAGCTTCATTTTCTACGTAAATACTATAATAATTTAATAAAAGAATGTTGATCTCAAGTTTAAAGATATAACATGCTAACATATTTTAAAAAATTTATTCTGTCATCCTGTGAATTAAAACCACTATCTTTGACTTATCATATGAAGCAGTTATTTAAATATAACCCCCAGCAAGAGTTGTCAATTTTAAATGTTAGTTACATTTGAGAAATGTTAACAGTTATTTACCAAAGTATTAATGTAATAAGTGATAATGAAACATCAGGTAACTGTGGGGATGGAAAAAAACTTCCACAACAAGAACGAAAACATTTTCATTGACAGAGAAGAATTTCTGCGAATAATGTATATATAATTGTATCTTAAGCATATTTATTATGTTTTTAAAAATTCAGGAAGTGTTATTTCACAAATGAAAGTGATCTTTGATCTGAGATCACAACTTGTTATCTGTCAATGCTTGCCAACTACAGCTAGGCCGAGAAAAGGGGACAAAAGGCCACAAAATACCAACAAATGTATATCAAATTGGCATTCCAACAGAAAATGAACTTCTCTATAACATACCACTGATCTAACCAACTCAGCTAATGTGTTAATGTATCAATACAACATTAAATTGTTCAATTCACTCAGATTTTTCCCAGTAAACAAGGCATTTTCAACTTCGTCTTGAGATAAACTCCAAAAGGCGACTTACCTTCCATTTGGGAAAAATTATTCACATGTAAGAATAAAAACAGTTTATTAATGTTTGTTGTCCCATACAAAAATGATCTCATAGTATAGTATGCACAGCTAGAAATCACCATCTGCAGTTTGGCCGGCTGTTCTCTGGTTCTGACATTTCTGGAGAGGGGGAAGAGGGCTGTTGCCAGTTCTTTAGCAGGAATTTCAAGCAGAGAAACATGTGTATTTTAAATATTTCACACATTTACATATTTCACGAACCAGTAGCCATATTATTATAATAGCAATAATAATAGGACTTATGGACACTAAAAATCGGAATTCACGAACACACAAAATAGCAAAGAAAGTTCACCAGCACATGGTGAAGCCATGTAGTCCGAGTAAAATTAAACTGGCAACACAGTGTTGGATACGGAAGCTACAACAAGCAGCGACAATGTTGATTGGCGCTAGCAGACAGTTTTTAAGTTCCTGACCCCGACACCAGATGTACACACTCCCAGCAGTGCACGTAAAAGGTGTAAACGAAATATTCGAATAGAGTGGTGTTGCACGATAATGAAATTCAAGTTGGATTTCAGTGTTTTAAAGCTAATATAGTTCTATATTTTCATTCTAAAGATAATTTTGAGGATATGTTTTCAATTGCTCATTACTGTATGTTGGTACTATTAACCTTTCCCCTCCATCTCCTGCAACTGCAAAATGTCAGGACCAGAGATCCAATGGCCGTACTATACATAACACAGGAGAAGATGTAGCAGTAAATCTAGGCTGATGATGGAAACAAGTATCCAAAACATTTCCAGTAATGTTAAAATTATTGAGTCTACATGTTGACACAACTTCACTTAATTCAGTAGGTTAAAGTTGTCTCCAGATGTTGACAGGACAACAATTTTAATATACTACTTCAACTTCTGTGAGTTACTGAATAGAAAATTGGCAAAACTTTGCCAAGCTCCTAAACTTTAGCTGTCAGTGACTACATATGTGCTCATTTTTGAGTTCCAAATAATTGAATCACTGAAGATTTAGTGCACAGCAAAAGACAAGAAGAGATTCCAAGAAATCACAGAAATTTTGAAATGCTACTACATTTTTCTATAGACAAGCAGAAGACCAGTGCTAGAATGATATCAGCATGCAATACCTTCGGTATAACTGATTTCCTCAATAAGTGGTTTTCTGGGAGAATCTTCTATTTCACTGTGCCTTCTCTTTACTGCAGGGAGAGTTGAATCTGCAGCAGCAGGGTACTGCCTCACTTCACTGAAAAAGAGAAATTGCTCATTAGCAGCAAAACAGAAGTGGAATCCATTTTGAGTCTTTCTGCCCGTTCAGAAAAAAAGATCTATCTCTGGTACTTCTAAACAGGCAGCGAACTGTAATCAGTTTGAGAAAACTTGTTGTTCTATGGCATAAAGAACATATAAAAATAAATATTAAAAGCAGAAGCATTATTAACAGTGAAGTACTCTTCATTTTTGAGTTTGATTTAAGAGTCACTTGTTTACACTCAAACTTCACTTACTTGTTGTATAATTGAAACGTTTTTTTCAGCTGAGGATGAGATCGAATGATCTTGAAAAAGTTTCAGTTATACAAGTAAGTGAAGTTTGAGTGTAAACAAGTGACTCTTAAATCAAACTCAAAAATATAAAAATAACCCTGAAACTAATCAGACTAACAAATCAAATTAAAATGTATTGAATGAAAGAATAAATATTTATTTCTAAACACAAAAGTTACATAATTGGATTACATATGTAAAATACAGGGTGTATATAAATGAATATCGGGGTTTTAACTCTTTATAATATTTATTACATTAAACTTACAGTTATAAATGATATGTCAAATTAAAAAGCAACAAACAGTTTTGTTTGTTGGCACCAGTGTGCATGTGCATGCTATGTTTCTGCCGCAATCCGCTAGACAGTTGTAGTAGCAAAGATGGCGACTAGTAAACTGAAAGCGTTTTGTGTTATGCAGTTTATAAAGACCGAATCTGTAGTTACTGTGTAACGTGCATTCCACATCAAGTTCGATTGCGATCCTCCTAGTGGTAACATTCGTAGATGGTATCATCAGTTTGAAGATACCGGCTGCCTTTGCAAAGGGAAGAGCACAGGACGACCAAGAGTAAGTGAAGAGACTGTTGAGAGAGTGAGACAGTCGTTCACTCGTAGCCAAAGAAATCAGTCGGGAAGGCTAGTTGTGAATTACAAGTTCCTGTGTCGACTGTTTGGAAAGTTATAAAAACGCTTAGGGCTACGTCCTTACCTTTACAGTTATTACATACTCTAAAGCCGACAGACCACGGATTACGTGCCAACTTTGCAAACGACATGTTGTTTCATGACGATGACGATTTTATGGATTGTGTTGTCTTCAGTGATGAATCAACCTTTCACCTTAGTGGACATGTTAACACTCAAAATGTGCGCAACTGGGGCTAAGAAAATCCTCACAAGATGGTACAAATGCAACGACATTCCCCTAAAGTGAATGTTTTTTGTGCCGTATCCCGGTGAGAAGTTTATGGGCCTTTCTTTTTTGGTGAACCTACTGTAACTAACACTTCATACCCTGATACACTAGAGCAATGACTCTTCCCTCAGTTGGAAGAAAATGAGCCAGAGAACTTCATTTTCCAACAAGATGGTCAGCCACCTCACTGGCATAAAGAAGTAAGCGATTGGTTGAACATCACTGTACCTAAGCACTGGATAGGCTGCAAGGGCCCCAATGACAGGGCTTACTATGCATGGCATCCACAGTCTCCTGACCTAACGCCATGCGATTTTTACCTTTGGGATTTCATCACGGATCGTGTATATGTGCCTGTGCTACCAACTGACCGCCCTGAATTAAGAAACTGGATTGAAGCAGCTGTTGCTACAATTACTGAATACACACATATCAACGTTTGAGAAGAACTCGGCTATAGACTTGGTGTGTGCCGTGTGACAAAGGGTAGTCACATTGAACATTCATAAGGTTCTTGGTAAAACTGTTTTGAGTTGCTTTTTCAGTTGACATATCATTTATAACTGTAAGTTGAATGTAATAAATATTATAAAGAGTTAGAACCCTGATATTCATTTATATACACCCTGTATTTCTTTATAATTATAACATTTAAACATTATTCAGTTCTAATGATCTTTACAATGTAACAGTTGTTTTTGTTTGGCACTAAAAATGAGTTTTATTTATTTACTTGGTAGTGTTATTAAGAATTTAAAAAAAAAAAGTGGAAGTGAAATTATAGAGGGAAAAAAAATATATATGTATGTTGGTTGGTACAAGTGACATTAGTATAAAGAAATGAACGGTTGCTATGGAGAGAGAAAATCAATAATCTTCCTTGTGGAAAAAGGACGCAGATAAGATGAAAGTTTTATAGTGATGAGTGGACATGCAGGAGAGTGATCTAAAAGAAAAGATATTCTGTAATAATGTATATTCAGTGTTCTAAAGAAGAAGTAAATAATCTTGGAGAAAGATCTAGGAAAGAAAGCATCTATCGATGGTGACTGCAAAGTGAACAAACGTGTTTCGCATTTGCAATTATCGAAGCAAAAGGACCATATTCTAGAGTATGACAAATTCTATATTATGACAAATTTATGCAAAAACAAAATCGTCATCATTACAGCACTTGTAAAGGATCCAGCATAAAATACCCTATGCATAGACTAACACTATACAAAAAAACATCCTATTATATGGGTATAAAAATATATAATAAGCTGCCTCAAAGATTCAAAGAAATAAAGACCTCAAAATTGTTCAATAAAAGAAATGTTATTAGATAAGACATATTACTCCATACAAGAATTCATGGATGACACAATATTATAATTACTCACAATTTATATTGCATAAATAATACCTTGTATACAATCTACACATTAGAATTAGTTTTCTCTTTTATGTTAATTCTTGTTTTATGTATAACCTGACGAGTCACCAGATAACCAGATTATGCTCACAATCGTTATGTGACAATAAAGATTCTATTCTATTCTAAAACAGAAGTTAAACAGAAACTATATTTTCTGAAAATTGAAGAAATCGCATAAGATGGATGTTCATGAATTGCTGCGAGTAATAATAAGAAATACTTCCTCGAATCGTGTAGGAGAATAAGAAAATGTCGCCACAACATGGGGCATCATCATAGCATCTTCAACATCGTACCAACCCCCTGGCACCCAAAACTCCTGTTTCAACATGATTTTCACAACGCAGGGCTTATAGATGGCCGTCTTCAATCATCACATGTGTAGCAGCATTAAAAGTCCCGCAACAACAATTTCAAATTTCTTTAATTTTACGAGTTACATTACCATTTTTCCCCATTATGTAACACCAGGGTATCTATATAATGGGATTACATTTTATAACATCCACAATTATAATGTATTAAAACATTTACATTTGAATCAAGAAGTGCTGAAGTACATTTTATGTAATACATTACTTATGAATGGATGAAGTTATTTACACAATTTACTATGTAAAGTCAGTAGAAGTTTTGGCAGCCACTGTTTCTATCATTAACTGTACTCTATAATTTCAATGTCAGTAGCTTCAAACTAAATATTAAGTGATATTTTATCTAGTTCTAAGAAAACTAGAAAACTAACTTAAAACAAAAGAACACTGGAGATGTAAAATAATTTTTAAAATTATTGAACTTGGTTATTTACGAAGCTTGTCCGAAAATAAGGTCTCCAAGACTCTGGAGCCGTGAGGAACACTATTACGCGATATCCGGCAACACTGGAGTTTAGCTTGGTTCACCCCTTCAAATCCCCAACACAACAAACCCGTTGCAACCATTAATCTTGGCTGGGCAGCCGTTTGCGATGGAGCTTCCTATCACTTCTGCTGTCAAGTACGAGTTGCATGTAGTGATCCATTTTTTGAGTACCAAGGGCACCATCCCCACTGAAATTCATCGTCAGTTATGCAAAGTCTATGGGCCACAGTGTATGGACGTCAAAAACGTGCGAAAGTGGGTCAGAGAGTCCAAAGACGGACGTACACACGTCCATGATGAACAGCGTTCTGGTCGGCCTTCGGTTTCAGCAGAAACAATTGCAAAAGTGGAGCAAGAAATGCTTAAAGATCGGCGTGTGACAGTTCGTGAGCTGTGCAAACTTATCCCTGAAGTCAGTAAGACTATGATTCACAAGATTTTGACCGAACATCTGCATTATCGCAAGGTGTGTGTGAGGTGGGTCCCCAAAATGCTCACCGAAGACCATAGACGGCAACTTGTTGAAGCGGCCCACCGATTCCTGGAGCGCTATGCAGAACAGGGCGAGAAATTGTTGGATTCAACTGTCACTGACAATGAAACCTGGGTGCACTACATAACACCAGAAACTAAAGAACGTTCTCGTCAGTTTCAGCATTCGAATTCGCCGAAGTCACGAAAGTTCAAACAGACATTTTCTGCCGGCAAAGTGATGGCCAGTGTGTTCTGGGACAGAAAAGTTGTATTGTTGTGCAAGTTTATGCCTACCGGCACAACAATAAATGCCGCTAGCTACTGTGAGACTTTAAAAAAATTGTGACGTGCCATTCACAATCGAAGTAGGGGAATGCTGACAAAGGGAGTGATTTTTCATCAAGACAGCGCTCGTCCCCATACTGCACATGTAACAGCTGATCTCCTCGCCCAGTTCGGATGGGACATCCTTACCCATCCCCCCTACAGTCCAGTCTTAGCACCTAGTGATTATCATGTTTCATGATTATCATGATTTGAAAAACGAGGTTGAGCGCGACCTGAGCAACTTGACTGGAGAGTTCTATGACAAGGGTATACAAAAACTGCCACAGCGCATGCAAAAGTGCATCGATCGCAATGGTGATTACGTTGAAAAATAGCTGTAAGTTCCGCCTTTCCACCAATTTAACATTCACTGACAATAAATGTTTTCTATATTGTCGTGAACCCGTATCTACGATCGCGTGGCTTGTTTACACAAAAAGAAACTGATAGGAGGGCAGTGTAAAAACCAGGAGCCCGCGGACAAAGATAACTGGCAGATAAGGGTCTGCCAAAACAAACAAACTGAGATAAATGGAAATTTCTAGTTACTTCTGGACCGATAGAGATTTTTCGCGTTCTGGTTTATTTGCGAATCATCTAGAAATTATCTGTGAAGTATTTAAAGATGCGACGATTGGCCAAGAGTGAGTTGCGAGAGTAAACAGTGTAAGCAGAGAACAGCTGAGAGTGTTGTTGAAAAGACAGTTGTTGTAAAGCAGAGTAGTAGTGGTGAAACAGTGTTGTGAAATGAGGGACAGCCCGCTGTGTTGTTGTAACGAGAGCTAAGAATGTAATCTGTTGTCACTGTTTGTTATTGTGACCAACCTTGGTAGACTGATGGTGTATGTAACGTAATGCTGCTGCAATCTATAAGAGTATTTCTATGGAAATAAAGGAGATTTTTAATTTCTGCAACTCTGCCTTTTAATTCTACGAACCCACAAAGTCACAATATTAAATAAAATTGGAGACCTTATTTTACGGACATGCCTCGTACTAACTTAAGAAATGTTTAGTACTATGCATAAATAAATAATCATTCCATAACATAAAAAACAAGATAGAGAGCAGCATGGCCTACCTGTTGTCCACTGTAGTAAGTGCATTGATTAATTTTTTACCATAACATAAATTTTTTTAAGTCAATGTTAAGCTATTTTACTAATGCACTTGACAGTTCTTGCATCAGGATGAAGCTGCTTCTAATAAAGGTCACAGTGGCACTAATTACACAACCCAAAAGTAAATTAAGTCACTAATTGCAACCTACATACTGAGAGGTGAACTATAAGGGTATCTGAGTCTCCATTATTTACATATAATCTTAAGTTTTCATTTTTTTTATGTTCATTCCTGTTTTTCGACATTAAACTACTTGAAAAAAAAATGCTGACTGTACCTTTTGCTGTGGTATTTCTCCAATTTGGCCTTGGCCTTCCCTGTTCCACTAATACGCCGTAGATTACCCTCCTCTAACAATCGTATCCTAGCTTCTACTTTTACTTTGTGTTCAGCTCCTAGGTCTATGTTACCATCTTCACCCAAAGCATCTACACGAGTTGATAACGCTGCTTTGGCAGCTAACATTCTTGATATCTGCAAAAATAACAAAACAAGGCAACGGTAATCAATTGTTCTGTCACAAAAGGTTGTGTAGGGCAAGGGTAGAAAGGCAGAATAGAGTGAAAAATGTAATACTATAGCTGGGAATAAAACAATGGATCTTCTGCTCTAGTGAGACTGCTTTAATCAACTAAAGTTAAAATGGCAATATATTCATGTCATTAAACTTCCTAACAGATGCACATTTTCCAAGTAAACAACAAGGAATTTAAAATATTTGACATAACATCCCCTAATGGTGATTTATAATCTTTTAATTACTTTAAGTTCCAGGCTTCATAGATAACCTCCATTACTTTAGTTAACTGATGGAAATTAATCATTTCTTTACACAGGCCGTATATAGGCTAAGATTTTGGATAGAGTCAACATGAAAAATTCAAGTCAAAATTCATGAATATTAAAAGCAGAAGCATTATTAACAGTAAAGTATTCTTCATATTTAAGTTTGAATTTAGGAGTCACTATGTTTACACTCAGTCTTCACTTACTTGTTGTTGTATAATTGAAACGTTTTCAAGATCATTCGATCTCATCCTCAGCTGTTTGTGACTAGATGAACCTTCCTCTTCTTCCACTGCTACGGAGCTCCGATCACTCTGCCATCTGGTGTTAGGGCCCCTAGGGGCAGAGTGATCGGAGCTCCGTAGCAGTGGAAGAAGAGGAAGGTTCATCTAGTCACCAAACAGCTGAGGATGAGATCGAATGATCTTGAAAACGTTTCAATTATACAACAACAAGTGAAGACTGAGTGTAAACATAGTGACTCCTAAATTCAAACTTAAATATCAAAATTCATGGCCGGGATTTGAGCCACAGATCTCCTGGTTTCCGTCCAGTCGCTCTTACCAATTGAGCTACCATGGTCAACGTGCCTTCCTGACATTAAGTTCTCCATTTGACTCATATATTTCTCCGGTAAACCACTAGGGACTCTCACATTCGAGATACACCGTTTGTGGTGACTTACTATTGCAAGTACTTGAGTCCCAGGCTTCATCATTTAACTCCTATTATTTTAGTTAACTGATGGAAATTAATCATTTCTTTACACTAGCCATATATAGGCTAAGATCGAGAATATACATGAGATGCATAAAATACAAACAGACAGATAAATCAGCCATAGCCCATCATTTCTGGTCAAAAAATCATATTTCCAAAGACATAAAACTTTTGGTACTGGCAAAAAAGTATAGGAATTGACAGTTTGGGAAAATATACACATTTTTAAGAATAAAAAGAGAGCCATGAACTTTGAAATACCAACAGTAGATGACGTCATTCAACTCATTGAACAGCGCCAGGAGAGGAAGGTGGTCATCTGAAGAATTAGTCGAACATCAGCTGATGATGAGGACGCGGGGTCCTTGAAACCTGTCCTAATTTTAAATGCAAGTGGAGCTTAATTGTTTTTATAGTTCAAGAAGTGGTTTAAAAAGGTTTTATTGATGAAGCTCCACTGTTTATAAATACTTCTATTTATAATTTTACTAAAGGTACCTGTTGGAAAAGGCAGTCGACTCATCATTTGTCATGCAGGATCTGCCAAAACAGGGTTCCTACCAGAAAGCAAATGGATTTTTCTCTCCAAAAGTACCTCATACTGTCACGAAGAGATGACATCTGATACATTTAAAGAATGGTTTCTTAACAGATTCTCAAATTATTTAAAAGAGGGAAGCATTATTATTTCAACACTTCCATAAAAGGATTTATTATTATAATGGATAATGTGCCGTATCATTTGATTACTGCAAATAAAATACTGAATTTGGCCAGCAGAAAGAAAGAAATTGTTAGTTGCAAACAGAAAGAATACTTTTAAACTGGTGGACGTTGAACGACTTGTTCACAAAGAAACTGACAAGGTAACCCAACAGGGCTGGGAAAGCTGTGTGAGACATGCAGAAAACCTATAAGAAGATGATTTTAAGAAAAAAATAACACATGACAAAATTTTGGAACCTATAAATCATAAATTTGCAAGACTCAGACGATGAAGACAGTGACAATGACGAAATGTCTCTTGAGATAAGTGAATTGACAGATATGGGTGAGCCACTGGCAGTTCCATTGGATTAGAAAAACAGGTAATTCATAAATTATAATTATAACATTTAAAAATAGACGTAATTTGCAAAAATGCTTTTTTCCAATTTTGATTTTGGCAACTGCATCATTATAAAAGTTTGGAAAACTTAATTTGGTTACCCTTATGTCTAGTGCCAAGCAGATCTGCACGTTGTATGAATGTGCAAGAGAGAGAGGGAAATATAAACAGAGTGGGGGTAACAAGCTGGCAATGCTGAGTGCACTAATGCATCAGATTAGCTGGACTCCAGAACTCTTCTCATTTGAAACACGTAATAATTAATTATGCATGACAAAGTATCAAAACACCAATAACAAATAGTTTTTTCACATAATAATTACATTCGCAAATGATGATGTGCGTATGTCAAAGTCATAACCTGCATGTTCCCAAGGATATTGCAACATAGGTTTATACTTTGAGCAGCAAACTGACTGTAAACTACAGAGTGAAGGCTTGATGGAGAAATAATGATCATGTGCCTTCACTTGTGGTTCAGCACACTGCAGTCTTACAAAATTAGCAACCCTTCTGATATACAGCTTATATTGCTTGTAGAACTTATAATGGTGCCAGTAGACAAATACAGTGTTTTGGTTGGAAATGCTACAGACCACCAAAAGGTAGAGTCAAACTGAAAAATTCAATGCCATAGCTGGGAATTGAACCACGGATCTTCTGGTTGCCGTCCAGCCACTCTAAACCTTGAGCTACTATGACCAATGTGCCAACATGACATTAAATTCTCCAAGTGACTCGTGTTTTTCCCGGTAAACCACTTAGGAGTTCTCATAACACATGAGACAACTACCTTAATGGTGACTTACAACATGTAAGTGCTTTAAGGTCCGGGCTTTATAGTTAACCACTATTAGGTCAAATATTGGAAATTAATTGTTCTTTCACACTGGCCGTGTGTAGGCTTAAGTATGGAAAGGTAGAGTCAGACTGAAAAATTCAATGCCATAGCCGGGATTTGAACCATGGATCTTCTGGTTGCTGTCCAACCACTCTAACCCTTGAGCTACTATGGCCAACGTGCCGATATGACATTAAATTCTCCAACTGACTCGTGTTTTTCCCGGTAAATCACTTAGGAGTTTTCATAAACACATGAGACAACTACCTTAATGGTGACTTACAACATGTAAGTGCTTTAAGGTCCGGGCCCCACTAATAGGTCCATTTTCCAATAATTGACCTAATAGTGGTTAATTATAATGCCCGGGCCTTAAAGTATTTACACGTTGTAAGTCGCCATTAAGATAGTTGTCTCATGTGTTTATGAGAACTCCTAAGTGGTTTACCAAGAAAAACACGAGTCAGTTGGAGAATTTAATGTCATGTTGGCACGGTGACCATAGTAGCTCAAGGATTAGAGTGGCAACCAGAAGATCCGTGGTTCAAATCCCAGTTATGGCATTGAATTTTTCAGTCTGACTCTACCTTTCCATACTTTAGCCTACACACGGCCAGTGTGAAAGAACAATTAATTTCCACAGACCACGTTTTGTCATTTGTTATTCCAAGCATGTTTTCATGCAGTTTTCAGCACTCGTCAAAGGTGTATTAGAGATATCAATTCAATGGGACATACTGTATACAATTCTCTTCTTGTTTACTTTCTACTACATTTAATTCTGTTCCATACATACCCTTCCTTTATTGGGTGTACTTGCTTGTCCCACTAACGAACTGTGATATATCAATCCATATTTTGGAGTGTCTTTTTTTGTTTTCAGTGCACGAAACAAGGCCTTTTCTGCACCCAAGATTTGTATTGTTGATGCTGGATACTTTGCCAAGTTAATCAATGAACCTACAAAAGTAAAACAATTGTTTATGAAATGTTTATAAGAATGCCTTAATAAAAAGTTTATTATTTTATTTATATTAAAATGTCTAACCTCCAGACTTTATCCAGCATTCTAGCTCTTTGTTATGACTAGGCATAGGAATTTCTAAGCATTAAAACAAGATGAAAGAAAATGAAGTTGAAGTCATCCTTCAGAAAATTACTTGCATTTGCAAACATCACTCAGCAGACCATGTTTATCTGCCTGTTAGTGACTCATAGTCACTTATTACATTCTTTCTATTAACATAATGATCTGAGTGTAAACTTGAAAAACTACTTAAAAATTCCAATGTCTGGTTATGATAATATAGGCTACTTAAATAGTTCATTAAATTCCAAATCATTTATTTTCTAAAATATTACTTACACAGTATAGGAATCACAAATTATTGTATTAATTTTGGCTCTTCTTTCTAATATGCGACACTGTGATTTTTTTCTAAGTCCTTCACACTTTTTGGTGTTTTTATATACAACTATGATTCTTAATATAAGTTCTTTACTTTTTAGTGCAATTTTGTGCTGAAGGGCATTATTTTAACATTATTGTTTGTTTATTTCCTTACTGCGTAAGTAGCCATATTGAAGAATTCAGTGCAGCCAAACTATCCTTGTTTCTCCACTGAACATTTAACATTAGTGTTAGTGCTGTGACAATTTTTATGTTACATTTGTTAATGTCGATTTTAACATCTGTTGGTAAAATCGGGCACAATTTGCGGCAGTAGCCGAACCAGTCTGCGAGTTCATACATTTTACTGATTTGTCGAGCCATTTTCCAATTTTCAACAACGTACTGAACGAATCTTAAATATTTGAAGATCACACAGAACAAACAGCCTTTACTTCTAACAGTACAATTGGCACTTTTGCTGTACAGCAAGCCTACTTTTGTAAAGCAATAAAACCTGAAAGGAAACATGGTCAGTATTTTCCAAAACTGATCCGCGCTAATCACATCCACACGCCCTTTTGCTCCAGATGTCTGGAGCATTTTTTGCAGAGGTTGGCTACAAGTGTTACATATCTTTTTCATGTTGGCTGCAACACAAGAACTGCAGGTTGTCTACTTGCGCATGCATATACGTGCACCGTTGGACTTAGAAAATATTCTCGCATTGCACAAAAGAAAGTTTCTCCTTAATTTTTTAATAGTTTAATGTATTCAATTTCAATGATAAATATGTTTAATACACTAAACAAAGAAGAAACTACATATAGTTTTATGAGAAAAACCCAATCAGCAATAAATTTTATTCATACATTTATGGAATATCTCTGCAGATACTAGGAAAGTCAGATCAATAATCATTATGAGGTAAGGGAATATTTTTCTTGAATGGCAACAAGAATTATATTTACTTACAAATAATTTTTGTTAAACATTTGTACATTGAAAATTTGAGTCATGCAATACCTTAAATATAACTCTTTTTTATTTTTTATTTAATGAATACCTGCATGGGAAATTAGACGAGCACCAACTAACTCTCCAACTAAAACTGTTAGGTTAGGAGCCATTGCCATCATTCTACTTCTCAAGTAGTCAAACAACTGGCCTCTGTACGATGCTATTTCTATTACCTGTAATGACAATGTTTAGTGTTAAATAATATCTAAGTATCAATGTTAAAAAGTTCAGTATTTAAATACTATTAAGAGCATGTTTAACTCCAAAATTCATATTATAATGTGAAGTTTGTTCATGCATGCAAGTGATCACAACAATATTGCTACGTGAAGGCAGTATGTCTATGGCACCATTCCCACATTGAGAGATCTTTATCCTGACCTGCCTGATCTCAGAAATCTCTTTGAATTACATGGAAAAATAAAATTCAAAGCACACTAGTTTCTCAAAGAAAACTATAACAGAAACATTATACAAGATTGAGCATCCATTATAGGACAATACGAGAGATTGTCAATTGCCCAAAGCATTACAAAGTCTTCTGCTACTACACTGCTAGGTAATCCATGCATTTAAGCTGTAAATACTGACAGAATTAACATTAAAACATCAACCATATGCAGGATTTGGATTGTGTGCTTCCTGCAATCAAACAGTGTGAGAGTAACGAAGATAAACTTTCTAAACAATAAGGAGTTGCCTTTTATTAAACATGATTTCACTGACACTTACAAGTCTTAATTCTTGAGTATCTTGATACTATCTTCAGTATTCATGATACTAACATAATAATGGAAGAACCAGAGAACACAGAGAACCCAATAATCAGGTTGTCGTTGTTAAATTAATATAATTTTGAGTCGAACTAGTATTCAATGCTCCATTTATTGCTAGTATTTACCTGGCACGCATTTTGTTAGGACCTTCCTAACATCATCAGCTGTTGTCGACTACTTCAAATATATAAAATTAAAATAACACAATCTGACAATACTGAACTTTTAAGCATATGGCTAGATCAACAACTAGATAGTTAACTTAATAGCAAAATTAAACAGATTCTACTTTTCATGATGGGTAATAAAGAAAGAATTAGATATGAATACTATAAAATGTTATAATTATCATATGGCGAAAATATATTGAGAACATGAGGGATGTTTTAGGAAAATGGTCAAAGCCATTTATTTTTTAAAACCTGGAAAAAATAATTAGAAATATCACAAATATTGGTAGGGCATTTTTTAAAGAATAATATTAACTATTACACAAATATAACTATTTGCAACAAAAACTTCACTTATCTTAAGAAAATGATGTAAATTTTTCTTATCAATTCATGAGATTGATTTCGTTAACATTTGTTTACATCTTCAGCAATCAAACAACTTCATCATCAAAGATACTTTCAGTTGTTACTATGTTTTTTCCAGTATTAACAAAATCTGGTATTTCAAAATTCATTACACGATATTTATTTTTTTAAAATAAATATTACATTGTAATTTGGAAACTAGAACGAAAGAACATTTTCGTAACATTAAGTATAAACAAACAGCCATAGCAGGTCATTTAACCATGAAATAAATGCTGAAGTTAAATTATTAAAACAATTAAATGGTGCGATAGATTTAATGGTTTGGGAAAAAATATTTATTTTAAAAAATAAAGTATCCCAGATGCCCGAGCTTGTCAACAACAGACGAAAACATTGAATAAGTGAAGAAAATAGTATTGGCAAATTATCAAATCACCATTACAGAAGTTGCTGAAGACCTAAATATATAGATTGGTTCGTGCTATTCGATTTTGACCAATGATTTGGGCATGATACGGGTCACCAAAAAATTTGTACCAAGGTTGCTCAGTTTTGATCAAAAACACCATTGCATTAATGTTGCTAAGGAACTGTTGAACTCTGTCCATGACGACCCAAATTTGCTCCAGGGGGTCATAACTGGTAACAAACCATAGATTTATGGTTATGACATGGAAACTAAAGCTCAATCATCCCAATGGATGCTGCCAGAGGAGCCACGACCAAAAAAAGCATGCCAAGTTCGGTCAAATATGAAGGTTTTATTACAGTTTTCTTTGATTGCAGCGGCGTGGTGCATCATTGAGTTCTTGCCACAGGGTAGAACAGTCAATAAGGAATATTTATTCATCCTTTTGAACATAGTACATGATATAGGACACGTCAAGTACTTATAACTAAAAATTATACAGTAAACATTTACACAACACAAGTTTAGAAATGGAAATTCAGAAACTGTATGTACAATATAACAATTTATCTGTAGTTGATATTAAAAAAAAATTCACCTATACTATAAAAACAATATTCTAACAGGAACTTTTTCACACAGTTAAGGAAGTGCAGATATTGTCAACCTAGTATAATAAATTACACACCCAGAAGGGGTTCATGGAAAAATATATTACCTGCAAGTTACGCACAATTTGCGCAAAGTAATCTGTTGGAAATGCCTGGAATTGTGGAAGAACAAAAATTGGCTTTTGCACCATGATATTGGCTTTTGCACCATGGATAATGCCCCTGCTCACACACCACTGCTTGTGTGCAAACTTTTGGCCAAAAACAACACACTTATGATTGCTGCCTCGAACTGCCCAGACCTGCACCCCCCCCCCCCCCCGCTGTGACTTACTTTTGTTCCCTAAACTAAAGGGGCCCATGAAAGGACGCTACGCCACAACTGAGGAGATAAAGACGGCATCAAAGGAGGAGCTGAACGAGATCACAAAAAACAATTTTTTGAAGTGCTTAGAGGATTGGAAAAAACGTTGCCAAAGTGTATAATATCTGGTGGGGATTGCTTTGAAGGGGACAAAATAGATATTAATGAATAAATAAATACACAAAAACCACAAAATTCGTAATACTTTTTGAACAGATTTTGTATGTTATGCATGATTGGAGGAATTTATTAACAGTGTCATCAAAATTAATTAAATAAACTTATTTGTAGTTCTTTGAAAGTAATGAGTCGGTAATTCAAACACAAACATCAAATTCGGCTGCCAGTAATGCAGCCAAACTCGATGTTTGGGAAAAGTTGCTAATTATAAAAAACAAACAGTATACTTTAAATTTCGAATTGCTGCCTGAAAACTCTCTTTGGAAGTTCATCTCACAGTTGCCACCACAGACAACCAGCTCACTTCAGTAAACCATGGATCCAACCAGTCGGATAACTGCTGACGATGGGGACAAACTGCTCTCCGAAACATGTCAAATAATTTAAGTGATGTTTGTGTTTCAATTATCGACTCATTACTTTCAAATGTTAAATACATTACTGTTTCTAACCTTTTGCTTCAAATAATATTTGTAGTTGGTTTTCTACACTTCGTCACTTCATTTTTATATTATTTCGGAAGCTGTTGTGTCCATTTTCAACCTCTATCTGAAACTAGTCCCTCAATAATATAAAAATGTAAGTGACAAAGTGTCAAAAAACCGACTACAAATAGTTTTTTCAATTAATGGAAAAATGTATCTAACATGTTGTTTAATTAGACAGTGTCTGAAAGTTTAAATAATTTATAGTTTCTGAATTGACCCAGTAAGTATAAGTACTAGGACTTTAAAGGTTAACTCCATCCAGTTGCACACAAATTCCAACTTTTATTTGACTATAGATTTACATCATAATTATACACTTAAATGTGCATGTTTACCTGGTCACACAGTTGCTGGATGTTCATAATGTCTTCTTCAGATATCTCTGTACCCATTGATATTTCTGCTGCTTCTTTCACCTTCTCCTCAATTTCCTCTGGCAAAAGGTCAGAGAGATCTGATGATGCTGTATTTTCTCTTGTACCTGCAAAAGAAAAGTAGAGTAGAATTTATTGCAACTCAATACAGTGAAATTCACAATTGAAGCAAGTCAATAGTAAATACACTGGATTGGTTACAGCTTAAACACAAATAAAATAGAACAATCAAACAGCTATGTATGTTTGGAGGAATTTAGTAACAGTGACGTCAAAATTAATCTTAAAAACTATTTGTAGTTGGTTTATTGACACTCATTACTTACTTTCTTTTATTGTTGAGGGACTAGTTTCAAAGGCTGTTGCCTCCTTTTGGAGAGAGTTTGAAAATGGAGGCAACAGCCTTTGAAACTAGTCCCTCAATAATATAAAAAAGTAAATGACAAGTGTCAATAAACCGACTACAAATAGTTTTTACGATTAATCAAACAGCTATTTATAATAACTGCTCTTCAATGGTATAAGAGGCTCTATCAAGAAATTTTGTAAAGCTTTTTTAAATTTACAAACTTTTTTTTTCAGTTTTAGTTTCTTTTGGTAAAGAAGGAAAGAAATTTACTTTGGTCTTTCTTTTAGATAAACATTCAAACCTCTATCCAAAACCTTAGCCTATATACGGCTAGTGTGAAGAAATGATTAATTTCCATCAATTAACTTAACTAATAAGAGTTTAATGATGAAACCTGGGATTCAAGCATAATAGTAAGTCGGTGTATCTCAGATACAAGAGCCTCTTGTGGTTTACTGGGAAAATATATGAGTCAATTGGACAATTTAATGTCAAGATACTGTTGGCCATGGTAGTTCAATGGGTAAGAACGACTGGATGGAAACCAGGAGATAGGTGGTTCAAATCCTGGCCATGACATCAAATTTTTCAGGTAGATTCTCTCCATGTATTTTATTATTTTTCAGATACTGTATAAATACATATTTTTTATAATTTCTGTAAAAGTGCATATATTATCGTGACTGGCGGCTGACAAAGGAGCAGACAGTGCAGTGCTGAGATAAGGAACAAATAGTGCAATGCGGAGATAAAAGAGCTTGCTGAAACAGATAAAGAGACAAATAAATGACTGAAAAGTTTGTCTTTCGTCTGGCACTTTCTTGTTTGTTACAAATTATTCCACTGGTTTCTGAAACGATGAGAGAGGTATATAAAAGAAGCCGTGGCTAGTTTATCAGACAGTCGTAAAGAGTTGAAATGGCACTTGAGAATCATCCACGTACAGCTGTGTTTTGAAAGTGAACTCTTTTGTTTGTGGTCAATGACCTTGCAGATTGTAATTGTGTATCTTAAATAATTTTGCTACTGTAAGGGCTGAACAAAGTATGTTTCCATGAAAATAAAGAGTATTTTTTAATTTCTGCAATCTGGACTTTAAATTCTAAGAACTCACAAGGTCACAATATTTGGGTCCTTTCCTCATTCTGTTTACAATATAAAACTTTTATCTCATAGCTTATGAGAATCATAAGTACAGCCACTTGATATCTGCTGATTCAGTTGCATAAGTGAGCAGGGGAAGTACAAAATGTATCCTGAAATCACACTATAGATGTTAGTTAAACCTGGCTGAAAAATGACACAGTATACTTAACACAGTAGAGTTACAAAAAGCTATGTGTTAATTGGCAATGTGAATTAAAAATGCCAAAAGTGAAATGGAGTGTAGTTAGCATCAGCGTGCTTTAGAGATAAAAACACTTTTACTAATGGTGGGATGTGTGCTACAATGGAGGCTGGGGAGCATATGGGAGAAAGATAAGAGTGAAAGGGAAGATGGCAATATCTGGGGTAAGGAGCTATAAATATAAATTACCAGATATGTCAGTAAAGTGGCATGAAAGAATCTATGAAGCAATAGTAGAATCAAAAGTGACATGGTGTGGAGTTATGGGGGGGGCCAATGAGATAAATCATTCAAAGTATAAACTTGAAAGAAGCGTAGGGACAGTGAAGCACAAATTAGTACAAAAGTGAATCGAGAAAATATTGACACATTGCTTCACTCACACTGTGAGTGTGAGTGAAGCAATGTGTCAATATCTTCTCGATTCACTTTTGTACGAGATAAATCATGTTGAACATACATATGAACAGTTCTGTAAAGCGATACTGGGTTTGAATAAGTCAACGCCAAATGGAGTAGCTAGAGTGGAACTTGGAAGACCTTGCAGGAATTGGGTAATTATAGAAAGATGTTTAAAATATTGGTATAGCTGTGTAAAAAGGATGATGATACACTAAAGATCTGTCTAGGACATCAGAAGAATTCAACATGTAAGAACAGCTGGTGGACAGAGCTAGAGAGAATGCTGGCTAAAATAGGAATGGGGGATATCTGGCAAGAGAGTGAAAGAAATGTAAAAGCTTTTTGGACAATTATTAAGAACAGGATAGAGGACATTGACAGACAAGTGACGTGGGGAAATCTGATAAGTAAGAAATCACTAAATGTATACCTGAAAATAAAGAACAGAATGGGGAAGGGAAACATATTCGCAGAAACAGGCATAAAAGTTTCGGCACAAACAGAAAACAGACGACAGCTATTGTTTCACGGTAATAAAGGGCTTGCATAAGCAGTTAACAATAGCGCAGCTAGTGTACACAAAGAGACGGCAAATGAAGATAGATGAGATAAAAGACTTACCGAAACAAACTGCGATCAATGGAAATATCTAGTAACATCTGGATTATTTCAGGTTTTTTATTGTTCTGGAAATCTCTCAAATTACGAATGAGGTATTTAAGGAAGTGACGAGTTGAAAACGGTTGTTGTTGTGTAACACGAGTGTTGAGAGCTGATCAGAACATTGTAGACTGTGTGTATGTGACGTAATGTTGTTACGTGAGAATTGAACAGTGTATTCCTATACAAATAAAGAACGATTTCTATTTTCTGCAAATTGAACTTTTAATTCTACGAACCCACAAAGTCACAATATGTAGACATGTCAAAGTATAAACTTGAAAGAAGCGTAGGGACAGTGAAGCACAAATTAATACAAAATTGAATCGAGAATATATTGACACATTGCTTCACTCACACTGTTTATTCACAGGACATGTTTCAAGAGCTCTTGCTCCTATCCTCAGCTGATACTCGACTAGTGCAAGTTGTAGTGGTTTCTTCTTTCTCCGTATTGTCAATAGATGGCGTGATGTACTTGTCAAAGATGTCCGGTGGTGGAGTTTCAAAATTCATGACTCTATGACGATTTTTGTTAATGAAGATTTTTTCCCATACGGAAAGGTCTATGGGGTGATTAACGTATTTTATTAGAGATGTTTCCAAATTGATGTCATGTCTAGTATTCAAAAAATGAAAAGCCACTGCTGATTTTTCTGTTTCACCATTTTTAATGTTTCTCATATGTTCTTTAGTTCTGATGTTAATATTTCTTTTTGTTTTTCCTATATAAATTTTAGGGCAAGTTACACATTTGATCTCATAGATTCCTGGTTTTTCTTTGGTAGTGATTGAATTTTTGGGAGGCCTTTTAACAAATTTCTGATATTAAACCTATTTTGAGGTGCAAGAGTTATGTTGTGTTTTGAGAAGATTTTTTGGAATTTGTTATAGGCTGATGGGTGGAAGGTGAATTTTTTAAAAAAATTTTTCTCTTTTTCTCCTGTAGGTTCTAGGGTGGTGGTTTCTTTTATTTTCTTAGCTTTGTTGAGTCTGTTAACTGTTTTGTCTACTAAATTTGGGTTGAAACCGTTGGATATAGCTACTTTTTTTATGTGTAGGTATTCTTCTTGATAATCTTCTCTGTTTAGTGGAAAGTTGATCATCCGAAAGATTAAACTGTTGAAAATGGCATGTTGGTGTTGTTTTGGGTTGAAACTGTTGTTCTTAACGTAATTATCTGTGTGTGTCGGTTTCCTGTAAATACCAAAAGTGAGTTTGTTGTTCATTTTTTTGATCTTGATGTCCAAAAAGGGGAGCACACCATCCTCTTCTGTTTCCAATGTAAATTTTATAGCTGGATTTTGTATATTCAAAAGTTTAAGACCATCTTGTATGAGTTTTTTAGGTACTATTGCAAAAATGTCGTCAACATAGCGATACCACACTTTGAAATAATTTGGAAAAGCTTTTGTGATATGTGTTTCAAAAGCACTCATGAATAAATCTGCCAAGAAGGGAGACAATGGGTTGCCCATAGCTAGGCCCGTTTTTTGTTTATAGATCTGTCCATTAAAGCTGAAAAAATTTTGATTGATACAAATTTCTGTAAGTTGTGAAAGTTCTTCTATTTCTTCAGGTGTTATTTGTATTGATTCCAGCCATTTTTTGAGAAGTGGAATAAGCTCATTGGTCGGTATACTTGGATATAAAGAAATGACGTCAAAGGAAACTAAAGCATCTGTAGAGTTGATCTTTGTGTCCTTCAGGAGATTTAACAATTCAAACGAGTTTTTGATACTTAAATTTTCAAATTTTGTGAAGGATCTGAAGATTTGAACCAGCCATTTTGATAGTTGGTAAGTGGGTGCATCAATGTTATTAATTATTGGTCTGAGGGTAATTTCAGGTTTATGTATTTTGGGTAAACCATATATGTATGGTGTTTTTGGACTGTCTATTTTATTGTTCAATTTATCTCTTTTAGTCATGATTTTACTGTTTTTAATTGCTAATTCCACAGATTTGCATGCTTTCTTTAATGGATTGTTTTCTAGTTTAACAAATTCTTTTCCGTTTAAAAGGTTGTCCATTTTTTTGCGATAGTCTTCTTTGTCCAATATTACTATTTTGTTACCCTTGTCTGCTTTTGTGTAGACTACCGGTTTTTCATTTAAATTTTTGATTAATTTTTTATATGAATATCTTTTTGAATTTGCATTTTGAATATGATCTAGAGTTTCTAAGCACTGTGTTCTGATCGTAGATTTTTTGTTATCGGGCAAATTATATATACAAATTGCACTAGTCGAGTATCAGCTGAGGATAGGAGCAAGAGCTCTTGAAACATGTCCTGTGAATAAACAGTGTGAGTGAAGCAATGTGTCAATATATTCTCGATTCAATTTTGTATATAGACATGTATTAGATATGAGAGGGAGGGTATAGCTTGGTTAAGGACAGGAACCATATTGAGAGGAGGTTCACCAAAGGAGTGCATTCTATGTGGAAAGAAAATAAGTTTAGAACATTATGTAGTGGAGTGTAAAGAATTTGAAAACTGGAGGAAATTAATATGGGATAAGAACTGGGATAATAAAGGGGCTTACGTAGTAACAATAAAAATGCTTATGTTGAAAAGAGAGAAAAGATTAAGGGAGGTGGGGAAATTTGCTGACAAATTCAAAGAGAGATGCTTGAGAAGGGCAAGGAAAGAAGAGGTAGAGAAATGGAAGACACAATCAGAACATTAGGTCAAGGTCGTATAAGGGCTAGGATAGAGGTTAACGGCCAGGGAGCCAACACCACTATCAGCCCGTAATATAAGCAGCTGATAATTTGTACCTAGATTAGTACCTAGAATCAGATTCAAAGGTGTAGTGTTTATTACAATATGCAGCACCACAAGCAGGACACTGATGATACATGAGATGAAGCTGGAGCACTGGTGGATTGAGATGCCGGGGTTAGCTGGAGAAAACCTACATCAGCGCCTTGTTGTTCACCACAAATCTCACTTCGCGGTTGCCTGGGATCAAACCTAGGCCACCTTGGTGAGAGTCATCATTCAGCCACGGCGTGGCCAATATTGGTGGGAAAATACTACTTTGCCAGCATTGTGCATAAACTGTCAGTGCATATCAATGTTTCCAGGAAGCGCAACATTTGTCAGGAATTAAGTAGAGCTACATAAAATCCTTCAGCAAGGCAATCAACACCATCCTCTTTTTCTAATATATCAAAACATTCTGAATGTTATATTTCTGTTCATATCTGAAATATATATTTTTAAGAAAAACTTTACAGCCACTTTTGAGAAAGTAAGAAATATCCTGAACTTTTATCCATGTAAAGGGGCATTTTCTTGAAACTCTTCTATGTCATATTTTGGATGATACTCAACTTAATGCTAAGTTCATCATTTATCAGACTTTTCACTTTTGAATCATGCTGTTCATGTACAAGCACATAAGCACCAATATTCATCAACCCACACTTTTTCTAAAACTGCACCTCAAAAAGTGTGAGTGAATGTATGGTGTTTTAGGGCCCGTCGACAGTGAGGTCATTTGGGCTCATCAAAAAGTGTGTTTTCTGTGAAAACTCCATATCAAATTTTGTTCTCTACCATAAATTACATCAACCCAATAGATTTAATGCAAATGATAACTTTAATGGTTCTGTCTGGGCTGGCAGAGCATTGTTTTGATAATGACCATAGAGCCAACTTTCGGGAGACGACCATCTTGACAATATGCAACAGTTACTGGGAGCGGAGAATTAAGGAGGCTTTGACAATTTCCTCTGAAAGGAGCACGCTTAATCGTGATGCTGGATTTCAGGAAACCGGCCTTAAAAATGGAAATCTGTCGATTTAAGAAGCAAAGATCAATACAGCTTGATAATCAAGTTAAGTAGTTACGTTTCTTTGACACAATTTTCTATACTCACGCCATTTCCTGACCTCACATTTAATTTACTGAAAACAGTCTTTTGTTCAGTAATGCAAATTTTGATAGTGTTTTGTCTTTGTTTACATTTGTGTTATATCCAGTGTTTCATTTGTGGTTATAACATTTATAAATATCCTGATGATGGGAAAGATGCACAATCCCAAAACGTCGATATCTAATTGTCTTTTCACCTGACTTGCTGCCCGAGAAGAAAGTGAGCATTAATGGTTCTTTTTCTTAGCAGTTTATTTTATGTGATTATTTGTAAAACAACTACAACTTAAATGCACATTGCTTATGTAGAAGATTTATAACATGCATGGAGGAACCTGTTATTGGGAATGAAAGAACATAAAAGTGTAACTTACCTATTATTTTGACAGCCTTGGCAAACACGATGTTATCTGTGATCAGTGTGCCAAGTTCTGGGAAATGCCATCCATACCATTCCCTGCACCTCATGATATAATTGTTCAACTCTTTGTCCAAGTCATCCAACAGGGCTACAGCTTGTATAATCATTGTGTCAACTTTATCTGGACTGAACTTGAGCTTATACCTCGAAAGGCTGTGGACAATAAGGAAGTTCCTTTAAATTGCTATCCATGAAATATGCCAACAATTACAGTTATATAACACCACTGGTTGATAAATGATAACAATTTTAAAAGAAATAACATGAAGTAAACATTTTTAAGTCAATGTAATATATCAAAGAATTTTTGTTTCATGTTATCTCACAAGCATACACAATTTAACAAAGGTTTCTAAAGTGCAACTTTGACATTCATCTATTAATGAAATCAATTTTATCTAAGAGTAGAACTTTTACTTCAAGGTGAAGATTATATAAGAATAATGATCCCTTAAAGTCTTGCAATTCAAATTGTTATAAAATGATTAATGAAGTAAAGATTATATAAAATAAAGAAAATCGACACATTGTAAATTGTATAAACTCAGCTAATTATAATTTATCTAAATGGTTACATAAACATGCAGCATTTTTGATAAATTTGAGGGTTTAAGTTCTAGAACAAATATCAGCAATTTAGTATCACCTAAAAGCAACAAACTTGTTTCCTTTGAGTAAGTCCTTTATTTCCTAGTAGGGTAAAGGGAGGTATTTTCGTGACATAGGCAATTTCGTGATACTTTTTCGAAGGGATGTCACAGAGAAACTAGTTGGTGTTAATGCGCCTTCCGATAGCTCCAGAGCTCTAGGAATAAATATGTCAACTACCAACAGTGAAAGACGAGTAAACACCAACTGGTTTCTCTGTGACATCCCCTCGAAAACGTATCATGAAATATCCTATGTAACGAAAATACCTCCCCTTACCCTATTTCTAGAGAAAGATTTTTGTTATTTTCTTAAAAAAAAAAAAAAAAAAATGGTTGAGGTCTATGTATTTGCATGGACACTTAGTTGATTTTGTGAAACGTTAACTCTTTAATATAATTTTGAGTCGAACCGATACTCAATGCTCCACTTATTGCTAGTATTTACCTAGAACGCATTTTGTTAGGATCTTCCTAACATCATCAGCTGTTGTCGACTAATAGATGGTTTGGTGAACTCATTGGAGGTGATAGCGGCGTCTCTGTCTTGATGAACTTGAAGTTTCGGTTATCTTCAAAGGTAGTGTCAAAATTAAACAATTTTCTTTCATATTTCTTTATGAAGATTTTTTTCCCATGTGGTTAATGCAGCTGGCAGCTGGACATTGGACACCTTTTAATAAGTGGATTTCTCATTCTATATCATGATTGTCCTTCCAAAACTGATACGCCACTGCCGATGTATCTATTTCTTTGTTCCTGATTTCCTAATCAGCTCTTTAGCCCTAATGTTCAAGTTCCTTTTAGTTTTTCCAAAGTAAAAGTTGTCACAGACTTTGCAGTTTATCCAGTACACACCTGATTTTTCGTCTGTGGGTATCTCCCTTATATTATGTGATTTCAAAAGGTGTTGTACACTAAATTTGTTCTCTGGATCCAAAGTAATATTGTACCCATTGAAGAGTTTTTGGAAAAGGTGTGTAGCTCTGGGATGATATATACATTTTCTGTATGAAGTTTCATTGCTGATCGGAGAAAGAGTAGGTACTTGTTTGCATCTTTGTTGTCTTTTGAATTTATCAATTTTCTTTTTGACCAATTCAGCACTGAAGCCATTGTAAATCAATTGTGTCATTGTATTATCAATCTCTTTGTTTGGATCAATTTCCCCCCCCCAAATTTAAAGGTCAATTTTTTCAATAAACATTTGGTTTAGCAATTGGTAATTCACTTTCACCTTTCCTTGCTGATCTTTTTATCTGTTTTTTTGAAAAACAAGTCACTAATTTAATTTTTAAAACCTGGTATAGATGATATTTTTACTATTGTTGCTGATAAACATGTGATACTTTAAAACTTACAAGATAAAGCTATAAAGTTCATGTTAAAAATTGAAAATAATGGTTGCCTTCATTTTCTACAATTAAAGTTAATAAAAGATAATAGTAAATTAAACTTTAGCATTTACAGGAATCAACTCATACTGATAATTAGATAAAAAGTAAGTTTTAATCCTTTTTCACATAAATTTGCTGTTTTTAATACTTTAATTTACAGGTTAGTAAATATACCCCTAAATAAACAGGAATTTAATACAGAATATAAACACACAATTAATATATCGAGATTTAACTGTATTGGAACACCACAGTGAAGCAAAATAATTATTAATTTATAGATGAATCGTATTTATTACAAATCTGCTTCACTTTCGTATTATTTTTCGCAAATCATCGTTTTCATCTTCGGCTCTTATGCGACTAAAGCTTGATCCAGTGGTGTGGGTAATTCTGGAGTTGCTGCTGCCATCTGTTGATTTAGTGATGAACTTAAATGTGGGATTCTCTTCTGGCGGGATTTCGAAGTTCATTAGTTGGTTTTTATGTTTTTCTATGTATATTCTCTCCCATATGATGAGTTCACGAAAATGAAGCAGATGTGTAACAAATACGACTCATCTATAAATTAATAACATAATTAATACTTCTTAAATTAATGGTTTTAATACAATTTTATACACAAAAAGATTAAAAACTTTAAATATCAAAAAAATGTAAACGATGCTTCTACCATTAACAAGATAATCATAATTTTAAAAGTTTACTTACCATCCTTGCGCTAAAAGAAGTTTCACTTTTTTTAAAGAATTTGGTATAATTTTGGTTTCTAAAAATAAATACAATGTAAAAAATGTACTAAATGTTTCTAAAAAAGATAAAATATTTGGCATTTATCAGTTTAACTGTTAACTGCTTCGTGAAGGCCATTTAAACCCTTCAGGGGCCAGATATGGATACCCAATAAACAGAACAAAACATTTAAATTGTTAAATGCTGTAAAAACGCATTATAAATACAATTCCGTATCTTCCGTATTTATTAAGTTATTTTAACAAAACAAAAACTGGTTTAAAACCCATTAAAGGCAGTATACATCTACAGTAACAATAAAGTAGAGACTATATTAATAAATTGTTGAAATTTCACTACTTTGTTTCACTGTAGCAAAAGCCATTCTTTGCGCCAAATGCTCCTAATATTTGAATCATTTTGTTTTTTGTGTATACGAACCAACGTATATATGTATAGCTACGCAAGTGACTGCTCCGGTTCAAGGTTTTAGCTTTTAGTTTATGCTATAACCAAGCCATAATCATTGTACGAGTATATGTTGCATTACACATACACGCTGGAAAGCAAACACACTGTCAGCATCTGTTATTACAGTGTTTCTCAACCAAAGTTTCTGGTAGCCTTATGCAGCTGTTTTTGCTCAGTATTTTAGTTATTTATACTCTCTTGGTGTTCAGAATGATTTCTTATAGCTATCAAGAGCTAAATGATTGGCACATTTGAAATTATTATTTTTGGCCATGTTGTGTGAAGCCCAGTTGAGCGAAGTCTTCCATGAATTGCACAAGGCCTCGTCAAATTTGGATCGGAAGTGAGTAAATGCATCTTGTTCTGACATTTCCATAACCAATGTGTCACGAAGATAATTCAAGTCCTTCACACAACATGGCCAAAAATAATAAGCAATAATTTATGTTTTTGGTGAGCTACTAATTAGTAGAACATATTGGAACAAGCCACAAGATCAACATTTGAAATTGTTAAATTTCAATGTTAACCATGGCTTATCCCGGTAATATAGCAAATATATTAGCTTGCATATGATGTGTACAGGTTTCTGATATTACTTTAGAAAATCTGGAAGATTTGTTGTGCGATTATGAATGAGGTGTTTAGGTTATAGGTAGCAGTGAGGAAGTGAATGACCCACTTCCTTCAGGTGCCCGTGAAGAATCAGCTCTGCAAAGTGGTCAAAATATCTCTAACACAAATAGACATATAGGGAAATAAACATTTTTTGGTGTAAGCTACCTTCTGACATCCAACCAACTGACATTTTCACACAAAAAAGTTATAGCTGACTTAGTGTCTCATATTGTCACAGAATCAAATGTAGGTATATATAAGTAGGATGAAAGAAGCCCTGAACTCTTAGGGCAATTTCGGGCTAAGAGGAGAATTCAGAAGTGGACAATGCACATGTTATATTTTGTAAGCCTACATTAGACGTGTACTGGTCTACAGATGGCATGTGAGCTACTCCATTGTTTGGGGAAATTACAGGTCAAATATGGGTGGTGTGGATCAGCTATTACTAGCTATCCCTCTTTACGAAAAACAGTTAAATGGTAAAAAAAAATATTTTTGTACCACTGGATGTAACCATACACAATTGTATAGTAATTTTCAGAGCTGTAAATTCATGCAAGACATTCACCTACCTGTACTTGCGCGTATAAACAGCTCGTAACCTAATTGAGTACTATAATAATCAGAGGCCTCTTTAGACTGGAGGGTAAGAAATCCACCACTACATCACCCCTCATACTTGAGAGAAAACACAAAAAGGTTGCAACCATTTCGAAAATGTCTAGTATGTCACGAAAAAGAAGTTCGCAAGAAAACCAATATTATTTGGTGTGAATCTGCAGATGTGTCCTTGGGTGTTTATTCAGATCTTGAGGTGTACAATTCAAAAAGAAACCTTTAAAGCTTTGGGTCCATATCGGTTTGGGGCATTTTAACTTGGACGTCATATGACATTCATATCGGTGAAAGGGTTAAGATTGCAGCCGGGTTTACATTGGAAGAACCAAGCGTAATTTAGAAACGAGAATGAAGTAATGTTTTAAAAAATTAGGTGTATACATACATAAATAAGATGTGAAAGAACATTTTTGGTCATTTAACCATGAAATAAATCCAGAAGTTAAATTATTAAAGCAATTAAATGGGCCAATGGACTTGATGGTTTGGAAGAAAATCTTTATCTTAAAAAATAGAAATTGTGTGATGAATTTTGAAATACCACCAATCAATTCTGTCAATAATTTTATTTTACTTTCACAGACTGGTAATAGATACAAAAATAATGTCATCTAATGGCAGTAACAATAACAACATAAACAACTTTTTTTCTGACAATGTGAGTGATTTATTTGTGAAACTACCCTGAGTCTGTGAGGAATTTATAATTTCTTGATAAAATAGGCTAAGTTTGTCACAATTATTATATATTTTGTACCATTTGTATTGCTTCACTGTTATTAGCTTTAGTTTTTACGTACTGTTTATAATCCTTGTCATTCTCAGTAAACATCCTACATTAATAGGGAGTAATTTAAGCTGTTCATAACCATATAGGTCCTTATACCTGTCTTCTCCCTCATTTCCCTTACCCATAATACACAAAGACACAGTTACTATTCACTTAGCAGAAGAAATCAAATTTGTACACAAGATGGAATATGACATACCTGTGTGCCAATCCCAGAGCCATTGCAGTCATATCCTTCATAGGAAAGCCTGCTAAGAGCCCATCCATCTGAGATCGGATGCATCTTATCAGTTCCTGTACTGAAGTATTGGATAAACATGAGAGCTGAAGTTTGTCTTTGATAGCATTTCCCAACTTAGCGTCGGCAACAAGCAATTGATCTTGTACATCCTTTGCTGCCAGCTTCTTCAGCATCTTCTTAAGGGATTTACTAATCTTGCCCTCAACTGCTGCTGTAGTAGCAGCCAGAGCTTCTGTTGTATCCATGAACTTTTCAAAATGTTTGAGCTTGACACTAAAAGAAAACAATTGAAATATGGGTATTAACTGATATTTTATGGATGTGTGTGTGTTTTTTTTTCTGACTACTGATGTTTAAACGGATCTTCTACAGCTAAGAAACATGAAAGCATTAAGCATTGGTTGTATCTAAGAACCTAAAGTAAATGTAAAATAAAATTCTCATAGGTAATTACAATAACTGCAGACATACAGTCCAAATGAAACTCAATTGGAGAGCAAATTGCTTTAGTTTAATTTTTCACAAATTTACAAATTAATTTTGGCCAAGGCATTCAATGAATTTTATTGTAAGTCATCCATACATCTCATTTGACCCTATGAAGGGCAAAAACTTCATTTTTTAGTCCACAGCTTATGAGTATTCTGATCTAACAGGTTTGAAAATACACATATAGCTGTCCTTACTTACAAATAGTAATGACTCCCTTAATTAACTCAAAATTGCAATGCTAACAATTTTCATTTTTAAATGCCTATTTAGATACATCATTAATGAGTCACATAAATTGATTCTAGCAGTATTTAATGACAAATTATGTAGCAAAATATGTTCAGGATTATTTTAGTTAATTGATGGAAATTAATCATTTTTTCACACTAGCCGTATATAGGCTAAGGTCTTTGATAGATAAGAGTCAACATGAAAAATTCAATGCCATGGCCGGGATTTGAACCACGGATGTCCTGGTTTCCGTCCAGTTGTTCAAGCCCATTGAGCTACCATGGCCAACTTGCTGTCATGACATTAAATTCTCCATTTGACTCATATATTTCCTCAGTTGACTACTAGGGGTTCTCTCATTCGAGATATACCATTTGTGGCGACTTACTATCGTAAGTACTTAAGTCCAAGGCTTCATCATTTAACTTATTATTTTAGTTAATTGAAAGAAATTAATCATTTATTCACACTAGCCATATATAGGCTAAGGTCTTTGATAGATAGGGTCAACATGAAAAATTCAATGTCATGGCCGGAATTTGAACCACGGTTCTCCTGGTTTCCGTTCAGTCGCTCTAACCCATGGTCAACTTGCCGTCATGACATTAAATTCTCCATTTGACTTGTATATTTCTCCGGTAGTCCACTAGGGGCTCTCACATTCAAGATACACTGTTTGTGGCGACTTACTATTGTACTTGAGTCCCAGGCTTCAACATTTAACTTCTTATTATTTTAGTTAATTGATGGAAATTAATCATTTTTTTACACTAGCCATATATAGGCTAAGGTCTTTGATAGAGTCAACATAAAAAATTCAATGCCATGGCCGGGATTTGAACCATGGATCTCTTGGTTTCCCTCCAGTCGCTCTAACACATTGCGCTACCATGGCCAACTTGCCGTCATGACATTAAATTCTCCATTTGACTCGTATATTTCCCCGGTAGACTACTAGAGGCTCTCACATTCGAGATCTTTAGTGGTCTACTGGGGAAATATACGAGTCAAATGGAGAATTTAATGTCATGACGGCAAGTTGGCCATGGTAGCTCAATGGGTGAGAGCGACTGGACGAAAACCAGGTGATCCATGGTTCAAATCCTGGCCATGGCATTGAATTTTTCATGTTGATTCAATGTTCAAGATTGTTCATAATGAAGAGAATATAAAATCTAAGAAATAAAGTATTCTATAAAATAATTTAATCTGGCCAAATCTATCTGCACATAACCTATGATAATAGTGTGGGAGTGTAGCACAAAAAGAACTTTTGAGAGTATATTTAAGCTACAAAAATGGGCATTACAACTCACTTTATACTTCAAATACAGAGAATCATGTAAAGATTTTAAAACATTAAATACAATTACATAATACTCTATCTACATAATAAGTGAAACAATGTGTATGCTCGTGTTATGTGAAAAGAGTGAGTCAAACCAATTGGCAATTTTAAGACATTTTTGCACATAACTTCATGCCCGTACACACATTAGCTAATATCTAAATCTGGTGTTTAAGCACATATTTATAATAAAGATGATTTAAAACACTATTAATAGTGTAATGTTTGTACATCATGTTCACATTGTGCAAAAAGAGCATGGAAGGTGAGCTTAGTACTGTTAAGAAGCACTTAGCAGTTCTTATATTGTTGTAAAACTAGCATTGCTATGAAACAAATATGTGAATGTGTTCGGTTACAGGTGGGTGACAGTAAATTTCAAGCCTTTTTTGTTGTACTGATATTACTTTGATCAGGTGGTTACTCTTATTGGTGGTTTGAACTTATTTTCACAAAATATGTACGCACAATTAGTTCTGTACCTATGTCAAGTGTACTGGTTTCAAGATTATATCTGGTTTATTCTTAAGTATTTTGTACATTTTATGAATGTTACATTCGCCTACCTTGCTGTAATTCAGACTTTAATTATACAGGCAGGATGTACAACCCAAGAAACTTTGAATTGGAAAGTAGCATCTCATGGAGTATCCCTTTACTTTACTATATAAACAACCTTTCACTTTGTATAAAGGATAATGCAAGTACAGTTCTTTTCTCTGATGACACTAGTGTCCTGGTGACCAGCACAAATTTAAACGAGTCTATAAATTAAACTGAATTATGTTTTGAACTGTATGTCATGATGGTTTAAAGTGAACTAATTATCTGTAAATCTAGACAAAACAAAAATTGTTAAATTCATAACTTGTTGTACATTACATATTCAAATACAAATTACGATTAATTTGTTATTAGAAAAAATTGACAGCATACAATTTCTGTACCTTCAAGTTGATAGATGTTTAGATTGAAAAGCTCACAAAGTATACCTTACCTAAACTCACATGGGGGAGGGAAGGATATATAGATATATGTAATAAGTAGGGCCCGGATTTTGATGAAAAGTAATCCTTTTTCTGAGTAGTCACAGATGATGCTTATTGAAAATTAAATGCATTCTGGAACAAATACGTTAGATATATATATGGTTTTTATAGGTCATCAAAATGCATTTTTTCCACATTTTTATAATAAAGTCATATTTTAACATTTAGTTGCATTTGCCGGTCATTTTCTTTCTTTTTCACGAATTTATTGGGCATTTTCTGTAGCCCGCATTCAGGAGGCACGGGTTCCATTCCCGTGGCCGACCTGACCCATGGGCTTTTTGGTTGTTTTTTTTTAAAAATAATCTGTGATTAAAATAAAACTATAAATAAAAGTATTTATAAACAGTGGAGCTTCATCAACAAAACCTTTTTAAACCACTTCTCAAACTGTAAAAACACTTAAGCTCCACTTACATTTAAAATTAGGACATGTTTCAAGGACCCCACGTCCTCATCATGAGCTGATGTTTAATTGTAACGGGAGCTCAAGTGTTTTTACAGTTCAAGAAGTGGTTTAAAAAGGTTTTACTGTGATTAAAAGTTCATTTATATCATAATCTTTTATGAAATAGTAACTTTGTAAGTGTTGTAAACATGTAATTAACACAGGTCAGCATCCTAACAGTGCTGGTGAATTTATGATGCATCAATTCGAGGAATCGCCAATTACATCATGCAATACATGTTGGTTGCATCAGGCAGGACCTCAGGAGCTGTCGCAGTAAGGAGAGTAGTTTGTGAGGTGAGTAAATTTGTTGTGTTGTGGAATTGAAATGGCGAAACAAAAAGTCAACTGCGTCCCGTTTGAAACAGTATGTTTCAGAGTTTGGCAGAAACCTATATTGTATAAAATTAAAAATAACCTGATGAATGTTGTATTTATTATTTAGCACCAATAATTACATTATTTACTATAAAAGTTAATTTTAAAATGTGGTTATCTGAATCATATATTATTATTATAGTTAGTTACTAACACTCCCCACATGGCAACCTTGGCCTTCGGGGTAACCTCACCCCACCAAGTGATGACCGGACCCATTTCTCAGGTGGAGGCACCCAGAGGGCGGTGTCCAATACCTCCGATGATAGGGTGAGAGTGAAGATGGCGGTGAGGTGAGAGGACCTACAGTTTTTACCGTGGACTCCGAACCACGTTGGGCATAGGGGATACTTCACGTGTGCTAGACAGAGGTGAAGGCGTGGATAGGGCCGACTTAAAATCGCCAACCCCAGAGCCGGGAATCGAACTCGGGACCCTTAGAACGGGAGCCGCGAACGAAACCACCGCGCTACCCCGGCGCTCTTATTATTATTATTATTATTATTATTATTATTATTATTATTATTATTATTATTATTATTATTATTATTATTATTATTATTATTATTATTATTAATTATTATTATTATTATTATTATTATTATTATTATTATTATTATTATTTTTATTATTATTATTATTATTATTATTATTATTATTATTATTATTATTATTATTATTATTATTATTATTATTATTATTATTATTATTATTATAATTATAATTATTATTATTATTATTATTATTATTATTATTATTATTATTATTATTATTATTATTATTATTATTATTATTATTACTATTATTTGCTCTGGAAATCATAAAATGAAAGAATGCCAAGCACCTAAAGAAAACCATCGATGCATCAATTGCACAAATTATAACAAATACAATGGATCAATGCCGATAAGTGAGAACCATTCATCGCTTGATAAAAGCTGCCCATGCTATAAAACTGCCCTGAAGAAGAATATGGAAAGAATCGACTATTAACATGGATGGTCTCGCGGACAGAGGAAAGAATTATCTACGATGTGTACAGGTTAATTTGCAACACAAAAGAGCAGCAATGAATAATATAATATATAATATGAACAACAGTAGCATTGACCTCGCCTTTATACAAGAACCTTACACCATACACAGTAATGTAGCGGGAGTGCCTAAATCTCTAAGAATCTATGAGAGTGGAAAGGGAAGGAAAAGGTCAGCACTGCTTATAAATAACAAAGACATAGATGCCATTCTTATTACACAGCTCTCTGACGAAGACACTGTCGTCGCAGAAATAACGTACAAAAGAATGAAGTTTTACGCAGCTTGTTTATATTTCGATTCCACACAAGATATCGAGGTAAATTTGAGGACAATAGAACGAATTACAAACTATACAAAGGGGAGTGGTTTACTTATAGCAGCCGACAGTAATGCCAGAAGTAAAACGTGGTATGACGTCACAACAAATCACAGGGGGACAGCAATGGAAGATTTTCTAAAAGTGTCCAACTTAAACATAGTGAATACTAGGTCGGAGCCTACATTTGAAACTAGAAGAGGCAGCAGTTATGTCGACCTAACTAATGTTAACAACAAGTTGTTAAGGCATGTCAGTGAGTGGACCTGTGGCTCCGTAGAAAGCTGCTCTGACCACAAGGTTTTAACTTTCAAACTCACAAAGCAGATTGAAAACACATCTACAATTGGAATCGATCACACGAGAGCAAAGTATATAGTAAGGAATGAAGATTTCGAGAAATTCGACAATATTTTCCTTTCCACGGTGATATGTAAATTCAATTGTCACTATAATGAAGAGAAATTGCAGAAATTAGATCAGGAACTAAGCAGCACAGTGGCAAGTAAAACTGAAGCAGAGGAAATGGCAAACCTCGCCTTTTCATGTATCATAACAGCTAGTAATGCAACCTTCAAAGTTTCAACAGGTGCTAAACAGGCGATAAAAAGGAAGACGGTATCTTGGTGGACAGACGAACTTACTATATTAAGAAAAAGGGCAAAAGCACTGCGGAGGAGATACCAAAGAACTGTCACCGGCGAAAATCTACGACAGGAGAGGAAAGAAAAATATCTGGATGGGAAAAGGGAATACGAAAGGAAAATGAGAGATGCAAAACTGAAATCATGGAAAGCGTTTTGCACAATAAGTGACGATGCCAATCCTTGGGGTTTAGTATATAAAATAGCTTCCGGCAAACTCCGAACTGGTGTGAGATTGACTACATTACAAAAAGACGATGGAACATTTACCACAGATACTGAAAATACAATCAAGCATATGTTAGAGCACTTTGTACCCGAAGACAATCAAGATAGTGACAACGAATTGCACAAACAAATTAGGAAAGAAATTGAAGAACCCATCAATACTAATGATGATAAACCTTTCACAACTGCAGAAATCATCATTAATATGCAAAAATTCAATCCAAAGAAATCTCCTGGGAAGGACTGCCTATCTAGCGACATAATTACAAGAGCTTTTCAACATCTCCCTCTATTCTTCATGCAAGTATACAACGCGTGTTTAAAGAAGGGATGCTTTCCAAAAGATTGGAAGCAGTCTATTGTCATTCCAATAATTAAGCCCGGAAAAGAAGACTGCCAAGACGCATCAAAATACAGACCAATAAGCCTATTAAATATCGGAGGTAAACTACTAGAAAAACTGATGATTGACAGAATACTACACCATATGTACAGCAATAATTTGTTACACAACAACCAGTTTGGATTTACCCCCCAAAGGGGAGCAGTTGACGCTGCAATGGAAGTTAAATCTTTCATCGATAAATGCTTGAAGTCAAAACAATGCATAGTAGTCACTAGTCTTGATGTCAAAGGTGCCTTTGATGCAGCTTGGTGGCCTAGCATACTCAAGAATCTAAGACAGCTTAGATGCCCTAAGAATTTATATAATTTAGCAGTGAATTACTTCAGCAACAGAAGAGCAGTATTTTCAGTGAAC
Source organism: Mantis religiosa (assembly GCA_030765055.1). Classification (NCBI taxonomy): domain Eukaryota; kingdom Metazoa; phylum Arthropoda; class Insecta; order Mantodea; family Mantidae; genus Mantis; species Mantis religiosa. The sequence continues at coordinate 234,904,210 of CM060947.1, read as the reverse complement.
AACTATACAGCAGAAAGAGAAGTACAGAAAGGCTGCCCACAAGGATCATGCTGTGGTCCAGGCTTCTGGAACATAATGTACAATTCGATGCTGAATTTAGAATATGATCACCGGACAAGAGTGATCACCTTCGCAGACGACCTGGTAGTAATGACAAGAGGAGCATACAAATCAGAAGCAGAGAGCGTGGCAAATCACGATCTTAGAAAAATCCAAAAATGGGCTGATGATAACAAAATTCAATTTAACCAAAAGAAATCCAAGGTTCTATTTATCACAAGAAGAAGAAATGTAGATAGGGATGTCAACATATTTTTGAATCATCATAAACTTAACCAAACCGAAGAAATAAAATACCTCGGAATATATTTAGATAGCAAATTTAACTTCAACGCGCACATTGAATATACTGCAGACAAAACAATCTCGTTGGTTCATATGCTAGCAAGAACAGCAAAGCTACAATGGGGGCTAGGTCACAAAGCACATAAGACAATCTATGAAGGTGCTATAGTCCCTGTCTTGACATACGGAGCTCCTATATGGATAGATGCGATACGGAAGAATAAAAATATTGCAAAATATAGAAGAATTCAAAGATTAATCAACATAAAAATGACGAAAGCATATAGAACTCTCTCGTATGATGCATCGTGCGTACTAGCTGGAGTATGTCCTATAGAAATAACTATAGAGAAAAAACTCCAAATATATCTGGCAACAAAAAGTCACATAGCAGACTTCGACAAACCATTAGAAGTAAAACACTGGCGACATCCTGCCGAAGTGGCAACGATTCAGGAGGTGAACAAAGATAACATATATAGAATGGAAGCGTACACAGATGGAAGTAAAATGGGGGAGAAAGTTGGCGCAGCAGGAATTATATTTGAAAACGGAATTATGACACACCAGTTAAAATTCAAATTGCATGGCCACTGCACCAACAATCAAGCCGAACAACTTGCTATTTTAAAAGTACTAGAGAAATTAGAAGAACTATATTATGCCAGTTCAATAGATAGAAACGGAACCGTTGCAATATACACTGACAGCAGAATTACTATAGATCTACTGAGAAACAACTGGAAAAGGAATCGACTAATAGAATCTATCAAAGACAAACTTCTTGCACTAAACCATTTAAATTGGATCATCCACTTTGGCTGGGTTAAAGGCCACTGCGGAATAGAAGGGAATGAACTAGCAGATAAGCTTGCAAAACGCGCTGCTATCGAAGATAGTGAAATAGTGTACGACAAAATACCAAAAGACGTAATTGTAACAAGAGCGAAGGAATATGGACTCAACAGGTGGCAACAAGTCTGGACGAACACAACGAAAGGTGCAGTGACTAAAGCATTCTTCTCGTTAGTGAAAAACAGATTGCGTCAAAAGATTCCAATATCCCCAGAACTCACTACAATGTTAACTGGCCATGGAAAATTAAACGCGTACCTATACCGATTTAGAATAATAAATAACCCACTCTGTCCTTGCGGAAAAGAAGAACAGACCGTTAACCATATAATATTTAATTGCAGAAGACTTGATGAAAAAAGACTAGAATTGGCAAAAAGTGTAACAAGCAATGGAGGGAAATGGCCTACCACCAACGAGAAGATTGCGAATAATCACCTGAAGTCGTTTGTAAAATTTGCAACTTCTATAAAAATCACGGACATGGACTGAAGGATTTGGAGTGTAATAACGACAAATTGTGAACTCTGTACAATCAACTTACTCCGGTTTCATCATAATCTTACAATTAACTAAAACATAAAGCACTACTTCTACAAATATGACATGTATTTAGATTGAAATAATTACAAATTGTGAACTCACAAAAATCAGCTAGAAGAATAGACTCAATTTAATGTACATAGTGTCTAAAACACAGAATAACCCAATGTAAAATTGTTGTAATGTTTACAATTACTAATTCAAAATAGGACATGTAACTATAAAGCATGTAGTATTACTATGTAATGGAGCATGCTGTTGATATCAATAAAGCAAAAAAACATTATTATTATTAATTATTATTATTGTTATTATTATTATTATTATTTATTATTATTATTTTTATTTATTATTTATTTATTATTATTAATATTATTATTAATATTATTATTATTATTTTTGATGACGTAAAAGGAAAGATGATAAATAAATTACAAAATTACCTGAACTCAGCTCTGCCTGTTATGCTGTCCTAGAGCTGGTTAACAAAAGTTCTACAATACACTTAAATTTGATATTTATTTATACAGTTTCCATTACAATTTCACTACAATAACTAACATTGAACATGCAGTATTATACATCCAGTACAAATACATGAAATTTGCTGACTCAAGACACTTAAATTAATATATTATGCATACTGTGACTTAGGCGGGTTCGTAGGATTAAAATCCAACTTGCAGAAATTCAGATCGTTCTTTATTTCCGTAGAAATACGCTTCGTGCACCTCTGATAACTCACACACGTTTGCAATCTTCCAGTCTGTTTGCACACTGTTCGCTAGCACTGCACCCTTCTCTTACAGCTTCCTGCCAAAAAAACTCATTCCTCTAGCTCAATACATCACTTATATAGACACCAATTGCAGATCTAGAAGTTTCGCGGCTCAACGAATCATCATGGCTTTTCCAGAGGTCAGGAGAAGGGGAAAGGGATGGTCCAGTGACTTGTGGTACTTTTCTCCCACCCCCTCAGCGAGCGCCAACCTGTCACATAGTTAGGCGTGCCCTGAGCGCTTTCCATCTCCCACCCTACCTGCCAGGTGGGTCTATCAGGCCTTCCAATATTCGGGTGACAAAACTTTAACTCTATCATGGAATACGGAATATTATTTTGGGGTAACTGAGTAGTGAAGCAAAAGATGTTGGTGAGCAAAGAGTTCCATATTGGCACGACAGTTTGATGCGAATAATGATGGTGGCACAGGATATAGCAAAGAGATACTCTCAGGGTATGTGTGGATATGTATGAGTAAGGATGGTTCTAATGACACTGGAATGCAAGTTTTAAATTGGTTTAATGACTGCTTCTTTTTATCATCACATCAAACTCGAAGTTGCCAACCAAGGGTTACCAATATCACTGTTTAGAGCTACTGTATGTGGAATGCTCATTACTCGATAATACTTAATTCGTTACGTATGAACCGACAGGTATCTTTTCTCATCACTTCTCGTCTGCCTTCGCTCAAGACAGATGCAGATCCTCTTAATCGGCTGCCAGCCGCAGACCGTCTGACCTCACTGTGCACAGCTGTGTGTGTGTGTCACTTTCACTTCTCGAAAACCCTCTTTATTCATCCAAAACACCTTTGTGACAATTTTTCCATTGTGATTATTAGTCTCGGTCATGCCATTATTAAGGGTCCGAACAAAGTCCTTTTCAAACAGAGTCAAGTGTTACTCTAGAATTTTTGCTAAGAAAACCCCATTTCTCCCGTGTCTTTTGTTACACAACTAAACCAACTGCACCTGTTCGTGAGGTAACAAATATACAATGCTCCTTTGAAATCCATTACGATTCTTTATTCATTGCATGCCTTAATTTCGATATTTGTAGAAAGTAAAAAATATTTATGTAAAAGAAGGTTTTAAGAATCATAACACACATAGCAGATGCTCCTGCAAAGACATTTTTAGAGCACTGAAGACATTAACACATCCTTGTATGTATATATTTTTGATCCCAAAATGCTTTGTATGCAATCGGGCCTCATTTATAACAAATAACGTAATTCATAGAATAAACAATAGACAAAAGTATATCCATTATAGCAGTATTAAACCTACTTGCTTTCAGAAATGTGTGAATTATGAAGCCATCAAAATATTTGGTGTTCTTTCTAAAGATTTTAAAGAAAAATGAATAATAACAGTGCTTTTAAAAATGCTGCTAGAGAACATCTATGCTCAAAATCATTTTATTCTGTACAAGATTATCTGAATGACAAATTATCTTGATAATGCTTATGTAGCTCTGTAAGTGGAATCTAACTGTACCAATGACAAATCATTACCAATAAATGTTGATGCCATTTAAAAACTATTTTAATGTATATGTATTGAAGAAATGACAATAGATGTTATCCATTGCGCAAATGTTGAGACGTACTGGCAAAAGACAAGTGAAAGTTGGCAGACCTCTTCATGAGCTTTTTGGAAACCCATATCACAAAGGCATTTCCACTAATTTTCAAACATTGGTATAAAAATGAAATGTGTAGTGTTTAACGCCCGCTTTTACTACATATGGCACCGCAGGCGATGACACTGATGATACATGAGATGAAAATGGAGCACCGGTGGAATGAGATGGCGGGGGAAACTGGAGGTCCCGGAGAAAACCCGCCCCAGCTCTGTGTTGTCCACCACAAATCTCACTTTGCGGTCGCCTGGGATCGAACCCGGGCCACCTTGGTGAGAGCTAAGCGGTCTAACCACTGAGCCACGGCGCGGCCAAACATTGGTATATTGGTATAGATATGTGAATGACATTTGGGCAATAGTAAATGAGAAACAAGTGGATGATGCATTAAAACTACTTAATTTACAAAATCCTGCAATAACATTTTCCATAGAAAAAGAGACAAACAATGAAATCCCTTTCTTAGATTTGAAACTTACCAGAAAACGTAATAAACTTGAATTTGGCATACATAGTGTGACTTTGTGGGTTCGTGAAATGAAAAGTTCAATTACACCACTCAAAAATGTTCTTTATTTCCACCGACTTACAGTTATACTCTTGCCAATTACACAGAATTACGTAATGCACACAATTATGATTCACCAGTTCGTCCGTTACAATTTCACTTGCACTCGTAATTACGTACAATCTTCCGATGCTCTCACACAGTCTTCTCGTCGTACACTAGCACTGCATTCTTACACCAAGAACTGACTGACTCACTAACTAACTCCTCTTGCACGACGTGTAGCTTATATAGGGTCCGCTTGCCGATCTGGAAGGTTCTCCATTAGATGAAATATCCCGTAAGTTCGAGAACACAGGTGGAACAGAAAGAGACGGCGCAGTGATGTTTTTTGTCCCAGCCATCCCTTCTTAACGCTATAAGACAAACGAGGGGGCGGGGCGAACACCGACCCGTCTGCTGCTTGCCCAGTCTACAGGGTGTTCCGACGCTCGGGTGACAATAGGAAGGAAACATACACAAAAAATTTCATAAAAGCAGATGGACATAACCCAAGACAACACAAGCATGCTGTTATCAACAGTTTAACTTACAGGCTGGTTAATGTACCTTTAAACAAGACACAATATATCAAAGAGTACAATAATATCATTCATATTGCAGAATACAATGGATTCAGTGCTGAATTGGTTAAAAAGAAAATTAATAAATTCAAAAGACAACAAAGATTCAAACAAGTAACTACTCTTTCCCCAATCAGCAATGAAACTTCATACAGAAAATTTACATATCATCCCAGAGCTACACACACCTTTTCCAAAAAGTCTTCAAAGAGTACAATATCACTTTGGCCCCACAGAACAAATTTAGTGTACAACACCTTTTGAAATCACATAATACAATGGAGATACCCACAGACAAAAAAATCAGGTGTGTACCGGATAAACTGCAAAATTTTGTGACAACTATAACATTGGAAAAACTAAAAGCAACTAGAACATTAGGCTTAAAGAGCATTTTAGGAACATCAGGAACAAAGAAATAGATAAATCGGCGGTAGCGTACCGTTTTTGGAAGGAGAATCGTGATATAGAACGAGAAATCCACTTATTAAAAAGTGTCCAAGGTCCAGCTGCATTAACCATGTGGGAAGATGTCCTCATAAAGAAATATGAAAAAAAATATTTAATTTCGACACTACCTTTGAAGAAAATCCAAACTTCAAGTTCATCAAGATGCCGACAGAGACGCACCTGTCGCCTCCATTGAGTTCACCAAACCTACATCCATTAGTCAACAACAGCTGATGATGACAGAGACGCACCTGTCGCCTCCATTGAGTTCACCAAACCAACATCCATTAGTCAACAACAGCTGATGATGTTAGGAAGATCCTAACCAAACATGTTCTAGGTAAATACTAGCAATAAGTGGAGCATTGATTATTAGTTCGACTCAAAATTATATTAATTTTGTGCTTCATTGTATCATAGTCCTTACACATTGGAGGGGAAACTTGCTTATATTGTTCATTATAAATTTTTATATTATAAAAAAGTAAGCTGTGACTGGTTAATTTATGGTAGACTTACTCAAAGTTTAAAATACTTATGCAACTATTTTCATAGTTTATTGAACACAATTCATAATTTGTAAGATAAATTGAAATTTAAAGCTGTTCTCTTGAAAAATGTTTTGGTTGATTCACTCTTTCATATAACACTGATGATACAAAAATTAAATATTAAATATAGAAACAAATAAGCAGATTCATTATATACATATATAAAATTTACATCTTCCGGTGTTAAATCATATCATATACCATGAATGGAATGGGTGAAATGATGCTCAAATGAGCCCAGAGATACAACATAAAACTTAGAGTTACCTGACATTCATTTTTCAGGATAAGGGAAAACTACGGAAAAAACCTTATCCAGGTACTCACCCTGACCGAGATTCGAACTCAGGACCTCTTGAACGTGAGCAGAATGTGAACAAAAAATAATTGCTATATACAGATACATGGAAATCTACAATACGAAACGCACAGCAGCTGTAAGCGAGCTCTATATTTTACTACCAAATATACAGGATATGGTGGCTGCACTTGACCTTCAACAGCATGAGCCTGCTCCGTGTTTGCTATGGTGCTACTACTTGAAAGCGTACCCACATTTGAATTCCATTCTATTATTCACTTCTTCACAGTGTAAAATAAAATAGCTATCAATATTCATTGCCATATCGAGTGTGTTTGGTGAAGGATGCATTAGCATCCAAGTGATTCATCTCTGGCATTCATGGATCCTGGAAAGATTGCAAAATGCGCAAGAACAATGCAGCAGCAGGCCTGTTACTGCTACAGGGAATGCAGCCAATACTGCAATTTGAAATGTGGTAGACGAAGGTCAATGCATCAATTGATGAGACTGCCTTGTAGCGTAGATGGTAGCATGCCTACCTCACATTCAAGAGGTCCCGAGTTCGAATCTCGGTTAGGGTGAGTTACCTGGATAAGGTTTTTTCCAGGTTTTTCCCTTATCCTGATAGACGAATGTCAGGTAACTCCAAGCTCCATGGACCCGGAATCATTTGAGCATCATTTCACCCATTTCATTCATTGTCCGATATGACTTAACGTTGGAGGACGTAAATAATAATAATAAAAAAAAATGTATGATGAGACAATGAATCAACTGCCTCCTGGTATGGAAATTGGATGCTCCTCTGTTGCAATAATCCTGTCAGATGTCATGGACCCGGTTGCATAGAAATCGCTAACTGCAGTTCATTTATAATCGAAGATCAAAATTGAATTAAGTTTGCGAACCCGCGTGGGTTGTAAAATGCTTATCTTAGATCAGATGAACGCTGTTTAGTACTGAACCGAGATCACAAAAACAAATGCAGGAACATCGCCAAACATGTTGCAACTTTCGTGTTGTTTCGAAAGAATTCAAGAGTTATCAGAATTACTTGACTCTGTTTAATTGAATTGCACAGAGTAGCCACTCTAGACATAACAAAACTAAATAAATCTATCGAGATTTAACTGTATTGGAACACCACAGTGAAGCGAAATAATTATTAGTTTATAGATGAGTCGTATTTATTACATATTGGCTTCACTTACGTACCTATATTGAGGTACATAGTGAAGCCGATGTGTAATAAATATGACTCATCTATAAATTAATAAATAAATCTGTCGTTTTATGGTTATTTGTCCTGAATATGAGACACTTGCCAAAACTAGGTCAGGATTTGGATTTGACAGTGACTATTAAAAAGGTTTCACCTTAAATTCAACCTAATGTATCATGCATTAATAATTTATCAAAGTATAAACACATCATTATTTGTGACATTTTAGCAATAATACTGCTTGATAAGTGAGAACTGAAATACTAAAATGAAAATACAAATGAATGGAATGTAATTTTACCATCATGATAGCTGTTGAATCCTTTATCGTGACATTTGCAACTTTTTTTACTCTATTTTAATAAAAGGAACGTAAATTTTAATTATTAATTTGGTTATTATGCTTAACAACTTATTGTAATTCTTGTTTTTTGTTACTATTTTTTGTGTAGTTAGTAATTTGACAATTCCACATCATGAGTTGTATGATTTACGGATGCAATAAATGAATATGAATAAGAAATAATGTTATTTTCAATAAACAGTATAAGAATTTACTCCATATTGAAACAGTATTTATCAAAAGTTAATTATTTGGCTTACTTTAGCTCCATTATATGCACAATGTACCTCTTTTTCATTTTCGTCTGTTTACAATACTGTGAGTTGGAAAACATAAACAAAAAATGGAAGTTCAAGCAAAAGAGAAGATGCATTCAGCTAATTTTAAAACTCGCATAACCCTTCTTATTTAACCCTTTTCCACGGGCATCTGATGAAATAAGATCTTAAAACTGCAATCTCCCTTGTAACTTTGTGTATTGTTATGCAGTCCCTTTATTTATATTGAATATATTCCTAATCACCATCTGGAAGACTTTAATTGCATAGAACCGTAATGTGAGAAGGATCATAAATATTGGATTAAGTGCGTATTTCTTCAGGGTTTGTGTCCTTAATTGTGCACGTGGCCTATGCTCCAGTTCTTCGATTGCACACTTTGAAAGTAGAAATCTCATTTTGAATTTTCTGTCATTTAGTTCTGAAATGGGATTTCCTCTATGTTGGAAAACACGAGGAGAACTTTAAAATTGAAAATTCTAATCATCAGAGATATCAGAGTAATCTGAATTCTGAAAATAATACAAATGTATAGGTTATGAACACAAATAATGCATCTTTAACATACATTTGTGAAATAAAGAGGCCAATTATTTATGCAAGTAAGCACAAAAAATGCTTTATTTACTATATCGAGATTCAACTGTATTTACTGTTTATTTAAAGCTGCACTACTTATTTCTTCTCAGAAAATATTGTGTAAATTCTGCAGTTCTGCTGATCTAAGTTCAATCAAGTTAACTGGAGAAAATTCACCAGTTAGATTTGAACTTAGATCAAGAGGGCATGATCTTAGATCAATGTTTATACAACCAAAATTCTAAGTTCAACTTGACTGAAGATCATTTTCATGTGCTTGAACTTAGATTATCTTTTATGCAACCCGGCCTTAAAGTATCAAAAAGTCTGTTAAAGATGAGACCCATGTTTGCTTACTGATGCTCACAAGCAACAACGGATTGAGGAAGAATGGGACATTTTCCCCCATCCACCTTATTCTCCAGATCCTGCTCCAAGTGACTTCCATCTCTTTCCACAATTCAAGTCGCACCTTGGAAGCAAATGGTTTGTGACGATGAAGAGATGGAAGCGGAGGTGAACTGCTGGCTATGGAGACAGGATCCATCCTGGTATGACAAACGTATCAAAAATCTGCTGCCAAGATACCAAAATTGTTTGGACTGAAATGGTGACTAGGTGGAGAAGTAGTGTACGAGATGTACAATGAAAATAAAATATTTCACAAGTTTAAATAACCCACTTGTATTTTTTGTAAAATAGGTAAACTTATTTATTGGATGACCCTGTACAATTGAGATGTAGTTAGTATTAAAATGTAAATATTATTACTATGCAAGTATTATTGGAAGCTTTAATAATCATGTAGTTGTAAACATGTGTCCAACAAACATGTAGGTATTTGTATAGCTTTCACTCCATCAAGCCTAGACTGTTTATTGAGATATCTTTCCACATAACAATTTTAATTATTATGTATACCCATTGTATTGTAGAATCTGACAATATCTGAAACTTGTATGAAATCTATAGACAATAATTATTATTATTATTATTATTATTAGCTTATTTGCATATATGATGGCTGGTGATAATCTGATATGAAGTAGTCAGCAATATATTGTGACTGCAGGTTTCAGAAATACATTTGGCAACAGCCACATGACCTAGACTCCAACCACTATTCTACAGAATAACCCGGAACTATAGCCCAATAGTTCTGGTGATCATAAACAGGGATTTTGGTCATTCTACTTAAGGTCAATAAGTGTCAAATGTTTACCTAATGTCATGGGTAGTTCCATACATAAGAACTTATTAAGCTTACATCAAAATTGGGTACATACAATAAAATACAAAGTCATACAGCCAAAAATTTTAACAAATTAGGAAACAATTAACAATAAGAAGTGCTGTGGCACAATTTCTTAACCATGAAGTAGCCTACATACTATTATCAAAGATATCATTTATTTTTACTTACATTTTACTTGCTGACTCTGGTGTCTGGAAGTCATGATAGAGATTTTCTATTTTCGACAGCTTTTTTTCATCTAGCAACTAAAAAGAAGAGAGTACATATTTTTTTCATCACTTGTTTACACACTCATACAATAATTGCATTAATTTTTACTTTTAATTACCACTTACCTTAAATATGGCATAGCCTCCCGGAGTTTCAAGTAACACTAACATATTTCTGAAATGTTTGTTACTCCTATTTCATACAGCTTAAATGTTTATTTTGAACTTTAATTACAAATACACAACATTTACCCACGCGGTCTCAGCATTACCGGTTTTTTCCACGTAATGTTGTCATTCTGGTAATGTAATGTAAATGTTGGCAGCCTGTTAGTATGCACCAAGCTTCAGGATGACAAACCTCTGTGATGGCAAACTTTGTTTTGTTTTGTATTTATTCATCCTTTTGATCATAGTACATGATATAGGACACGTCAAGTACTTATAACTAAAAATTATACAATAAACATATACACAACACAAGTTTAGAAATGAAAATTCAGAAACTGTATGTACAATATAATAACAATTTATCTGTAGTTGACATATTCAAAAAATTCACCTATACCTATACTATTTATTATTATAGTATCAAATGTAGAACTTTAATTTATGTAAAAATTAATAATATTATTTATTCATTACAATTATCATAAAAATACATTAATAACACTATAATAAGCGGAGAAAAGTTGAAAATAAAGAAGACTTCAAGTAACTGGAATACTTGTACTGAAGTTGGTATTCTACCGAACAAAATAAACATTGCAATGCGTAAACAGCTGTGTTGACGTAATCAAAAATGGCTGGATCTGCATTACGGAGGTTAATGGCAGAATATAAACGTGAGTTAAATTAACATACGATAACATGTGTGCAAATATTGATAACGTATCAGGGATTATTTTATTTGGTTTTATAACCTGTAGCATCGGTTTTCCATGTTGCTCCTTAATTACAGCATAACAATATTACCAATGACTTTAATATCATGCACTGAATTCGTTAATTTGAATATACATATTTATCCATTTTTGTACAATATCTACTGTATGAAAAATTTTATTTATTAGGTTAGGTGTTTTGCTTTTGTTTATTTAACTGGAAATTCATTTAACACTTTCACTGATTCTAACATTTATCTGATTTTCGTTGTTTAAGCACATAAAAGGCAATAGGTTATATAACTTTAATCTTTCTCTCATTTTTCAGAATTAACCCTGAATCCACCAGAAGGTATAATAGCAGGACCAATTAATGAAGAAAACTTTTTTGAGTGGGAAGCTCTAATAACGTGAGTATAGGTATTAACTGTAAAGAAGCATACTTTTAAATTTAAAGTATGAACTTTAGTTCGAAGTAGACACTTTATTTTCTTAAAAGTACATACTGCTACACTTGAGGCATAATCAGACCACAGAATGCTTTGTTTGTTTGTCACAGACAGAAGTCAGTGAATATGACACCCTTCACATCCCCAAAAATTGTTGTCATTACTTATTCGGCCGATGGGACTGTCTTTGCCTTCTTTGGAAGCAACCCATTGTTTTGATTGTTGCTGGGTTTTCGGAGCCCAATGATGAATCCAGGTCTCATCAATAATAATAACTTGATGCAAAAAGTCCTTCAAATTTCACTTAAACAGCTCCAAACACAGCTTCAAAGTTGAAAGCTGCACCCACTTGCTGTCCACTGAGTAAACGCCGCATCCATTTGGTCGACAGCTATCTTATCTCCAAACTTATCAGCAAAATATGGACTGCCATTCCTGTCGATACACCTATGGCCTTTGCCACTTCGTGAACTTGTGTTCGATAGTCAGCAGAATCATATTGTGGATCTTTTCAATGACTGCCTCTGTAACCACATCTGCAAGGCATCGTGGACACTCTCGTCAAAAGTGGTAGTTTGACCATGTTTAAATTCATTATACCAATATGTAACTGTTGTCATAGAAGGTGAAAGTTCTTTATAAACAGCATACAATTTCACTTTTATCTCCTCTCATGTTTTCCCCATTCAGAAGTAAAAAATGAATCATTGAAAGACACTGCACCTTTTCCATTTTAGTAAAAACATGTTGAACAGCTTATTTAAATGTCTGTAAAATCCAAACTAACCTATGAATCAGCACCAAATTTGTTTTGACATGTAACAAATGACTACATAATGATAACACAAACTTCCATTAGCAACATCATATATACAAATATAACAATTTGTAACTTGAAACTTCACCTGTCTTATAAGAAATGATGATAATTCTTATAAATTCTCCAGGATCGCGATTTCATGTAAACTTACACACATCTTCAGCTGGAAACAAAGCTGTCCCCAGTGTTATTAACACTAGATGTTGATATGTTCTTGTTAGTACTACCAAAATCTGAAAATAAAACATTTAAAAACATAATCGACTGCCAGTATTTCAAAATTCATTAAGCAATTATTTTTTGAAGCAAAAGGTTAGGAACAGTGATGTACAAAATTGAATCGAGAATATATTGACACATTGCTTCACTCACACTGTTTATTCACAGGACATGTTTCAAGTGCTCTTGCTCCTATCCTCAGCTGATACTCGACTAGTGCAAGTTGTAGTGGTTTCTTCTTTCTCCGTATTGTCAATAGATGGCGTGATGTACTTGTCAAAGATGTCCAGTGGTGGAGTTTCAAAATTCATGACTCTATGACGATTTTTGTTAATGAAGATTTTTTCCCATACGGAAAGGTCTATGGGGTGATTAATGTATTTTATTAGAGATGTTTCCAAATTGATGTCATGTCTAGTATTCAAAAAATGAAAAGCCACTGCTGATTTTTCTGTTTCACCATTTTTAATGTTTCTCATATGTTCTTTAGTTCTGATGTTAATATTTCTTTTTGTTTTTCCTATATAAATTTTAGGGCAAGTTTCACATTTGATCTCATAGATTCCTGGTTTTTCTTTGGTAGTGATTGAATTTTTGGGAGGGCCTTTTAACAAATTTCTGATATTAAACCTGTTTTGAGGTGCAAGAGTTATGTTGTGTTTTGAGAAGATTTTTTGGAATTTGTTATAGGCTGATGGGTGGAAGGTGAATTTTTTAAAAAATTTTTTCTCTTTTTCTCCTGTAGGTTCTAGTGTGGTGGTTTCTTTTATTTTCTTAGCTTTGTTGAGTCTGTTAACAGTTTTGTCTATTAAATTTGGGTTGAAACCGTTGGATATAGCTACTTTTTTTATGTGTAGGTATTCTTCTTGATAATCTTCTCTGTTTAGTGGAAAGTTGATCATCCGAAAGATTAAACTGTTGAAAATGGCATGTTGGTGTTGTTTTGGGTTGAAACTGTTGTTCTTAATGTAATTATCTGTGTGTGTCGGTTTCCTGTAGATACCAAAAGTGAGTTTGTTGTTCATTTTTTTGATCTTGATGTCCAAAAAGGGGAGCACACCATCCTCTTCTGTTTCCAATGTAAATTTTATAGCTGGATTTTGTATATTCAAAAGTTTAAGACCATCTTGTATGAGTTTTTTAGGTACTATTGCAAAAATGTCGTCAACATAGCGATACCACACTTTGAAATAATTTGGAAAAGCTTTTGTGATATGTGTTTCAAAAGCACTCATGAATAAATCTGCCAAGAAGGGAGACAATGGGTTGCCCATAGCTAGGCCCGTTTTTTGTTTATAGATCTGTCCATTAAAGCTGAAAAAATTTTGATTGATACAAATTTCTGTAAGTTGTGAAAGTTCTTCTATTTCTTCAGGTGTTATTTGTATTGATTCCAGCCATTTTTTGAGAAGTGGAATAAGCTCATTGGTCGGTATACTTGGATATAAAGAAATGACGTCAAAGGAAACTAAAGCATCTGTAGAGTTGATCTTTGTGTCCTTCAGGAGATTTAACAATTCAAACGAGTTTTTGATACTTAAATTTTCAAATTTTGTGAAGGATCTGAAGATTTGAACCAGCCATTTTGATAGTTGGTAAGTGGGTGCATCAATGTTATTAATTATTGGTCTGAGGGTAATTTCAGGTTTATGTATTTTGGGTAAACCATATATGTATGGTGTTTTTGGACTGTCTATTTTATTGTTCAATTTATCTCTTTTAGTCATGATTTTACTGTTTTTAATTGCTAATTCCACAGATTTGCATGCTTTCTTTAATGGATTGTTTTCTAGTTTAACAAATTCTTTTCCGTTTAAAAGGTTGTCCATTTTTTTGCGATAGTCTTCTTTGTCCAATATTACTATTTTGTTACCCTTGTCTGCTTTTGTGTAGACTACCGGTTTTTCATTTAAATTTTTTATTAATTTTTTATATAAATATCTTTTTGAATTTGCATTTTGAATATGATCTAGAGTTTCTAAGCACTGTGTTCTGATCGTAAATTTTTTGTTATCGGGCAAATTATATATCGCTATTTCAATGTCCGCGATATAGTTTTCAATGTTTCAATGTTTTTGTGTTTAGAAAATCTATTTCTTTCTCCGTGAAGTTGCATGTGGATAGATTCGTTACATTGTTAGGTTTTTGACATGAGAGTAATAGATCTTGCTTTTTATGTGGATACGGTTCTTGCTTCTTTTGAAGATTCATGAATTTTTGTTTTAAAATGGCTGTTTTCTTACGCATTTTCAAATTAAGAATTGACAGCATATTATTTTCTAAGTTAGACCACATGGCCGGGTTCATACATTTCGAAATTTTTAAGTGTAGTTCGTATATTTTTAATTCTGTGGAATGTAATGTATTTAACATATATGTAATGTATTTAACATGTGATGTATTTAACATTTTAAAGTAATGGTCGGTAATTCAAAAACAAACATCACTTTAATTATCATGTTTCGGAGAACGTTTTGTCCCCATCATCAGCAGTTATCCGACTGGTTGGATCCGTGGTTTCTTGAAGTGAGCTGGTTGTCTGTGGCAGCATCTGTTGTCTGTGAGATGAACTTCCAAAGAGAGTTTTCAGGCGGCAATTCGAAATTAAAGTATACTGTTTGTTTTTTATAATTAGCAGCTTTTCCCAAACATCAAGTTCGGCTGCATTACTGGCTGATTTTAATAGTTTTATATTTGGTACAATTTCATGATTGGTAGACCAGAAATGGTGAGCTATTGCTGATTTTTCTATTTGTTTGTATTTCATGCATCTCATATGTTCCTGTAACCTAATATGTAAACTTCTTTTGGTTTTTCCTATGTAGAACTTACTGCAATCTGAGCAGTTGATTTTGTATATACCTGATTTCTTGTTTTCAGATACTGGGTCTTTCAGGTTTTTGCATAATACGTTTTTTAAACTGAATTTATTTATTGGGGCTAGGGTGATGTTGTACTTCTTGAATATCTTGTTGAATTTATGATGCATTCTGGGATGATATATGAATTTCCTGAACTGTGTCTTGGTTTTTGATTCTGTTAATTTTGTGGTATTCAATATGTGTTTCTGTTTCTTGAATTTCCAAATTTTCTTATCTATGAATTGTTTACTGTATCCATTAATTGCCTATTGGACCATATAATTGTTTTAATGATTTAACTTCTGGATTTATTTCATGGTTAAATGACCAAAAATGATCCGCTACGGCCGATTTATCAGTCTGTTTATACCTAATGTTACGAAAATGTTCTTTCGTTCTGGTTTCTAAATTACGTTTTGTCTTTCCAATATAAGCTTTATCACAATCAAAACAATTAAACTGATAAATACCAGATTTTTTATTATTAGGAATTTTATCTTTTATAGAGAAATGCAATAAATGTTTAATACCATATTTATTTTCAGGAACTAAAGTTATACCAAACTCTTTAAAAAAAAAATTGAAAATGTTTATTAACCCAAGGATGGTAGGTAAATTTTTTAAAATTATAATCGATAGATTTAATGGTTTGGAAAAAGATATTTATTTTAAAAAACAAACATTGCGTAATGAATTTTGAAATACCGGCAGTCGATTCTGCTTTTAAATTTGTTTTATTTTCAGATTTTGGTAGTACTAACAAGAACATATCAATGTCTAGTGTTCGTAACGATGGCAACAGCTTTGTTTCTGGCTGAAGATGTGTAAAAGTTTACAGGAAATCGCGATCCTGGACAATTTATAAGAATTATCATCATTTCTTATAAGAAAAGTGAAGTTTTAAGTTACAAATTATTATATTTGTATATAACTTATTTAAATGTCTGTAAAATCCAAACTAGCTATGAATCAGCACCAAATTTGTTTTGACATGTAACAAATGACTACATAATGATAAAACAAACTTCCATTAGCAACACCATATATTTTGAAACACAGATCACGGATACTTATTGAACCAGCCTCGTAAATTACTCAGCATTGTAAGTTGCCATTAGGATATATAGCTCGTGCATATGATCTCCTAGTGGTTTACTGGGAAAAATATGAGACACGAAATTTAATTTATCTGGCATGTTACCATGGTAACTAGTGGTTTCAAATGGGGACTGGAAGTTTCGTGGTTCAAATCCTGGCTATGGCATTGAATTTTTCAATCTGACTACTGTTCTAAACATATATTAGAAATTTTCAATTGTGTTTTAAAAGTGTGTTTTAGTTGGATAGAGTCAACATGAAAAATTCAATGTCATGGCCGGGATTTGAACCACGGATCTCCTGGTTTCCGTCCAGTCGCTCTAACCCATACATTAAATTCTCCATTTGACTCGTATATTTCCCCTGTAAACACTAGGGGCTCTCGCATCCGAGATACACCATTTGTGGCGACTTACTATCGTAAGTATTTGAGCCCCAGGCTTCATCATTTAACATCAGTTTACTGGTTACACCATTTGTGGCGACTTACTATCGTAAGTATTTGAGCCCCAGGCTTCATCATTTAATATCAGTTTACTGGGGAAATATGCAAGTCAAATAGAGAATTTAATGTCAGGATGGCACGTTGGCCATGGTAGCTCAATGGGTTAGAGCGACTGGATGGAAACCAGGAGATCCTTGGTTCAAATCCTGGCCATGACATTGAATTTTTCATGTTGACTCTATCCATCAAAAACCTTAGCCTATATACGGCTAATTTGAAGAAATGATTAATTTCCAACAATTAACTAAAATAATAAGTGTGTTTTAGTTATTAATAGCAAGCAAACTTGAGCGCCAAATGTAATTTGTCCATAAGTGTGCAAGTGTGCTACATTCAGTGGTATCTGTTCATGGGCTATCCATTTTCTTCCAAAATATTGAACTCTCTAGATGATTGAAGTAATGAGTTGGTATTCAAACACAACATCACTTAAAATATCCTTACTTGAACAATTGTTTCGGAGACCGGCTCGTCCCCATCATCAGCAACTATCCAACTGGTTGGATCCGTGGTTTCTTGAAGTGAGCTGGTTGTTTGAGGTGACATCTGTTGATTGTGAGATGAACTTCCAAAGAGAGTTTTCAGGCGGCAATTCGAAATTTAACGTATACTGTTTGTTTTTTATAATTAGCAACTTCTCCCAAACATCGAGCTCAGCTGCATTATTGGCTGGCTTTAATAGTTTTATATTTGGTACAATTTCATGATTGGTAGACCAAAAATGGTGGGTGGTGGGTGGTGACCAAAAATGTGTGGTGATTAAAAGATCATCTCTAGATGATCTTTTAATCACCACACATTTCTCAGAGCAGTTTATATTTAATTTAGCTTATGGCTATGTAAATTTTAGTTTTAATAATTTTTTGTTCTAAGGATATTTTGAATAATTAGTTCACACTCTAGCTGGCTTTGCAGTTCATATGGAACAGCTGTCAACGTGTGAGCAAAAAGGCTGTGAGAGATTGAAATCAGTGACTTCTGTTACTAAGACAGCATTATTCAACAAAAAAGAAAGACATATAGAAAGTAAGAAATTATGAGGCAAGCTGAGGTTGCACACTTTAGTGAACTGCAGTAAATGAACAGTCTTCTGGTTTCGACATTAACTCAAGGTTAGGTTTAGGTTAATGTGATGTGTGTATATGAATTGGTTTCAAGTGATGGTAGAATTAAAAACACTATTTTCATGGATTACATTAGTACAGTTGACTTGACACTTTCTTCTGAAAATATACAATATCGTCGCAAATGCACTATTGAGGCAGCGTGGCTGACTAGTTCAAAGAGATGGGCAGTGCAGTGCGGAGATAAAATCTCACTGAAATGTTGGGGGGATGCCCAATCCTATAAAAAGGGAGCCGCTGCCTGCCAGAGAGTCAGTTGTTAATTGAACTCGCGTGCGTGAACAGCTGTGTTGTGGCAGTTGACCTTGCAAGTTGTATTGTGTATGTGATGTAATTCAGCAACTGTAAAGGTTGACAAAGTGTGTTTCTACAGAAATAAAGAGCAATTTGTGGTGTTTGTAACCTGGACTTCTGATTCTATGAACCCACAAAGTCACAATATTAATCAAATGAGGCATTTGTTGTCATTTTGCTATGAATTTGCTGAATAAGAAAATGTCTTAAAAAGGTAGTGTGGGTGGTTTGTACACTGTCTGAGTATTCAAATCTCCTCTTAAAGCCACTGATATGTATATTTTCATTCCCTGAATCCTCTTTCTTTAGCATTTTAAGGCAAGTTATGTATGAAACATTTTTTAATTTGATACTAATGTCATCTGACTGATTTTTATCATCAGTGTAAATGGTTATGGATGAAATCAGAGTTAATTATGCATGGACTTGTTCAGAACATAATATTAAATATGTAATAGAAAGTCATAATTTCATAAGAATTGCAATACATGAATAGTGAGTAGTTGATCTATTTCAGAACCAAACTTGATGTGAAAAACACATGTTATACCCCTCTGTGTTTGCCTCGTGTTCATATCAGCTGTGAGGAACAAGCTCATCATTAAATACAGAGGGGACGTAAATGACCAAATGCAGAATTAAATTGAAGCTACAATCATTTTTAGTTTCAAACTAGATTTCATTAACATACTTGACAATTCAGGTAATTTTGCATAATTTAGTTTCCTGTGTATTGTGTCCTAGTTAATAATTTCATATATTTATATCAAGTTGAGTTCTAAGAGTGAAGTGATATGAAATGTAAGAAACAGAAAAAACTATTTTAGAATGAAGTTCAGGGAAACACTTAGGATTAAGATTACTGCAAAGGGGATTTGGACAGAAATCTGTGGTTTATTGCACCTAAACCCCAAGTGGAGCACCCCTGGGAGGAGGGATGAGGTGAGGGGAGACAGAGGGCAACCGACCCAAGGGGTCACGGCAGCACTGAGACACCCGCCAACACTTCTACCCTGTTTTGCAGATATAAATTGTTGCAATATTGCTCCTGCCATTGTTGTGTTTTTGAAGTCTAAATGTAGTTTCCATCTGAGAAATGTTTCTGCTTGGCCAGCTTGCCATAATTTAATTGCATGGTATCGGTCTGATTGAAGATCGTTAACAATCGGATGAGTTGTTGTTTGAATTGTGCACTTAATTCTGCAGTAATGTCTTCTCGAGGCAGGCATCGTGCTACGAATGACATATTGGCAGAAAAACTAAGTGGCTGACCTTGAGCATTGTGCATGCATAGAAGGGATAGTTGCATGCAAGAAGGGCATATGGCACGCAGCTGTAGTTTTTAAAAAATGTTATACTGCTTTCCAACAATGCATACCAGAGAGAAGTGACGTGAAATAGAGGGACAGGAAATATGAAGGATGTACGAGGGCCGTTCAGAAAGTAACCTCCGTTTGATTGCAAAAAATTCACCGAGTTAAATAAAAATATTTTAATATATACATCTTACAACTACATCTTTGCACTATTTTTCTACATAGTCTCCATAACGATTGAGGCACTTATCATATCTGTTCACAAGCTTTGAAATTCTTTCTGCATAAAAATCACCCGCTTGTGTCTGGAGCCAGCCTGTGACCGCATCTTTGAGCTCTTCATCGTCATCAAACCGCTGGGACCCAGGCCATGTCTTCATATGCATGAAGCGGTGATAATCGCTTGGCGCCAGATCTGGGCTGTAAGGTGGATGGTTGACAATGTCCCACTTGAAGGACTCAAGAAGGGCTGTTGTTCTGCGAGCAGAGTGAGGACAGGTGTTATCGTGCAAAAAAACGACACCGGAAGTCACGATGAATAGCTACTGCAGAATATCCTTTGGCTATAAAAAACCTTATAACAGCACGCACTTCACATTTGGCGGGGTTTTCTATTGCAGCACACATTTCAAACGGCCACAAACACTAAACTAGCACAGGTACGACGTTCACTCGACCACGGCTTTATGCCGATTGACCTGCTGAGTGCGTGAATGCATAGATGGCGTCTCTACTCCCCTCACTACCTGCACTGTGACCGATCGGAGGTTACTTTCTGAACGGCCCTCGTAATTATCCTACCCAGCATTCGCCTGGCAACCCAAGAAAACCCCTGAAAAACCCCATGGGTCAGTTAGGTCTGCCATGGGAATCGAACCCAGGCCTCCCAAATATGGGCCACAGACAAAACCACTTGAGCCATCTCGCTCAGTAGGGGAGCACTTAGTAACAGCTAATTGAAATACATTTGGGAAAATCACAATAAAGCAGACATAAAAAATCTTAAAGTATATAATAAGGCATTGCCTTTTGTAGTATACACATATAAGGATTATTAGGAGAGATGTTCAAAGAACAGTGGATGGGTAAATTGCCTTAGGAAAAATTTGGAAATTAATGCTTTGGGAGAGATAGAAGAAAAAAATAATATAATGGAAATTAATTGTTCTTTCATACTAGACCAAAGGCCAAAGTAGGCCAAAGTATTTGAAGGCTCAAAAAATCAAATTGATGGGTTATCCACCATACTCCTGATTTGGCACCCAATCACATCTTTTAGTTCCCGAACCTCTAGAATAAATTGCATGGACAGCGACTTTCATTGGCAAAAGAAGCCATTGATGCCTTCAAAAAACATCTTTTGGATTTGTTTCAAGAAGACTGGCGTATTGAATATAATGTGATATATCAGATGCAGTCTTTGTACAGAATCTCCAAGTGTACTATTATTTCTTGTACTAATACTACAGTGTGCAGGAGTTGTTTGATTACTTTAGAAACTAGTTTAAGGCAGCACACATCATTAACATAAACTGCTGTATATACATTCTCTGAATAATTTTTATCTGTAACTTTCTACATATGTAAATTAGTCTCTAAAACCTGGTGGAATTGTGAATCTATATGTTACTCTGTAACTTTGTATATTTGACGTAATGTTGCCTCTGGATATATACGAGGGCTGTTCAATAAAGAATGATCATAAGTTTTCGCACTAAAATTTGATCTTATTACATTCTGTTAGCTTAATGTGAAACAAACACGCCGTAGTAGTTTCATTGTTGGTATTCCTGGTTCCCGCCTGTGAGAACCAGGCAAGTTCAGACATGTTCAGTATCGCCTACCACTGCAATGGAGATAACATGCACAGTTAAAGTTGATATTAGAGGAAAATGCGGAGTCTCTTTCAAACGTAATCACTGCTGATGAAACTTGGTTACATCATTTTGATCCTGAGAGCAAACAGCAAAGCTCAGTGTGGAAATCTTCATCACCAACTCCCAAAAAAGCAAAAGTGGTTGCTTCTGCTGGTAAAGTTATGGTCATCTCATTCTTTGATATTCATGGAATAGTTTATCAGCATGTTGTACCTGCACACACATCAGTAACTGGACAGTACTACACGGATGTCCTGAAAACATTGCAAGTCCATATCAGGCGCAAAAAAACACATTTCTGTGAAGCAGGCTGGATGCTGCACCACGATAATGCGCGGCCGCATATTGCCAAAGTTGTGGCTGAATATCTTGCAAAAATCAATGTGAAGTGCACCCCTCACCCTCCCTATAGTCCGAATTTAGCCCCATGTGACTTTTTTCTATTTCTTAACTTGAAGAAACGCCTTCGTGGGAGACATTATCCATCATCAGAAGCAGTGGTGAAGGCTGCAGAGGCGATTTTGAAGGATCTCTGAAAAATGGTTTCTAGTATGTCTTTAAAGACTGGCAGAAACATTGGGACAAGTGCATCGCATTCAGGGGAGACTATTTTGAGAAGGACTATTAAAATTATGAGGATGAGTAAAGGTATGTTGTCCAAAAAAATTGTGATCATTCTTTATTGAACAGTCCTCATATTATTTGTATTCATGTTATCGTTTAAACCAGTATTTAATATCTATACTTCTTGTTTAAAATTGACGAAGCCATGAATTTGTAAATAAATTCTTATGGTGAGTGAAGACATACATACATATCCTATATATTTGAAAGGACAAAATATAATTAACTGTGAAGAGCCATGCACCTCAATGAAAATAGAAGCACGTGCTATAGTGTGCTTTATTTTTAGGACTACCTTTGTATTTGCTGATTAATATGGTACAATTTGTTACAGAGGACCAGAAGGAACTTGTTTTGAAGGAGGGGTATTTCCAGCAAAGCTGATTTTCCCACCAGACTACCCATTAAGTCCCCCTAAGATGCAATTTACATGTGAAATGTTTCACCCAAATAGTAAGTTTCAACAGTGGATTTTTAAACATGTAACCATTATTAAAAATA
Source organism: Mantis religiosa (assembly GCA_030765055.1). Lineage (NCBI taxonomy): Eukaryota > Metazoa > Arthropoda > Insecta > Mantodea > Mantidae > Mantis > Mantis religiosa. The sequence continues at coordinate 234,881,145 of CM060947.1, read as the reverse complement.
ATGTATGAGATAGTAATCTATTTTTACTGATTTGAAATTAGTTTATGCAGATGGCAGAGTTTGTATCTCAATTTTACATGCTCCTGGTGATGATCCAATGGGTTACGAGTTAAGTGCAGAAAGATGGAGTCCTGTACAGAGTGTAGAAAAAATACTCCTTTCTGTGGTTAGCATGCTAGCAGGTAAGCTCTTGTATTGATGCTATAATGTAAAAGGCTTTTATCATTCAGACTCTAACCCATCATTGCCATTTGTTCTTATGTGAAATAATCAACTGTAGACTAGGTTTACCAGAAATCTAGAAAATTCTGGAGATACCCAGCATTTTAACCTGTCAACTATAAATAATAAAATAAAATTTAATTTATAAATTTACAATTCATTCTTAATGAGTAAGGACTAAGCACAACATTAATATAATTTTGAGTCGTACTAGTACTCCATACTCCATATATTGTTGGTGTTTAGGTAGAACACGTTTCTTTAGGACCTTCCTAACATCCTCTGCAAATGCCAACTCTTGAATATATATTGCTAGGTAAACACTAGCATTATATGGAGCATGGAGTACTAGTTTGACTCAGAATTATATTACAATTCATTACTTTAAAATGGATCAGCACCTCAGTAAAATATGAAATAATATTTATCTACATACTTGTCATCACAGAACACCTATGAGGGTGGTCTGAAAAGTTCCCAACGTAATAAAGATGCAAGACATTTTTTCAGAATTTTTTTTTTTTTTTATTTATTTGTCAACATAATATCCTTGTAACTATACATACTTCTCCCATCTCTGTAATCCGCCCAAATAGTACTTGGCGTTTTTCTCTGCAAAATAATTGTCCATGAAAATGATTCCTCTTCATTTGACGAAAATCTCTATTTTCGATCGATTAATATCGATTTTCAGATGAGGGAACAAAAAGAAATCACTTGGGGCTAGATCTGGTGAGTAAGGTGGATGGTCAAGCAGTTCAAACCATAATTCATGGATTTTCACCATAGCAACCGCTGAGGTGTGAAACGGTACGTTGTCTTGGTGAAACAGGATTTCCTTTTTCTGCAAATGTGGCCGTTCATCTGCAAGTTCTGCCTTTAGCTTGTCAAGTAATGATGCGTAGTATGCTCCTGTAATAGTTTTTCCTTTTTAAAGATAATTGATTAAAATAACTCCATGACTATCTCAAAAAACAGTTACCATCACTTTCCCAGCAAAAAAAAAAAAAACAGTTTTTGCTTTTTTTGGAGCTGGTTCTCCCTTTGCAGTCCACTGTTTGTTTTGGGCATATAATGGTGTACCCAAGTTTCATCTACAGTAATTAATCAGCGCCAAAACTCAGATTTATTTTGCCTAAACTGCACCAACAGAGTGTTGGAAATCTTCATTAGAGCACATTTTTTGTCTTAGCGTGAGCAAATGCGGTACCCAGTGTGCAGACAGCTTTCTTATGTCTAAATGTTGATTTAATATGAGACAAACACGTTCTTTTGACATGTTCATAGCCTCTGCTCTCACATTAATTCAGCAGTCGTCTAGCACCATTTAGTGAACTTTGGCGATGTTTTCATCGGTAGTTGCAGTTTCTGGATGTGCCGAACATTCCTCTCCCAAGCTATTACAGCCCCGTTTAAATTCAGCTGCCCAAAATTTCACTGTGGTAAGTGATGGTGCAGAGTCCCAATGCACAGAATCCAACTCATCTTTGATTTGCATAGGCGTATTGCCTTTCAAAAACAAATATTTAATGACAGCTCGATACTCAGTTTTGTCCATTTTGATAAAAACAATCACATCAACTCACTCAAACAACTGTTACATAACAAATGCTGAGGTTGGAAACTTTTCAGACCACCCTCGTATATGTAGGTAGTCTTTTATATAATAGATGATGCTGCAGATGTATAATAGTTCATCAAAGACAGCTGGAATGGCTGAGAAAGAAGAAGGGAAGGAGGAGTCATACTGAATAATTCAGTCATAGATTTGAACTATATTTTGATTTATAGATTAATAAATATACCCCTGAATAAAGAATATAAACATATTATTAATACTGCTTTAATTAATGGTTTTAATAAAGACTTTATAAATAAAAAAATTTAAAAATTCACATATCAAAAAGCTGTTGATATTTTAACCCTTAGAAAAATAAAAGACAATTACAACTTTAAAAAATTTACTTACCATCCTTGGGTTAATAAACATTTTCAAAAAATTGTTAAAGAGTTTGGTATAACTTTAGTTCCTCAAAACAAATATAGTATTAAAAATTTATTGCTTTTCTCTAAAAACGATAAAATTCCTAATAATAAAAAATCTGGTATTTATCATTTTAATTGTTTCATATGTGATAAAGTTTATATTGGAAAGAAAACGTAATTTAGAAACTAGAACGAAAGAACATTTTCGTAACATTAAGTATAAACAGACTGATAAATAGATAGTAGCAGATCATTTTTGGTCATTTAACCATAAGAGAAATCCGATAGATTTAATGGTTTGGGAAAAGATATTTAAAAAAGAAACATCGCGTTTTGAATTTTGATATACCGGCAGTCGATTCTGTTTTTAAATTTGTTGTATTTTCAGATTTTGGTAGTACTAACAAGATCATATTAACATCTAACGTTCGTAACGATGGCGACAGCTTTGTTTCCCGCTGAAGATGTGTATAAGTTATATGAAATCGTGGTTCCAGAGAATTTATAAGAAAATTATCATTATTTCTTATAAGATAATTAAAGTTTTAAGTCACAAATTTGTTATATTTGTATATAGCAAATAATGAAAATCTTAGTCAAAATTGTAAATTAAGTCCAGCACTGTTCATTTTTAGTTAATCGATGGAAAGTTATCATTTCTTCACACTAGCTGTGTATAGGCTAAGATCTTTGATATATAGAGTCAACATGAAAAATTAAATGCCATGGCCGGGATTTGAACCAAAGATCTCCTGGTTTCCATCCAGTCTCTCTAACCCATTGAGCTACCATGGTCAACGTGCCGTCCTGACATCAAATTCTCCAGCTGACTCATATATTACCCAGGTAGACCAAAAGGGGCTCTCGCATTCGAGATACACCATTTGTGGCGACTTACTATCGTAAGTACTTGAGTCCCAGGCTTCATCAATTAACTCTTATTATTTTTAGTTAATTGATGGAAATTAATCATTTCTTCACACTAGCCATGTATAGGCTAAGACCTTTGATAGATAGAGTCAACATGAAAAATTCAATGCCATGGCCGAAATGAAGCCTGGGACTCAAGTACTTACGATAGTAAGTCGCCACAAATGGTGTATCTCGAATGCGAGAGCTCCTTGTGGTCTACCGGGGTAATATATGAGTCAGCTGGACAATTTGATGTCAGGACGGCATGTTAACCATGGTAGCTCAATGGGTTAGAGCGACTGGATGGAAACCTGGAGATCCATGATTCAAATCCCGGACATGGCATTGAATTTTTCATGTTGACTATCTATCGAAGATCTTAGCCTATACACGGCTAGTGTGAAGAAATGATTAATTTCCATCAATTAACTAAAAATAATAAGAGTTAAATGATGAAGCCTGGGACTCAAGTACTTACGGTAGTAAGTCGCCACAAACGGTGTATCTCGAATGCGAGAGCCCCTTGTGTTCTACCAGGGTAATATATGAGTCAGCTGGAGAATTTGATGTCAGGGCGGCACATTGACCATGGTAGCTCAATGGGTTAGTGCAACTGGACGGAAACCAGGAGATCCGTGGTTCAAATCTCAGCCATGGCATTGAATTTTTCATGTTGACTCTATCTACCAGTACTGTTCAATTTATTTATTGATGTCCTAGAAGAAATAAGCAAAAATAGTGTATATTGCCAACCATAAATGATAGGGAAATACCAGGTTTACTTTATGCAGATGATTTAGTTACAGATACTGTACAAGCTTAGATTTAAAATGATCATGACATTCTGCAAAGATTGTGGACTGAAAATAAATAAAACAAAGCTTAAGATCATGTTAGTAAAGAAAGGCTTCAAATTTAAAAAAAAAAAAAAAAAGTAGTAGTAGCGGTGGTGGTAAGGTACAGAAATTGAAATTGTTAGGAAAATTGATAATTTGGGAGTTAGACTGTTAAGTAATGGAAAAAGGAAAGCACTAGCAAAAAGAATTATTTGCATGATTGCATCCAAGTAAAATGATTGAAAGAGCAGTAGAGAGCAGAATGATGTATGGAGTAGAAATTTGGGGGCCAGATGAGGGCTGGAAAACAATAAATATGACACTATTTTGTAGACTTGCACTAGAACTACCTAGTTATTCACCAAATGAAGTTGATCTATTCAAATTAGGAAAATTAGGCCAAAATTGGAAAGAGTACTGAAGTATTGGTACAGAATATCTAATTTAGAAGGCATATTGTCAAACAATACATATTATTGCAAGCTAGAATTAAGGAAAAAAAAAAACATGTGCATATAAAATCCAAATTATCCTCAAGGAAGTTAGTTTGGTAGCAATGTGGTTTGATAGAGAAAGAATGGAGAAGTGATGGTGGAAAGAGGTAATAATCAGAATAGAGGATATAGAACAAGAACTATGGACTAATCGTAATAAGAGGATATCTCTGAAACTATACAGATAATTGAAAATGGATTGGAAAAGAGAAAAATATATTGACGTTTATGACAAACCGGGAAAGGAAGGATTGGCATTGGCATCATTCATTACAGGGGTAATGTATTCAAGTGGGATAAGGAATAGATATATTGAGGGAAAATGTCCAATGTGTGAAAAAGCAAATTGAAAAAGCGTGGTATTGTATTCTAGAATGTAAGGAAACCAAATCCAGAGGAATGACCTTGTTTTGTAAAAGTGGAGGAATTTACCAAATGAAATAAGAATTATAATAATTTTATATTTAAGATAGGAGGGGAAAAAAAGATAACTTTATAGAAAAGGCCCACCTCGGTGGCGTAGATGGTAGCATGTTTGCCTCACGTTCAAGAGGTCCGAGTTCGAATCTCGGTCAGGGTGAGTTACCTAGATAAGGTTTTTTCTGGGATTTTCCCTTATCCTGAAAGACGAATGTCAGGTAGCTCTAAGCTCCAAGGACCCTGGACACATTTGAGCATCATTTTACCCTTTTCATTCACCATGTGATATGCCTAGAGGAGGACGTAAAATTATATAAAAAAAAATAAATAAATAATAAAAAATATAGAAAGGTGATCAAAAATGGCTATGAAGGGTAGGAAAAGAAAAACGGAGGTAATTTTGACTGTAGTGAAAAGGAAATTTTATCTTTTTGGACAAAAACTGTAAGAATAATCCTGTTATATAGATAAGCAGATATATATATATATATATATATATATATATATATATATATATATATATATATATATATAATGGCAGAACAAAGGTAATGCAAATCCTATAATTACAAATATAATTGTAACTGTTGTAATACATGTGTTAATGAATTCTTTTTATCTATGTTGAAACTGCTATATTTAAATGTTATGATTACAAAACAAATATCTTAAATATTAGTAATCTAATAATGTAACTTTTATGTTGATTTATTCATAGTTACGAGGGCTGTTCCTTAAAGAATGATCTTTTTTTTTTTGACAATGTACCTTTGCTCATCCTCATAATTTTGATGGTCCTTCTCAAAATAGTCTCCCCTGAATGCGATGCACTTGTCCCAGCGTTTCTGCCAGTCTTCAAAGACATGCTGGAAACCATTTTTTGAGAGATCCTTCAAAATCGCCACTGCAGCCTTCACCACTGCTTCTGATGATGGATAATGCCTCCCACGAAGGCATTTCTTCAAGTTAGGGAATAGAAAAAAGTCACAAGGGGCTAAATCCGGACTATTGGAAGGGTGAGGAATGCACTTCATGTTGATTTTTGCAAGATATTCAGCAACAACATTGGCAATATGCAGCCGCACATTATCGTGGTGCAGCATCCAGCCTGCTTCACAGAAGTGTGGTCTTTTGCGCCTGATATGGACTTGCAATGTTTTCAGGACATCCCTGTAGTATTGTCCAGTTACTGTGCAGGTACAACATGCTGATAAACCATTCCATGAAGATCAAAGAACGAGATGACCATAACTTTCCCACACAGAAGCAACCGCTTTTGTTTTTTTGGGGGTTGGTGATAAAGGAGATTTCCACATTGAGCTTTGCAGTTTGCTCTCAGGATCAAAATGATGTAGCCAAGGTTCATTAGCAGTGATTACGTTTGAAAGAAACACGGGATCTTCCTCTAACATCAACTTTAACTGCATGATACCTCCATTGCAGTGGTAGGCGATTCTGAACATGTCTGAACTTGCCTGTTTCCCACAGGCGGGAACCAGGAGTACCAACAATGAAACTACTTCGGCGTCTGTGTTTCACATTAAGCTAACAGAATTTAATAAGATTCAATTTTAGTGTGAAAAATTATGTCCGTAAAAAAGTTATGATCATTCTTTATTGAACAGCCCTCGTATATTTTAATCCTTATAATTATGCATTTTGAATGAAAATGTATCGGAATTCATCCAGAAAAGGAAAATGAAGGATGAATGGGAATGTATTTTGTGCTTAGTAATTATTTTTATGACCTTCCACAGAACCAAACGATGAAAGTGGGGCAAATGTGGATGCAGCAAAAATGTGGCGTGAAGATCGTGAAGAATTCAACAGGATAGCAGAGCGAATAGTTCGAAAAACTCTTGGACTACCACCATAGCTGCGGGATGAACAGACAGACAATAACTGAAAGTTTTCATTGGACTTGAAACAAAAGACTGGCTTATGAGTACAAGCTAAAGCAATATTAAACCTTCCAGGTGTAGGTATTTGTTTTTAAGGAATATATTGTGCTCTGTAATTTTATTTAATATAATTATTAAATGTATGTATTAAGCTATCGATTGTAATATGATATGTAAAATACTGTGTAAATAAATTCTAAAGTAAATATATGGGACTTTCTCTTTTATCTGCACATAAACATTTGAACAGGCATGTAGATATACTGATATGTACAATGATTGCCAAAATTAAACTTTGACGACATCAGACTAAATTTATAAATTTGTCAAAATTTATAAAAATTAATGGCTGTCTATAAATTGTGATCCTGTTTGCAGCTGCAGTGTCATCTCTTAGAAAGCGGCTTTGCTTTTAAGAGTTATACTTATTTGTAAGTACTAATATTTTAAACTAGTGATAGATTTCATCAGTGGTTAAAGCTAGTTCACAGTACTCAAGAACAGGAATGCTATCAATGACCATAGGGACATCATTTATTTGTAACTGTTCAGTGATATTTTTTCTTCTTCCAATTCAGCCAACATAATGCAAGTTAATCAACTTCAAAACTGCATAGGGTAAACATTTTCTTAACACATTTATTACTATTTCTGATTCCTTGTACCTACCAAGCACCTCACCTCTACTGGGTACACTGAAGTTATATTTTGTCTTGAATTTTAAACATTATATTACTTCACAGTGTTAATTCCAATTGGAGTGCTAAGCCAGCAGTGGTACAGGAGTGCTCCTGTGTGTAGAGGAAGATGTCTTAAATCAGGATGGGAGTGGATATTACAGTGTACAGAGCTAGAATTAGTTTAGAAGAGCAAAATTTGTGAATTCAACAAATAATTTTAGTGATAATATGACTAATGTATTGGTTTTTGCAAGTATTTTAATCTTTCTGTTAGAGATTGGTAGAATTGAGGAGAACCCCGTCCTGCATAAATTAATGCTGGAAAATGTAACTGATAAAATCAATAAAATAGAAGGCATGGAAGAGCAAATAGGGAAATAACTGGAAAAGATGGTAATTGATATCAAAGCTGAGGTGCAGGAAATAATATGATAAGTTGATATGATCAATGGAAAGATTGGAGGAAAGAGAAGGAGATTTAACTTAGTATTTATAGGAGTAAATGAAAGAAGCGTTAAACAGCCAACAGAAGAAATAATAAAAAATAATGAAAGAAAAACTGGAAATAGATTTGTATGGTGGGAAATCATTGAAGCCTATCGAGTTGGGAGACAGATTGGTAAGAGAGCAATTATATTGAAATTAGCAACGTTCCAGCTAGTGCATGAAGTGCTTATAAGAGCTAAGAAATTAAAGGGAACAGAAATTGTTATCAACAAAGATTTTTCACCAAAGAAGAGAGCTTTTCAGAGAAATTTAGTGCAAAAAATGAAAGAAGCAAGAAGTCAAGGAAGAAGAGCATATATTAGAAACTTTCAGCTATGGATCGACGGAGTAAGAACATCGATATCGGACAAGGATGAACCAAGGGAAGTTGGCACAGAGGAAATTACTCAGCAAAAGTTAGTGCCAATTGTAGGAAACCAGACAGGAAGATCAAAGTCCAACCAAAAAAGGAATGAGCATGGACGACAATGGCGAAAGAGTTTGTTAGAACCAAAATTCGCCTATCAGCATGGTTGTGAATACTGCACATGCAGAGAAGACTCATCTAAATTCCAAAGGGAAATGACAGCTGATGAAGGAATTACATCAACAGCAATGATGATGTCAGGAGGAGGAGCCAGTGGAGAAACGTCACCCAAGAAAATGGTGTCACTGAGAAGAGAGGAAGTAATAAATCAGCATGTAAGTTGGCATGGGAGGGGATGAAAACATAGTAGTGAGAACATAAAATGGTGAGGAAAGAAAAGCACTATTATATCATCAAAACTTGGCAGTATTTTAGTTTTGGATAGAAATAAGCCATTCTTGGGACAAGGGATGCAATTAAAGAATAAAAAGGCACTAGATTAAATTATAGATGAGTTGCACCTTTTACACATCAGCTTCACTTGCATGGCAACTAAAAGGTTTAAGGAAGGGTATTCCACAAAATTACTGTCCTATATGTAGTGGAAATGAGAACTTAAAACATATAATATTTAAGTGTAAAGGGACAGAAATTTGGAGAAAAGAATATATTAATAAGAAATGGTTCATGTTAGAAATATAGCTATAGCTGAAGAAATGTTTTTTTAAAGATAGCAAGAAGATTGAACAATTCTTGCACAAAGTGAAAAACAAATGGTTATGGACAATGAATAGAACCAATAACAAACCTACAATGGTATACTTAATTAGAAATCTACTGTAAAATATGAGTATAGTACAATTATTTTGAAGTGGTAGCTGAGTAAAGATGCACACTAAATGAATTAAGTCTATTACCACATGTGGAAGGAAAGTGAGAATGATTTCTACATGTGGAGGTAATGAGGCGCATGCATCAACTGCTCCTTATGTAGAAATCATTCTCGATCTGCTTCCAGGTGTGATAATAGACTTAATTCATGTAGTGTGCATCTTTACTCAGCTGCCGCCTCAAGATAATCTGACTGTATGACTGGTGCAGAGTCAGGGCTGAACACTGGTCATACTCACTTGTACATGGCTTAGCATAAATATTGTCGCAAATCCATTATTACAACTGGCGGCATATGCGCTAAAAGGGTTTGTGTGGAGCAATAGCACGGCCTGTTTACACAAAGGAACTGATAGGCAGCACAGTGTGGAAATAAAAAGCCTGCAGATAAAGATAGCACAGGGATAAAAGGCTTGCCGGCACAGATAAAGTTTCATGTCTAGAACATTCGTGTTTCGTCTTGTGATAGAACATTCGATTTTTTTATTGTTACAGAACGGTCTCGAATTATCAATGAGGTATAGATAAGAGATTGTGAGACACCAGCGGGGAGTAGTAAACAGTTGTAAGGACAGTGCTAAACAGGATTTGTAACAAGAGTGTTGTAAACAGTGGAAGTTGAGTAAGCTCTTTGTTGGGTCAATGACCTTGGTAGATTGTGAATGTGTATCTGATGTAATTCTGCTACTATACGGATTGAACAGAGTGTATTTGTACAGAAATAAAGAAAATTTTGAATTTCTGCAACTTGGACTTTAATTCTACGAACCCACAAAGTCACAATAAATAAAACAAATAATTCCAATTTACCTTTCCAAATTATTTGTCTTTATCGTGCTCTATTAATTTCTAATTATTCTTGCTGCTCTTTGTAGTTCTTGCTACTGTTTCTTTGTCAATAACAGCTTTCTGAATTGCACATTTGCTTTTCTTTTTTTTAAAAAAAGAAAAAGAAAGTCAATGTGCATTATGGATCTGGGAGAGTCGGAATGCATATTTGTATTTGCTGGAATTTATTTTATTTTATTTACCAGCTTATAATTGGAGAGAACTCTGGCAGCTGTTTCTGTCATGCCCACCTTGAATAATTTCTACGGTGAAGCACAAAATTTATAGTAATATAATTATTGATCTCTGCTGTGGTAGACTTTTCTGTAAAGAGAGTTGTTAAATTTTACGAGGGTGGTCCGGAAAGTAACCTCCATTTGGACATATAAATTAAACCATTTTAAATATAAAAATATTATTATATTTGAAAACTACAACATTTCTTCTATTTTTATACATATTCTCTGAACAAATTCAAGCACTTGTCAGTCTTTGAAGTACCCTGTACCATCATTCATGGTGTCCGAAAATGCACTATCTTCATTAGCTATTTTATCAAGGGCCATTGAACATACCTTCTTTTTATATATCGAGATTTAACTGTATTGGAACACCACAGTGAAGCGAAAAATTATTAAATTTTAGATGAGTCGTATTTTTTACACATCTGCTTCATCTGCTTCACTTTCGTACCTATTTTTGAGGTACGAAAGTGAAGCAGATGTGTAAAAAATACGACTCATCTAAAATTTAATAATACCTTCTTTTATCTTAGCTTCAGATATCACAGAAAATTTACCGCTCAGATATTTGAAACATGAACCATTCTTGCCTGGTGTTTTCATGAACTGTTGATAGCTCACTTTATATGCAAAATAACCTAGTGAGAGGCTCAGGCGGTTTCATCTGTGGCCTGCATTCAGGAGGCCCGAGTTTGTTTCCTGTGGCTTTGGCTGATCCATGGGTTCCATTTGGGGCTTTCCTGGGTCACCAGGCGAATGCTGGGTAGGATAATTACATCCCCCAAATTTCCTGTCCCTCCATTTCATCTCCAATATAATTTCACATCATCTCTCATCCGGTGGTCTCTTTCAGTGTAAAAGTGTTGACGGGTGTCTCGGCACCATGGGTCGGCCGACCTCTGTCTCCTCTTGCCTCATCCTTCCTCCCAGGAATGCCCCACTTGAAGCTTAGGTACAATAAACCATATATAATACCCTCCATAATAATCCTATATGCAAAAGAGGCAATAACATTGTTTTTGAGGATCAACGAGACCAGCACAAATGGTGTTTTTCTCTCCTGGTGTTAAATCTTTTCTCTTAGACAATTCTTAGACAGTTTGTGCAGTGTTTAACTCAGTTTCTACAAAAACCTAATTTGCTCAAACATCAAAGATGCCATTCCATCTAACAAAAAATCTGGTATATATCAAATTGAATGCAATGACTGTAGTCAAATTTATATTGGAAAAACCAAAAGAAATTTAGAAACAAGAGCAAAGGAACACTTTAGAAACATAAAATATAAACAATTAGAAAAATCAGCAGTTGCCACACATTTTTGGGGAAAAAAACACAACATAAATCCAGAACCAAAACTACTAAAACATACATCAGGAAAACAAGAACTATCCACATGGGAACAAATCTTCATTTCAAAAAATAGGAACAAAGTATTCAATTTTGACATCCCCCAGAAAGATTTGTTCAGCAAGTTCCTTGAACCGCCACCAGAGGAGACCTGTGACAAAATATCGTCAACTAAACCAATGAGAACCAGTCGATGGCCGGCTGAGGATAGAGGCAAAGCCTCTGAAACATATTCCGGAAAAATTTAAAAGTAAGTGATGTGTGTTTGGAGGAATTTAGTAACAGTGACGTCAAAATTAATATAAAAATTATTTGTGGTTGGTTTATTGACACTCGTCACTTACTTTTTCATATATTTATGAGAGACTAGTTTCAAAGGCCCTGGCCTCCATTTTCAATCTCTTCCCAACTGGCAACTGTTGTTATCTGCTCTCTCTGGTGGTGGAACTATGAACTTTTTTGTCAAATTATCTGCTGGCGGGATTTCAAAGTTCATTACGCGATCCTTATTTTTCCAGATGAATATGTTCTCCCATGTTGTCAATCTATTTTGGTTTATCACTCCTTTTAATAATTTTGGATTTGGATCAATGTCATGGTTTTCATTCCAAAAATGAAATGCTACTGCTGACTTGTCTTCTTGTTTCAATCTGATGTTTATAAAGTGTTCTTTGACTCTGGTTTTTAAATTTCTTTTTGTTTGACCTATGTAGCATTTTTCACAATTCTTGCAATTTATTTGGTATATTCCAGATTTGTTACCTGAAGGAATTTCATCTTTTGTTTTTGAATTTAGTAATTTTAAAATTGAGTATCTATTAGTAGGTGCCAAGATGATATTTTGTTCCTTGAATATCTTTTTAAATTTATTAAATGTTTTTGGATGATATGTGAATGAACTGAATATGCTGTTGCTTTCTTTTTCTTTAATAAATGTGGTTGTTTCCTTAATGGTTTTCTTTAGTTTAGATTTTCTAATTTTCTTCAACACCAAACTTTTGTTGTATCCGTTTTCTTCTGCTATGTGTATTATTGCTTTTTGTTCCTTGAAATATTCTTCTTTTTCCATGGGTATGTTGACTAGTCTGTGTGTAAGGCTGTTTATTATTGCATGTTTATGTGTAATTGGGTTGTGGCTATTATTTTTTATATAATTTTCTGAATGTGTTGGCTTCCTGATGATATTTAGATCCAAGAAAGGTAGTTGTCCATTGATTTCCTTTTCTATTGTGAATTTGATAGTCCTTTCTTGCAGATTGAGTAATTTTAATGCATCATCTAAATGTTTACTTGGTACAATTGCAAAGATGTCGTCAACATATCTATACCAAACCTTGAAGATCAATGGGAAGGACTTTTTAATTTGTGTTTCAAATGCACTCATAAATAAGTTAGCCAAAAAAGGTGAAAGTGGATTGCCCATTGATAGTCCTGATTTCTGCTTGTAGTGTTTTCCATTAAAGCTAAAGAAGTTTTGTTCAATGCATATTTTTGTTAGAGAAATATATTCTTCTGCTTCTATTGCTTCCATATCAATTGTAGCTAGCCATTTTTTTTTTAACACAGTCTGCAATTTTTCTGTTGGTATGCTTGGAAATAAAGATGTGACATCAAATGAAACCAGTCTGTCATTTTTGTCCAAATTTATATCTTTGATTTTTTCTACTAAATCTAAAGAGTTTCTTAAATTTGCACTTTCAAATTTTGGAAAACTATTAAATTTACTTAGTAACCATTTGGCCAAATTATATGTGGGGGCATTTATGCTACTAGTAATAGGTCTCATGCCTTTCCCTGTTTTATGAATTTTTGGCAGCCCATATACTCTTGGTAATGTTGGATTATCTACTTTAATTTTGTGCAATTCTTTTTTGTTGATTATTTTGCTCTCTTTTAGCGTTTTATTTGTGGTTTCAATGCAGTACTTTAATGGATTAGTTTCTACTTTTTGGTAATTACTGTCTTCTAACAAATCTTCCATCCTCTTTGTGTATTCTTCTTTTTCCAGAATTACTAGTTTATTTCCCTTGTCTGCTTTAGTATAAATAACCGGTTTCTTTTTAAGAGCTTTTATGATTTGGTTACTAAAATTCTTTTTCTTTTCATTTTTAATCTCTTCTACTATTTTGGAGCATTTGGAGCATCAGTTCATTCACATATCATCCAAAAACATTTAATAAATTTAAAAAGATATTCAAGGAACAAAATATCATCTTGGCACCTACTAATAGATACTCAATTTTAAAATTACTAAATTCAAAAACAAAAGATGAAATTCCTTCAGGTAACAAATCTGGAATATACCAAATAAATTGCAAGAATTGTGAAAAATGCTACATAGGTCAAACAAAAAGAAATTTAAAAACCAGAGTCAAAGAACACTTTATAAACATCAGATTGAAACAAGAAGACAAGTCAGCAGTAGCATTTCATTTTTGGAATGAAAACCATGACATTGATCCAAATCCAAAATTATTAAAAGGAGTGATAAACCAAAATAGATTGACAACATGGGAGAACATATTCATCTGGAAAAATAAGGATCGCGTAATGAACTTTGAAATCCCGCCAGCAGATAATTTGACAAAAAAGTTCATAGTTCCACCACCAGAGAGAGCAGATAACAACAGTTGCCAGTTGGGAAGAGATTGAAAATGGAGGCCAGGGCCTTTGAAACTAGTCTCTCATAAATATATGAAAAAGTAAGTGACGAGTGTCAATAAACCAACCACAAATAATTTTTATATTAAAAGTAAGTGTTGTTTAGTGTCATTAATTGACTCTCTTTAAAGTTAATTTATCATAACACTGTTTTCAACACTTCCAAGAAAGGAATTATTTGTAGTTGGTTTATTAATACTCGTCACTTACACGAGTATTAATAAACCAACTACAAATAGTTTCTGAGCATTTCCTCTATTTCTGATGTAGTTATACCGCTAACGCTCGGTCCCCAGAGCCTCTGAAACTTCCAAACCTGTACTAAAAACACTAGCATTAGAAACTGTGAGCAATAGATACCCACCTGAAGAATGGTTACATATCTACACAGATGGATCTATCTTGGACAACAACTCAGGTGCAGGAATTAAGTACCTATTAAGAATTCGTACCTATTTTGAGGACATGTTTCGCAAATCATCGTTTGCATCTACAGCTCTTATGCAACTAAAGCTTGATCCAGCGGTGTGGGTAATTCTGGGGTTGCTGCTGCCATCTGTTGATTTAGTGATGAACTTAAATGTGGGATTCTCTTCTGGCGGGATTTCAAAGTTCATTAGTTGGTTTTTATGTTTTTCTATGTATATCCTCTCCCATATGACGAGTTCACTATGTTTTTGTACGTATTTTAGTAATTCTGTGCTATCTTCAATTTCATGATATTCAGACCAGAAATGAGCTGCTATTGCGGACTTATCAATATTTTTGTATCTTAAGTGCCTGAAGTGTTCTTTCTTTCTAGTGCCTATGTTTCTTTTTGTCCTCCCTATGTAAATTTTTTCACAGTCTTTACACTTAATCTTGTAAATGCCTGACTTTTCCTCTGGTTTTATCTTATCAGTATTATTACTGTGAAGTAGGTTTTTAATGTTGTAATTGTTTTTTGGTGCCAATGCTATATTGAATTTCTTGAATATTTTTTGGAACTTTTTTGTGGCCCAGGGGTGGTAAGTAAATTTAGCAAATCTAATTTCTTGTTTTATTGGTGTGAGAGCTGTGATCTGTTTTAATCTCTTTTGAAGTTTGAATGATTTTAGTTTTTTATCTACAAGGTTTTTTCCATATCCATTTTTAATTGCAGTTTTTAAGATTTGATGGTATTCGTTTTGATATTCTTGCTGGCTGACTAATCTGTGTGTGAGACTGTTGATGGTTGCATGTTTGTGTGGAACTGGGTTGAAACTATTTGCTTTGATGTAATTATCTGTGTGTGTTGCTTTTCTATGGATGCCAAATTGTAGTTTTTCATTGCTTTTTTTGATTTTAAGGTCTAAAAAAGGTAGAGTACAGTCCTCTTCAGTTTCCACTGTGAATTGTATGCTGGGTTCTTGCAGGTTGAGTAGTTTCAAAGCATCATCTATTTGTTTGTAGGGCACTATTGCAAAGATGTCGTCTACGTATCTGTACCATGTTTTAAACATATGAGGGAAGGCTTTAGCTATATGTGTTTCGAAAAAGCTCATGTATAGATTGGCCAAAAATGGTGATAGTGGGCTTCCCATAGCTAGTCCTGAAATTTGTTTATAATATTTTCCATTGAAGACAAAATAATTTTGATGTATACATATTTCAGTCATTGCCAAATATTCTTCTATTGCATTGGCATCTAAGTTTATAGAATTTAGCCATTTTTTCAGTTGAATCAAAAGTTTGTCTAATGGAATGCTAGGGAAGAGGGAGCGGACATCAAAGGATACTAAAGTGTCATGAGGTTTTAGTTTAAGATTTTGAATTTTTTCTACCAGGTCTAAAGAGTTTTTTATGCTCAGAGTATGGAATTGTGGAAAGGACTGAAATTTTTTGGATAGCCATTTTGCCAGAAGGTAAGTAGGAGTGTTTATATTATTTACAATGGGTCTCATGGGTATGTTGGGTTTGTGTAAGGTTTTTGACTGGACGGAAACTAGGAGATCCGTGGTTCAAATCCCGGCCATGGCATTGAGTTTTTCATGTTGACTCTATCAAAAACCTTAGCCTATATACGTCTAGTGTGATGAAATGATTTATTTCCATCAATTAACTAAAATAATAAGTTAAATGATGAAGCCTGGGACTCAAGTAATTACGATAGTAGGTTGCCACAAAAGATGTATCACGAATGCTAGAACCCATAGTGGTTTACTGGGGTAATAATATGAGTCAAATGGAGAATTTAATATCGTGACGGCAAGTTGGATATGGTAGCTCAATGGGTTAGAGCAACTGGATGGAAACCAGGAGATCCGTGGTTCAAATCCCGCCCATGGCATTGAATTTTTCATGTTGACTCTATCAAAAGCCTTAGCCTATATATGGCTAGTGTGAAGAAATTATTAATTTCCATCAATTAACTAAAACTGAAAGTATCGCTTATGACAAAGTTGTTTGATGACTGAAGATGTAAACAAATTTTTACAAAATCGATCTCATTAATGAATAAGAAAAATTTACATAATTTTCTTAAGATAAGTGAAGCTTTTGTTGCAAATAGTTATATTTGTGTAATAAGAATTTGTTTTCAATTCTCCATGTTGTATAAGAGATATCTCTTGGTTATTGTTAATTCTTGCATCAATTCTGTCAAATCTGCCAGAATTTTAAGTTTGGAGGAGCAGACTTTTTTTTTTTTTTTTAATTTTTCGTCCAGCATCAAATAAGAGCAGACTGCATATGCCTATTCATTGTAGATCAATGCTTTCTTCTTCTTCTGTGCCTATAAGTTCCTCCTTAGAATTCCAGTGGGTAGTTCTTCTAGATCCCCCATAGCTTGTAAAGAGAGTCATTTATTGCCATTTTTACTTGAATTGCCTCAGGATTCAACCCATGAATGTTCAGTATCTTGAATAACTCTTGGTGGACGGTCTTCAGTAATAACTTCACCTCTGTACATAACTTTTTAAATATATAACTAGTATGTATGTCCATTATTAATTTTGGCTCTTTGTTTATGATAAAAATATTCTGCATAACTGAAAACTAAATCTAAAAGTACATATTGTGACTTTGTGAGTTCATGAAATTAAAAATCCAGTTGCACAAACTAAAATGTTCTTTATTTCCACCGAATTACAGTTGGTACACCTATCACACACAGTTACGTAACACTCAGAATTATGCAACACTCACAATTACGTAGCACTCGCTACTCTTTCTAGAGCTGACTAAAAACTCAGAAATGAGAACTGCCTGAGTCATCTAATGCGTCGCTTATATAGGCAGTTCACTGCATCTCGAAGCTTCGCGGTTCGGAACAATGATCCCGATTGTTCCAGATGTCAGAGGGAGGGGAAAGAGACAGTACAGTGGCTTGTGATACTTTTCTAACCATCCCCTCAGTGAGCATCACAAGATAAATGGGTAAGCGTGGCCTAAATGCCTCCTGTCCCCCATCCAGCTGCCAGTTGGTCGTGCCTTCCGATAATTGGGTGACAATATCACTTCACAGATCTTTTAGTAAAACCATCATATGCTGAACATTTTACAAAACTAAAGTGAAAGTAAAATATTCATGACTCCATAAATACGTAAAAAATGAATCTAGCTACAGTGAAGCAACAAATAACACACAAATATAACAATTCGTAACAGTAACTTCATTTATCTTAAAAGAAAATGATGTTAATTTTTCATATTGCTAAGATCGATTTTGTAAACTCTTGCTTACATCTTCAGTCACAAACAACTGCATCATCAACCTTACCATCAATAGAGGTTACTACGTTTTTGCCAGTACTAACTACCAAAATCTGAAATCAAAACAAACATAAAAACAGAATCGACTGTCGGTATTTCAAAATTCACTACGCGATGTTTATTTGTGACTGAAGATGTAAGCACGAGTTTATGAAATCGATCTCAGCAGTTAATAAGAAAAATTTACATCTTTTTCTTTTAAGATACATGAAGTTACTGTTACAAATAGTTATATTTGTGTAGTATTTATGACCTCATTGCAATATAATTAATATTATACAAATATTATATAATATAATACAAACTGCATATGCTACGAGAGCTGCTCAATAAAGAATGATCATAATTTTTTTACACTCATACTTTTTCGCACTAAAATTCATTCTTATTATACTCTGTTAGCTTAATGTGAAACAAACACACCATTGTATTTTCATTGTTGGTACTCCTGGTTCCCGCCTGTGAGAACCACACAAGTTCAGACATGTTCAGTATCGCCTATTGCTGTAATGGAGGTAACATGCGAGGAACAATATGCGGCTTTGAAATTCTGCTTTCATCTCAACAAGTCTTCAGTTGAGGCCTATGCAATGTTACAGGAGGTCTATGGAGAGTCTGTTCTTCACTACAGCAGAGCTTGAAGGTGGTTTAAAATGTTTAAAGAGCGGAGAAAATAAATTTCAAAGGAAGTTAGACCCGCTGCTCCAGTTACTGCTCTTACGAAACAAAACATCAACACTGCTGCTGCCATTGTGAGAGAGGATCGACGAATTACCTTAAGATCACTTTCTAAAATATTGAACATTTCATTGGTGCCACCCACACGTTGGTGACAGAAACATTACACATGAGACATGTTTGTGCACGATGGGTTCCAAGACTGTTGATTCCTGAACAAAAGGACATTCGCATGCACGTCTGTATGCAGTTAAAGTTGATGTTAGAGGTAGATCCGGAGTTTCTTCCAAACATAATCACTGCTGATGAAACTTGGCTAAATCATTTTGATCCTGAGAGCAAACAACAAAGCTCAGTGTGGAAATCTACTTCAGCACCAACCCCCAAAAAAGAAAAAGTGGTTGCTTCTGCTGGGAAAGTTATGGTCATCTCATTCTTTGATATTCATGGAATGGTTTATCAACATGTTGTACCTGCACACACATCAGTAACTGGACAATACTGCAGAGATGTCCTAAAAAAAATTGCAAATCCATATCAGGCGTAAAAGACCACATTTCCGTGAAGCAGGCTGGATGCTGCACCACGATAATGCGCGGCCGCATATTGCCCATGTTGTTGCTGAATATCTAGTAAAAATCAACGTGAAGTGCAACCCTCACCCTCCCTATAGTCCGGATTTAGCCCCATGTGACCTTTTTCTATTCCCTAACATGAAGAAACGCCTTCGTGGGAGTTATTATCCATCATCAGAAGCAGTGGTGAAGGCTGCGGAGGAGATTTTGAAGGATCTCTCAAAAAATTGTTTCCAGCATGTCTTTGAAGACTGGCAGAAATGCTGGGACAAGTGCATCGCATTCAGGGGAGACTATTTAGAGAAGGATCATAGAAAATTATGAGGATGAGTAAAGGTACGCAAAAAACAATTGTGATCATTCTTTATTGAACAGCCCTCGTAAATCGAATATGCAAAATGCTGTGTAACAATTTTAAGTATGCTAAACAAGAGAAAATAAATTATGCTAATATTTGAGCATGTGAAATGATATATACCAACCTTTGTACACCTGACAACATGGAATCCTATAACACTACTAAATGTCTGGTTTCTGGATCGGTCTATGGACACCAATTAGAAATTAATTACAAAGATTGTTCTTAAAGCAAAATCACTATTGAGGCATTCTTTTTATGTATAGTGGGTGTCAAAACAATCACTTATATGTAACGTGAGCATATGCATACGTGACACTAACAGCAATATTAACGAAATGTGAAATGTTTCCATAGATGTCCATTCTTCAAATAAATGGTTTACATCCTTTGATGTCTGCCATACATACTCGCTATATCAATCAACTTATATAATTAAGTGTGCACTGTTCTCATTCTATCAACCAGCAGGATACCACACAACAAATGTTGATGCAGGAGTAACGACTATTCATATTTCACTCCAACACCTTCTATACAGAATAGATAAATTAAAAAATGCTGTCATACTTTCTGATTCTGAAGCAGCATTATGTGCAATAAGTTCATATAAAATGAGGCTAATGCAAATTAAAGAATGTCACAAATTAATGATCCAACAACTTCATAAACTATAGAAAAGAATTATATTACAGTGGATACCTGCACATTGTGGAATTGCTGGAAATGAATCAGCTGATTTTCCTGCCAAAAAAGGTGCAAATTTAATTCAGAACAAAAGTAAAAACTTACCCTTTACATCCACAAAAAGATTAATTAAAACAAATATAAAAACAAACAAAACCAATCAATATCTAACACAGCCAAAGATAAAAAATTGAACATTTTTATTGAAAATCCAGAAATTATTCCATAAATCCCACGTAAAGCTGCAGTAGCAAATTTTAGATTACTTACAGAACATGATTATTTGGCCAAACATTTACACAGAATAGGAATTTATACAAGTCCAAATTGTCCTCTGTGCAACAAAGAAGAGGAAATGACTGAAGAACATCTTCTAATCTGTGAAGCCCTACCTGCCGGACCCACTACACAGAAATATTGGAGAGCAAGAGAGCTAATGGCTTCATTGCCAAAGCCTAGCATTTGAAAACAACAACTTATACAACAAATGAGAATGCTAACATTAAAGCTTTTCCTGTTTGATACAGTAATTATTTCAGAGGCCCCTCATAAATTGGCATTTAGTTACATCATACCTAGGGAAATTTAGCATTTTGTAGCATTTATACATTTGCAATTTAGCATTTTTTAACATTTTGAAGGAAGTATGAATTAATATTGTTAAATGATGAATATTAATATTATTTATATGAAATTTAAAACACATTTACTAATGATATTGAGTTAAAAATGCATAGTGTCAATTTATTTCACATTAATATAGGTTAAAGCAATACACAGAAACATGGAACAATCTGATACAGACCAAAGCATGCTGCATAACTCAAAAAAGATAAATCCATACTGATTTAAGACTAACACAATATAAAGAAAATGGACAAAATTGTCCCAGTTTATGATTGAGTAATCTTATTGAATGAAAGCATTGAACATATTTCAACATTACACAGAAAATGAAGCTAGTTACAGTGGAGTAATAAATATTATACAAATAAAAATATTTAGTAATTATCTTCCACTTATCTTAAGAAGTTGATGACAATACTTCTATCTTCGTTGAAGTGTGTTGACTGAAGATGTTGGCAAATGCTCATGAAATTAATCTCGTATAAAGAAGATAGAAGTATTGTCATCAACTTCTTAAGATAAGAGGAAGATAATTACTAAATATTTTTATTTGTATAACATTTCAACATTCTGTTCTGTCATTTGAGTCCTCCTGTCACTTACAATCAAATTATTTTTACTGAAATATCTTTCAACATCTACGCTGCTGGTAGGATCTGAAATACATTGCAGAGTTGCTCGGGCAAACTCTGGGTATTTGAGCTTATCAGTCAACAGCATTTGCAGGCAGTCTACATCTTTATTATTCTGCATTGTTTGTATCAGTTGTGATTGAAAATATTCATATTCCTCAACAAAACTATGCATTTTAACATCACAAAAAATGGGATCTTACTTTTACTTCCACTTAAAATCATATAATTTATTGAAGTTACTCTGCCAGCAGTCACAGGATTAAAAAGCTTACCAACATCTTGGAGAAAGACACTTGTCACATTTTCTGGCTCTGCCCAGTGATTTTTTCACTCTCACCATCTTCGCAATTACTGATGTGACCTACACATAGAATGAATTAAAGCTGCGCGTAAAACTGAACAGAGCAATGAAAATCAGAACTTTGGCAACTAAGAACTCCAACTGGAATTAACATGTGTTTATCACTTCCTTAAAATTAGGGTTCCTATTGGTTTTCAGACAAGGATTGAAATTTTTCATTAACTGGGTTGTGAAGATAGATTTAGACAGTCATTAGGCGTGGTAAGGGGGATCTCTTTTGTAAAACAACTGAATTCGCTTCATGTACCAGACATGCCTCATATGGGCAATGGTGAAACAATAAGCTAATTTAGCGGGAAGGGCTGCTTTCCACATTCCAGAAGAGTGGTCACTTGCTTTATGTCTTTCTAAACAAGCAAAGGTTCTCAGACTCTTCAGTTAACCTTTCCAGAAGAAAGAGCATTGGGGAAAAATAATTACTTGGGAAAATCTTTGATTTCGCATTTATATTGCATTTTGAGTCAATTTTGCACTTTATTGCACTATATCGCATTTGCGAAAAATCACCACCCCTAATCATATCATATTAACGATTCTGTTTTTCTTTCATAAGGTGCTTCATCATTCTTAAAAATATAGTCTTAAAAAGTTTAAAAATTGGATCACTTAAGAACTATAATTAATGGAAATAAATCTGGGTTTCTTGTACTACAGAGCCTTTGTTTGGATGTACATCTTAATAGAAATTTTCTTGGTACGGGAAGCAAGCTGTTTCCTGAAAATCAGATTCAATCGCACAGATTTCTTATGCAAATTATAACTACAGTAACTACATATTCTTGTTACTGATAGAAATGGTGTCCTTGAGCTGCCTCACATCTCAGAACATTTTTTAAGAAAGTGGCCATGTAAATAAAAATAAGCTTCAACCATTAAAAAAAATTAAACACATCAGTAAAGGTATCATTTATATTATCCAACATCAAGTTGCGGAAATTAACTCCACTCATATTACCTCAAAGTTGCAGTTCCTGAACTACAGTTATAGGATTTTAATTTAAAAAATGTAGTGGTATTTCAAGATAGGTTTGTGATTCCTGCACAAGCTTTCTTGCTTACTTCTTTAGACTTTTGATCTAACTTTTGTTTACAATGTCATAAGTTTTTTCCTTTGTAAGAATTTGGCAATTTATTTCAGTTTATCAAGAATAAATTGTGTTTAATGAACTATTTACAAGATTACAAACCATTTCTCTGTGAGGCACACGAATAGCTGTGCCTGTAAATTACCATATAATTTTAGTTAATTGATGGAAATTAATCATTTCCATCAATCCACGAGGGGCTCTCATATCCGAGATACATCGTTTGTGGCGACTTACGAGAGCCCCTAATGGTTTATCGGAAAAATATGAGTCAATTGGAGAATTTAATGTCAGGACGGCACGTTGGCCATGGTAGCTCAATGGGTTAGAGCGACTGGATGAAAACCAGGAGATCCGTGGTTCAAATCCCGGCCATGGCATTGAATTTTTCATGTCGACTCTATCTATCCAACTACCATATCATTTCTCAACAACAGTTTCTTGTTACATAGGAATCATATGAGGGGGGACCCAAAAGAAACCGGATTGTTGTCATAAAAACTTTATTGATGAACCTTTTAACAAAATTACTTCAGTCACCTTCAAAATACTCTCCATTACATGCCATGCACTTATCAAGTCTCTTTTCCCACTGTTGGAAGCATGTTTGGAACTCTTCAAGTTTGATATTGTAACGCGGGCGCTGGAGCACCCTGTAAAGCAGCTGGCAGCGGAAGGTAGGGGAGGTTCGGTTAGCCACACCTCCTCCTCGTTTGTCTTGTGGTGGTGACAGACTGTGGTCAGGGAAAAAACATGACTGTGTTGCCGGTTTTCTCTACACCTGTTTCTCGATCTTTCTGTTACTAGAACAATCCTGTAAACACGAGAAACCGGCGATATTCCTATATAAAGAGAGTTACAGACAGACGGAGTTAGTTAGTGTGTTGGTTTTGGTTTAGTTGGTCAATCAGTTGGTTAGTGTGTGAGTGAGGACAGTGTTAGTCAGAGACGTGTTAATGAATGGAAAGGATTGTGCTACGGAAGACTGTACGTAACTGTGAATGTGTACCGGAGCTTACGTAACCGCGAGTACAAGGAAATTGTAACGGACGAACTGGTGAACTGTAATTGTTGCAGCACGTAATTCTGTGTAATTGGCAAGTGTTTAACTGTAAGTCGGTAGAAATAAAGAACGTTGTTGAAGTGGTGTAATTGGACTCTTCATTTCACGAACCCACAAAGTCACAATATTGTCCAGTGTCCTTTGCGAAGCTGTTTTTACCACTTCCACATCGTCATAACGCTCCCCTTTTAGTGTTTTTTTTTTCATTCGTGGAAATAGGAAAAAGTCACATGTGGCTAGGTCCGGCGAATATGGAGCATGGGGAACGAGAGACCACCTCTGAGATGCCAAATAGTGGGTCAATCGTAAGGCTGTGTGTGCTGGAGCGTTGTCGTGATGCAGAAACCAGTCACCTGATTGCCAAAGTTCTGGGCCTTTCCTCCTCACATCCTCTCGCAGACGCCTTAAAACATCCAAGTAAAAGTGCTGGTTAACAGTCTGGCCAGAGGGTATGAATTCCCAATGCACAATTCCACGAACATCAAAAAAGACAATGATCATCGTCTTCACATTTGACCTCACTTGCCTTGCTTTTTTTTTGGTCTGGGAGAGTTGGGAGCCCTCCACAGACTTCATGCTTGTTTGGTTTCTGGGTTATACTCGAAACACCAACTCTCATCCCCTGTAATGACTTTGTTCAAGAAGTTTGGATCACGTGCAATCTCTGTTTTCAAGTCCTGACACACATTCATGCGGATGGTTTTGTGCTCCTGTGTGAGAAGGTGCGGAACAAATTTAGCAGCAACACGTCTCATGTGGAAATTCTCCCTCAAAATCCACTGGATTTGATTCCTGTCGCTGCTGAAATTTGGTCGATCGTTTGGCGACAATCCTTGTTAATCTCTTGGCGGACCTTTTCAATGTTCTCCTCATTTTGCGATGTTGAAGGGCATCCAGAACGAGCTTGGTCTTCAACACACATCTCACCACATTTAAAGCACCCAAACCACTCGAAAACCTGTGTGCGGCTCATAGTGTCCTCCTGGAAAGCATCCTGAAGCATTTGGTGTCTCCGTTGCAGTTTTTATAAGCAGGTAATAAAATTTCACACACACTCTTTGTTCCTTTAAAGTTGCCATAACGGCTTTGCAGAGGTAACCTGCCAACAGTCAGAGAAACACAATACCACACTTGCACATTCAGCTCTACACTGATGCCGTCTGCACAGCTGTTTCATGAAGGTCTCTACTAACACCATCTAGTGTGAGAACCCTGCACTATGTCTACGAGTGGCAGCGCCCTCGGAGTCCCATTTCTTTTGGGTCCCCCGTCGTATATGAAGATTCTGTGTGCTAAAGTATAAAGACTTTTTGGTATTATAACATCAGCACCCTGAACACGTATTCTCATAAAATACAGACCTCTATGCAAAAACTTTGCATCAACTGATAAGCCTCATACAGAGAGGACTGAGAGATGAAGGGGGATAAAACTGATTAGAAATACTACATGGCAAGATATTTCTTGTAATATGGCTCACATCCAAACAAAAGCTCTGTAAGTTGTAAAAATGAGTTTCTTTGCAAAGTTTTCTGAAATTCTTTACTATTAAGTTTTACTTAAAGTCAGTGGGAAATATTCCTCAATTATTACAAATATTTGATTACATAAGTAAAATCATACCTTTTAATGTAGGATCAACAAAATACTTATCTTCAACATTATCTCATATTTTAAAAGACATTTTTTCTCCTTTTTTTGTTTTTAAGTCACCCTGTAACCCTCCAGATACACAGAGCTTAAGCCATACAATTTCAAATTACACTCAGTCTTTCGTTTACATCTTAAAGAAAAATCTTACACATGTATAATATAAATATTAATTAAAAACATCAGTAATGTCAGTTTCTTTGAAAACACTGAAAAATGTTTTGTTTTTGTTTTAGCAAAAATGCACATAAATACATTGAGTATAATGAAGCTTTTTGGCGAGGAAAGGAAGCATTCAACTATGCATTCTGCCCATAAAGAACATTTACTCTGACTACCAAGTTAAAAAGCTGTCTATGAAAATTCATTTAACATGTGTATGTAATCATTTTTGTTAAAACAAAACAGTAAAATTCCTTCCCTTATCATAAAATGTTAGTTTTGTTCAGAAGTACAATCAAATGAACATTGTTAAGTTTATTCCAATAGCTATACATAAACCAGTCACCAATCTTAGTGTTTTGTTTAGCCCTTTTATGCCATGCAGCATTGGTTGTCAAAAGTTTATTCTGGTCCACCATTATCATTTTTTATATCCACCTGTTGGAAAATGTCTTCAAATAATGCAAGTTTAAAATATTTCAGAAGCATTTAAGTGTTGTTGAATTATTTGCACAAAGTTTCCCTAACTGCTGCAGAAATTAGAATTCTGATAAAAATGTGAACATCTTTTAAGCCTATGCTTATGAGAATATGCTCATATTATCCCTTAAGGAGAAACATCGGTCTCAGTGACCCAAGGGAAATTTTATTTTGTTGTTGTGGCTATACAACTTCTGTTAGCGCCTTGACCATTTGAGTAGCTTAGTTTTACATTGTTGCCGATAGTTTTGCATTATTAGCTGTCAGTTAAGATTTGTAAGTTGTGAGTTACAGGCGTGTGTTTAAAAGGTTGGTGGTCCGGGAGACCTTGTGTTTCTGCTAACGTTCAATTGAGGTAAGGCTTCATAGACCGCATGTTTCCTGTAACGTCATAATTAATATATTATGCTCATAACCATTGTACAGTAGCTTCTCTTATATTACTGGTAGTAACATATTGTTTTATTTATTACTTTCAGGAGGAATTTCAAAATGGAACCTCATGAGAAAAGGAGGAAGATAAGTGCTGCTGACCCGAATTTTGACAAACAAATCCAGAATGGTACAAAAGTGAATCGAGAAGATATTGACACATTGCTTCACTCACACTGTTTATTCACAGGACATGTTTCAAGAGCTCTTGCTCTTATCATCAGCTGATACTCGATTATCATCAGCTGATGATAAGAGCAAGAGCTCTTGAAACATGTCCTGTGAATAAACAGTGTGAGTGAAGCAATGTGTCAATATCTTCTCGATTCACTTTTGTACTAATTTGTGCTTCACTGTCCCTACGCTTCTTTCAAGTTTATACTTTGAAATCCAGAATGGTTTGATGAAGAGGTAGATGAAAATGAAGATATTTTCGATTCAGATGATGATTCTGTCATCGATCCTGATTTTTGTCTATCTGAAGAAGAAAAAAACAGAGATGATTCTGATAGATAGAGTCAACATGAAAAATTCAATGCCATGGCCAGGATTTGAACCACGGATCTCCTGGTTTCCGTCCAGTCGCTCTAACACATTGAGCTACCATGGCCAACATGCTGTCCTGTCATTAAATTCTCCATTTGACTCATATATTTCCCCAGTAAACCACTAGGGGCTCTTGCATTCAAGATACACCATTTGTGGCATATAAACTGTGGCGAGCCACAGTTTAGTGAAGAAATTGTAGAACTATGCATTCCTTATCAATTTTTCAATTATTTCTTTATCGAAGAATTACATCCAAAGTACTGGCACAATCCAAACAAAAAGAGTACAAAATTGCAAATTTCTAGGACTTGAAAAAGGAGTCTTGTGGCTATTCACAAGAATATACCACTAATTATGAATTTGTTGCAGTGTCTGCTGTGGTATTTAAAGACAACAGTAATGTAATTCTCTTGTCCACCTTTATAGGGGAGATTATCAAAAGTGAAAAGATTTGATAGAAAGAGAAAAGAACATGTAGAGATAAACTGTCCAGCTATTGTGTCAGCTTATAATAGGGACACGGACAATGTTGAACTTTAAATTGCAATATTGGTTGATTCTACATTTGTATGAGATTTAGAAAGTGGTACTTTAGATTATTTTATCACTTGCTTGATAAAATCATAAATGCTTGGGTGCTGCATAGAAAAGTTTGTGCTAAAACAGGAAAACTTAATTAGAACAGAAGGCATTTAGCCTGGATTTGGCACAAAGTCTTTGTAAACTAGGTCCACAAGGTGTAAAAAGTGGCAGACCAAGAAGCTATGATCCAGTAGAAGAAGTAAGAAACAGATTTTATGGCTCCTCTGCACCAACTAAAGATGTGAGAAGAGATGAAATTGGTCACTGGCCTTTGTGGGAACAGAAGAGGACCACATGCAAGAAACCAGACTGTAAAGGGTACACCTTCATTCGCTGTCAGAAATGTAATGTAAATCTCTGCCTAAATAAAGAAAAGAATTGTTTTGCTGAATTTCATAAGATGTAAAAAAAAAAAAAAAAAAAAAAAAAAAAAAGCTTGCAAACCTCATGTACTGATTATGTATTGGTTACACTGTATACATGATGAGAATTTATGTCTAAATAACAGAAAAAAATGTCCAGTTCTATTTCAAATCATACCTTTAATTTATTGGCATAAGTGAAAATAAACAACAATACTGTGAATGTACTGTGTCTTTTCCACCTAACACTCACATTCTTGTACTCTCATGTGCAAGTTTGCACATCTGCAAAGTGTCAATAAAGTGATATAAAATCCAAATATTGTACAAAAGAATTTTTTAAATATTTTTTCGTGGTATATTTGTGTCCCTATCAATATCATAAAAATTTTTAGGGCAAACAAAAAAATAGTGCATTGAAGGGTTAATATATTATTAATATTGTTGTGTGTAGAGAGAAAGACATGTTTATGACAATACGAATTGTTTTGTAGTGTCCAAATCTAGGATATTTGTATGCAATAATTATATCTAAAAATATTTATGCATGAAATAAACAAACAGGAGCGTTAAAGTTTAAATTTTGCTGTATTAATATGTTAGGGTCTGAGAGACCTCATGTTTCTCCTTACGTAATAATCAATCATGTTTCTCTTTAAGGGTTAAGAAGCTAAAATGAGAGGAATGTTAATAACATTTTTTTGGCATTAAACTTAAGAGCAGGCATGCTATGATATAAAATACCCCAAGTCTAACTTTGTGAAAGTATTAGTACTGTTAAGCTTTGAATCATTTTTCAAACAGAAGATAGTTCTCATTGCTGATATGATCCTCAGAATTTCAATCTCTTCAACAATTAAAAAGCTGCATAAGACAGTCTGACCATTAATTTATAGACACTTTCTTTTCTAAATATGCATATTTATCATAGAGTTCCATGGCATAAAGAGAGGAAGAAAAAAAATGGATACTTGTGATTGAAGGTTAGGGTGGTTTGCAGTATGTGTATACATTCCAATGTGTAAGGACTGTGATACAATGAAGCACAAATAATATAATTTTGAGTCAAACTAGTACTCATTGCTCCACTTATTGCTAGTATTTACCTAGAACGCGTTTCGTTAGGATCTTCCTAACATCATCAGCTGTTAACAACTAATGGATATTGGTTTGGTGAACTCCTTGGAGGTGATAGGAGCGTCTCTGTCGGTATCTTGATGAACTTGAAGTTTGGTTTTCTTCAAAGCTAGTGTCGAAATTGAACAATTTTCTTTCATATTTCTTTATGAAAACTTTTTCCCATGTGGTTAATGCAGCTGGACCTTGGACACTTATTAAAAAGTATAAAAGATAAACCTTTTAAAAAGTCTTATTTAAGTGTTATTTAAAAGACTTATCTTTATTAAAAGTATAAAAGATCTAATATAAAAAATTATTTGTGGTTGGTTTATTGACACTCGTCACTTACTTTTTCATATATTTATGAGAGACTAGTTTCAAAGGCCCTGGCCTCCATTTTCAATCTCTTTCCAACTGGCATCTGTTGTTGTCTGCTCTCTCTGATGGTGGAACTATGAACTATAAAATATCTGTTACAATCATCTAAATATACAGTCTAGAATATACTAAAACAAAGGTATTTAAAAACAAAAAGTGTCCAAGGTCCAGCTACATTAACCACGTGGGAAAAAGTTTTCATAAAGAAATATGAAAGAAAATTCTTCAATTTCAAGCCTACCTTTGAAGAGAACCCAAACTTCAAGTTCATCAAGATACCGACAGAGACGCACCTGTCACCTCCAAGGAGTTCACCAAACCAACATCTATTAGTCGACAACAGTTGATGATGTTAGGAAGATCCTAACAAAACATGTTCTAGGTAAATAATAGCAATAAGTATAGCATTAAGTATTAGTTTGACTCAAAATTATATTAATGTGTATACATACTTGCAACTTGCTGAAATTGAAACTTGTAAAACTGTCCACGTCCAGAAAAGTGTAATAATTTTGCTATGATATGAAATTTAGAATGTATAAAATGTTCAGTGAAGTAAATGTGCAAAAATTACATGTAAAATAAAGGAGAATTACATTTTAATATAAGAATCCTTGAAGACTAGGTAATAATACATTTAAGTCACACATGCTGAAATTCTTCCATATTACAATAAACATATATTAAAGCAAAGAATGCCACTTTCTAAGCTATACATAGGTTTCTAGTCCATTTCTTATGATTCATAACATGAACTATCAGAGAAATGAGAACTTATCCTGGAGTCTTAGAATGCAAAAACTCCAGCAGCACATTGTTACACCACTTAGGAGTTCTCATAAACACATGAGACAACTACAGTAGTTGTCTCACCTGTTTATGAGAACTCCTAAGTGGTTTACCGGGAAAAACACGGGTCAGTTTGGAGAATTTAATGTCATATCGGCACGCTGGCCATAGTAGCTCAAGGGTTAGAGCGGCTGGACAGCAACCAGAAGATCCGTGGTTCAAATCCCGCCTATGGCATTGAATTTTTCAGTCTGACTCTATCTTTCTCATACTAACCAAATTAAGCAGGAATATATATGCTCTAAGAATATTAAGTCAAAATGTCAGCCTTCGTGTGCTTTTAATGTCCTATTATGTACATATACATTCTATAATTAAATACAGAATAATATTTTGGGGAAATTCACCAGAAGCCAAAGATATATTTATTAAACAAAAACAAGCCATTCAAATTATTGGCAACGAAAGAATGCTATATTCATGTAAGCCACTGTTCAAAAAGCTTTGCATACTTCCTTTGGCATGTGTTTATATACTGGAGACAGCTTTATTTGTAAAAAGAAATAGATTTAACTTTCAAAACAACGGAAGTGTTCATATGCATAACACGAGGCATATTAAGGATATACACTTAACCTCAATCAGAACTACAATGTTTAAGAATGGAGTACTGCAGTCCTGTACAATAGTTTATAATTCCCTTCCTAATGACATCATAAGCATAGATAACTACAACGTGTTTAAAACTAGAACAAGGGCTTTCTTGCAGGAGCACTGCTTTTACACAGTAAAGGAATATCTGCAATTTAACAAATCCAGATAATCATAAGACATGAATTTACTTAGCTTGTTCATTTCTCTCATTTATAATTATATCCAATTTGTGTTACATTATAATTGACTGTAGGTTAGGTATATTTGATGTTTAACTTTGTAATATAAAGTGTAAATTTACTGAGGTATCCTATATCAAGATACTGTGTACAGATTTGATTTTAAAGGATGAATAAATTTGAATTGAATTGAATAAGGTGAAAAGATTAGAATTCTGAATCTGTCACTCAGCAATGAGAATAATAATGGAAGAAAATTAACAGTAAGTGAAGAAAATAATGTATCTTTAATTATTCTCAAAATCTATGTTTTTAAAAATAGAAACAGCTTGTTTTATAATATATATAATGCAACTGTTGCATTTTAAATGTACCATTTTTGTATAAAGATGGTAGCACGTCTGCCTCATGTTCAAGAGGTCAAGAGTTCGAATCTCGGCTAGAGTGAGTTACCTGGATAAGATTTTTCCGGGGTTTTCCCTTAACCTTATAGATGAATGTTGGGTAACTCTAAGCTACATGGACCCCTGATTCATTTGAGCATCACTTCACTCATTTCATTTATCATCCGATATGACTTTTAACGTTGGAAGTAAATTAAAAAAAATCGTAACAAGAGTCCATGCACTTGCTAATGCGTGAAAACAATGTGCTGCAATTTTATTCAAATATGCTGAGATGGTTTTTTGATAATTCCTTCCCCAACAAAATAACTTAGTTTACATTTTTGCATTGGGAATCTTTGTGCAAACTTAATTTTCTGAACTGTGTAGCTCTCTTCAGTCTTGGAGTTACCTATTTATGATCATTCAGTCCTTTTATTTATAATATTGCTCTTAAAAGTTTGTTTACGCCAACTAAAGCAAAACCTAGTTTGTAACTACTTTACTCCACTTCTCTCAAGTAGTTTTCATTCCCTTATGTAGAGAACAAAGGTATCTGAACGTCCCCCCCCCCCCAAAAAAAAAGCACTGCAGAAGCCAATGTTGGCTGTTTGAGTCATGCATAATGTTCATTCTAAATATACACTTTACAATGATTCACATTTCTCACATACTGACAACTTACACCACATTTCAACAATAAAGTGCCTTTGGTTAGGTACACAAATTTGTGCTATCATGAAGTCACCTCACAAGGTATTCGTTTACAGTAAAACCTCGATTATCTGTCACTTTCTTAACTGTTTAGTTCATTAACCATTATCATTTTTATTTTGTCTTTCGGTTTTTATATCTATGTTATATATTGTAAAAGTTGAATAGTTCACAAAACAAACATTTGTGACGTGTCCTGGAGCATATTGTATATCAACAGAAGGCTTCAATATTGAAAATTCTCAGGCCAAATGCACTTTAAAAATATGAAACAAAATTCTATCCTATAGAATGTAATTTCTGGGCTTCTATACGAGGGGCAATCAAATATAAACAGGCCTTTAGTTCCAGAAAATTTATTCATGAAGAATAATTGAAATTAACATTTTTCTTACTTTTCTATATATTCACCCATCTTTTCTATACATTTGTTCCAACGGACAGGTAGTTTTTTAATGCCAGTTTCAAAGAGAGTACTAGGATGTGTGCGGAGGCAGTTGCGCACAAAGTCTTTCACCTGCTCATTGGTTGTGAAACGATCTCCTCCAAGAGCTTTGAGTGGACCAAACATGAAGAAGTCACATGCTGAGAGGTCTGACCTGTAGGGTGGATATGGAAGGGCAGTCTGCCCGCCTCGGTAGCATAGATGGTAGCATGGAACCATTGATACACCTTATCATAGGCTTGCAAAATCACATAGTAGTTTTGAAATATTAGGTATAAGAATGTATAATGCACTTCCAGATTATGTAATTCGACTGCCAAATAGCAGCTTTGAACATAGGCTTTATGACAGATTATTAATCAACCCATCCTACTCCTTACAGGAATTTTTTGAAAATGCATCTCAATTATAAATAGTGTCACTTATTCACTGAACATTATTTTCTCATTTGTATATATTCTGTAAAATAGAATAGAAAGATTGTATTGTATTGTAATATTTGTTATCTTCTGACATCAACTGCTCTTAAGCTCGACTTTGAACATACTCTGTATCATATTGTTGTAATTTGTATTGTATCTTCTGACGTTGTCCATTGTTGTAAAGCTCAACAACAATAAAATTCTTATTATTATTATCATGTCTGCCTCACGTTCAAGAGGTCCCGAGTTTGAATCTCGGTCAGGGTGAGTTACCTGGATAAGGTTTTTCCGGGGTTTTCCCTTATCCTGAAAGATGAATGTCGGGTAGCTCTAAGCTCCATGGACCCCAGATGCATTGAGCATCATTTCACCCATTTCATTCTTCGTCCGATATGACTAAATGTTGGAGGACGTAAATTACAAAAAAAAAAAGGGGGGGCAGTCCAGTGCATTTCAGCCAATTTTTGCTGTGTTGCTGCTGCAGTGTGTGGTCTGGCATTATCCTGCAGAATCATCACATTTCTGATTGGACTACTGCAACGTTTTGACCAGAAAGCATCTCAAAATTGACTGAGAAGGTCACAGTAGTAGGCACCATTAATGGTCTGTCGTCACTGCCCTTGTTGTTAGAGGAAATCAATGAGAAGGACACCTTTTGAGTCCCAGAACACTGTGGCCAAAACTTTCCCTGCTGACAGTCGTGACTTGGCTTTCACCGGCGGTTGCTCTCCGCTCCTCCTCCACTCCAGACTGGCCCTCTTTGATATGAGTGTGTAATGATGCACACATGTCTCATCACAAGTGATGATTCTGTCCCGAAAAGCATCACCTTCCTATTCGTAGTGCGTGCATGCGACACATTTGAACTCGAACTGCTTTCTGTTCTGCAGTGAGATACTGCGGAACCCAACAAGCTGACACTTTTCTCAATTTCAGCTCCCTTCAAATGATTGATTGGACACTTCCATAGCTTATGAGAACTTGTTGACAAATCTCAAGCACTGTGATATGGCAATCCCCTTCAATGATGTCTTGAACAGCTTGGATGTTTTTTGGATTGATGCTGGTGCATTGGCGGTGAGGGTGGGCCAAGTTTTCAACATGTTTACGGCCTTCATTAAACTCATGGCACCAATGTTTAACTCTGGACCATGAAAGGGTTCTTTCCCCTGTGGGAGTAACCGACAGTGAATTTCAGCTGCACCAATATTTTCATTCACAAGAAACTTGATTATTACTTGTTGCGCAACAGCTGGATGCACCTGTCTCTCAGACATCTTGGCAGTAACTGAGGGACAGAGCCATACAAGTTTCCAGGGCCACTGTCCCCTTCCATGGACCTCACTGCATGTGCTGTAAAAGCCTCAAACCCATACAGCACTCTATGCATGTGCAGTAAACAAAGGCCTGTTAATATTTGATTGCCTCTCGTACAAAAGTCTACATTAAATCACTTTCCAAAAAGGTTATCAATTAAATACAGAATGAGCATGCACTCTAATGAACAGATTCGTTCTGATACCTTCAACTGTATATGACATAAGTTTTAGTTTCAAATCATAGTGGTCATGCAATCATAAAATAGTAATGATCATAATGTTCTACTTTCACAACTGTCAAAAAATGAATGTAAAATTACACACTTGCATTTGTTTTATGAAGAAAAAGCTCTGTTGTGTCTCGCTCTGTAGCCTGCAGTCAGTCAGTTTTATTGCCAATGTCCAAAATGTGTACTATTTTGCATTTATCAGGTTTATTGTTTAATTAATTATTAAACCTGTTGTTTATATTACATGAGATGGATTATCTATCATTTAAGGTAACTGTCAACTCCAGTCCATCCATTATAACACTTAATCGAGGTTCTACTGTATCACAGATTACTAGTTTCCTATCCTAAAAACTCAGTTATTGAACTTCACTCTACTATTCTGGGTATTTGCACACTTAAAATTACAGAATTCTGAATAATCTTCATAATAAAGGCATGGGCACTTGAAAACCTGAGAAGTACGTAACAATTCTAAAAAAGTACTAAAACAATCAATATTAGGTTTCATCTTAATCTAACATTTTTTAGTCTAAAATCAAATACACAATGGAAATTATTGTTGGCCTGTTAATGGAACAGATTTTTAACACATTGTTCTAGTTTTATATTAAAATCTCTATATACAAATTTAGATTTAAAATCACAGTTTACTTTCAGACAACATCAATGCTTTAAATAGATTTTTGAGAAATAATAAATTCAGTGTTCAAAATAATAATAGTTTTAGGCAGGTTTAAGTTATACAAAGACACAAGACAGCATCGTAATAACATGAGCAAATAATCTGATCCCTATTCTTAGTTTACTTTCATTTCATAATGAATTACAAACACATGTTTCTATTAATTGAATTAATATGATTAATTCAATTAATTTGATTAATCTCACTTTCAAAAACTTCCAATATTAGTGAATGTTCATCCTAGATGCAATGCTTAACTACTTTTATTTTATTTTTAACATTTTATCATTTTATATCATTTCTGTTTCAGCGAGATATTTAAGAGCCAAGTGTTAAAGTAACCAACCTTTCTCAAAAAGGAGGAATTAATGGTATAATTAAATTGCACTTAGCTTAAGCTAAACAAAAACAAATATTAAAAAAATAACTTGGTTCAAATACTTAAATTTTGCATTTATATTGAAGATTGCTGAAAAAATGTTGAAGGCTGTTAGGTTATTTTCACAAAACTTTCATGATACTTTACATTCTGTGTTTGGAAATCAAGGTTTTTGCAGTAATTTTTAAATGCTAGAGATAAGTCATTGAGATGAACCGCATTTATAAATATATTAAGTCAGACTGGTCAACATCACTCTCACAGCAGAAGAATACAAAACAGAATACAACAAAATTATTGACATAGCACAAAAAAATGACTTTCCCAAATCATTAGTAGACAAAAAAGCGAAATTAGCAAGAAAGAAGAAGCTAGTAAAAGAAACCACAACCCTCTCATCTACAGAAACTAATATGATTTTCAACTTACCATCCATGTACCTTTGATAAATTCAAAAAAGTCTTCAAAAAACAAAACATTCAACTATCACCAGTCAACCATTACTCCTTAAAAAACCTAATTTGCTCAGACATCAAAAATATCATTCCATCTAACAAAAAATCTGATATATATCAAATTGAATGTTGTGACTGTAGTCAAATTTATAATGGAAAAACCAAAAGAAATTTAGAAACAAGAGCAAAGGAACACTTTAGGAACATAAAATATAAACAATTAGAAAAATCAGCAGTTGCCATGCATTTTTGGGGAAAAAACCACAACATAAATCCAGAACCAAAACTACTAAAACATACATCAGGAAAACAAGAATTGTCCACATGGGAATAAATATTCATTTCAAAAATAAGGAACAAAGTATTCAATTTCGACATTCCCCAGAAAGATTTGTTCAGCAAGTTCCTTGAACTGACACCAGAGGAGACCTATGACAAAATATCGCCAGCTACCACTGAGAACCAGTCAATGTCTGGTTGACGATGGAGGCAAAGTCTCTGAAACATGTTATTAAAAAGTAAGTGTTGTTTAGTGTCATTAAGCGACTACCTTTAAATTTAATTTATTACAACACTGTTTTCAACACTTCCAAAGCAAGGAATTACTAAAGTTACTTTGAATAGTTTTGATGAACAGTGTCTTTATTCTCAGTGGCTGGATACTTCCTAAAGAGCAATAGTCCTCGAAATTTGTTCTTAGTATTCCTGATGTTTCTGTCTTTACTTCTGAGGCACAATTTAAAATCATGATTAATATTCAATCATAGTATTGTCACGTGTACTGGTGAAGGGCATTTGGTCTTATATTCCGATTTTATTATTTTATTAAACAAAACATTCTTCCACTTGAATTGCCATACACATTTTATAAACCTTATAAATTCTCTTTCTTAGTCAATGCTTAGAAAGACACATTTGCTAAGCCAACCGGAAGCTGCAGGTAACCATTTCTGGTGTAAAAGCCTGTTGGAGGTCCCCATGACATCAGTTCCGGTGGCATACGTGCTGTTGGACACAGCATGGGATGATACATGCAAGACACTTTGAACCCTTTTACATCATATAGAATGTTCCAGAATTTCCGATACACTTGGACGTTGCCTTACGTTATGTGCGCATAATTGATGCCATCTTGGTTTCACATGACACCATCTTAAACTTACACCCACGGATAGTAAGGGCATATAAAAAGGGACCGGTAATGTACCTCGGGATCTGTTTGTCTTATCTTGTCTCTGGGCAACCTATGTCCATTGCCCTCCGTTACGTTGGGATTCTGCTAGTTTGAGGCCAGCTGCCCTGCTCACCAGATACACAACATATGCCCAAGGTAAGATCCCGAAAGGGAACGATAATTATATGTTATAATGAATATAATATAATAAATAGATGATTGAAGTGAGCCAAGCTGACTTTATTGCTTACCATCAGAACTACACACCCCTAGTCGTAAACTTCCGATACAACAGTATGAGTGTATTTGGAGCAGAGAACCTCTGTTTTGTTGACAAACTGTAACATCATCAAGACTTGGAATTAAAGTAAGTGAGGGGCAAGACAAGTAAGAATGAATGATGGTTAATGAGAACAGTACTACATTTTGATGCCTCAGCCTCACCAGTATATGCAACTTGGAACTGCAGATGTTTTCTTTTCCAAACTGCACTTAGTGTCTTATTGTTTTTGTAACTGTTTATTTCCTCCTCCCACTTAACATAAATGGCCAAGTCATATGTGTACATCACTGTTCACTAGCTTCTATAAACGGCCATGTCATATTTAAAGAAAATTACAAAAAAGGGGGAAAACTAAGAAAGATGGGAAGGCCTAGAAAGTTATACTTTGCTATAAAACTAAAAGGAATAACAACTACAATGAAGTTCCAGTAAATGATGTATATAATATAGAGAAAAACATATAGAAACTATAAAAAAATAATTTTGATAAACTTCTTATTCCTATACCTTGAAGTTATATAAGGGACGTTCAAAGGAAACGAGCCGGAGTCTGGTATGCGTAAACTGGTGACAGGATGGTAATATTGTTGGCATGTGTAACAAAGTATTGTTCCAACCAGAGCATGGAAGTTCACAGCCCATCGCTAGAGAGTCGCGTGCACGTCACATGACTATACAAAGCTAGTAGCAGCATGCATCAATCATCCAACGCTGCCAGTCGCATTGCAAACAGTGGAATGGATGTGTCAAAAGAAGGTCGAAGAGGTGTTGTTCGTTTTCTGACTGCAGAAGGAGTAGGGATAATGGACATTCATCGACAAATATCACAAGTGTACGTTGAACACTGCATGTCCCTTGCAAGGGTCAAGGCATGGCACAAGTGCTTCAGGGCAGGATGGGTGTCATTAACCAATGATACATGGTCTGGAGCACCACACTCATTAACAATGACACTGTCCAGCTGGTTGATGCACTCATTGCCCAGGACCACCGAGTGACAGTGAAAGCCATAGCTGCCGAGGCTGGATTGAGCATCAGAAGTGTTCACACAATCATGAAGGAACAATGCTCTTGCGCAAACTGTGTGCACAATGGGTGCCCCACAGTCTTCAGCCACACCAGGAAGCATGTCGAATGGTCCACTGTGTTGGTCATTTGTAGCCCTATGCTAGGGAAGGGAATGAGTTCCTGGCACAAGTGGTGGCTGAAGATGAGTCATGGTGTCATCACTTCAAACCACAATCAAAATGACAAAGTCTTCAATGGAAGCATTCTGGGTCACCACCGCCAGAAAAAGCCAAGGCCATCCACACAAGCGCAGGAAAGGTTATGCTGACTTTCTTCTTTGACCAAGATGGCCCCCCTCTAATACACTTCCTGCAGTACGGGACAACAATGAATACCCACTGTTAATCACAATCCTTGACCAACATTCACCAAGCGATCAAATCAAAACGACCAGGCAATCCCAGCCTTGGGGTCATTCTGCTCCACAACGATGCAAAGCCTTGTACAACCAACACAGTCATGGCACTTCTGCAGAAATTCAAATGGGAGATTCTCGGCCACCCTCCATACAGTCCAGACCTCTCTCCCTGTGATTATGCCATTTTTGGTACCCTTTAAAAGGCTCTGAGGGGCAAATGATTCACCTCAGATGACGTCTAGCTGTATGTGGGGAACTG
Source organism: Mantis religiosa (assembly GCA_030765055.1). Lineage (NCBI taxonomy): Eukaryota > Metazoa > Arthropoda > Insecta > Mantodea > Mantidae > Mantis > Mantis religiosa. The sequence goes on along the minus strand of CM060947.1, from coordinate 234,841,558 downwards.
GCTCACATCGCAGCCCCGGGACTTTTATGAGACAGCCATTCACCACCTTGTGTCACAGTGGGTCAAGTGTCTCAACAGCCAGGGCCAATACTTCTAACATACAGGTAGTGGTTTGTGTAATTATGTCTCCAGCTCATTTCTTTTTTAACACACTTTATACATTATGTGGAAAAACAAATGACTCTGAATTTAACGATAATTTGCCATCCAAGTTTCCAAAGCAATGGAGAACATAATTATTGGTGTAATAGTCTGACATTATGATTTAAGTTTTGTGTTGATTTCTGAAATTAGGCTTCTCACAACAAGCTGAGTTTGCTCAACATTAAACAGAATTGCAAAGATGGATTTAATAGGGAGACACCAAATAACAAAATAAAGTTAACTGTTGTCAGAAAGTTTCACCTAAGGGGATCAATCCTATGTCAAGGAAAGGCAGCCAAAAACCATCATCATAAATAAGAATCAACTCCAACATGTACTAGAACTGCCAAACCAAGGTTTATGATAAACATCAATGATCAAAAATATTAAAAGCAGAAGCATTATTAACAGTGAAGTATTCTTCATTTTTGAGTTTGATTTTTGAGTCACTATGTTTACACTCAACTTGACTTACTATGTTGTTGTATAATTGAAACGTTTTCCATGTCTGAAAATCATGAAATTGAAGATAGCACCAAATTACTAAAATAAATACAAAAACATAGTGAACTCATCATATGGGAGAGAATATACACAGAAAAACATAAAAACCAACTAATGAACTTCGAAATCCTGCCAGAAGACAACCCCACATTTAAATTCATCACAAAATCAACAGATGGCAGCAGCAACTCCAGAACTATCCACACCACTGGATCAAGCTTTAGTCGCATTAGAGCTGATGATGCGAACAATAGTTTGAGAAACATGTCCTCAATATAGGTACGTAAGTGAAGCTAATGTGTAATAAATACGACTCATCTATAATTTAATAATTGTTTCGCTTCACTATGGTGTTCCAATACAGTTAAATTATGAAACCAGAAGAAGTTGCTACAGAGTAAACTATGAGGTGCACCCAGAAAGTAAGTCCCAATCACATTCAGAGACGGTACCACCAGTTGGATAGAAATGAGTATTCCAGCAGAAGAGAAGATGATGTGGGAATAATGCAGTAAAGTTCAGTCTCGTAATGACACTGGTTACCATGCTGTGCGAGGAGAAAATGGCTGCTCTGGTGCTGTCTCCTGCCACCTGCAAGGTCTGTGAAGTCATCCGATTTTTGCACACTCAAAAGCAATCTCCAGCCGAGATCCATTGCCAATTGTGACTTGTATATACATGAATTATGTGTGATTAGTATGGCAAAAGATGGTGCAGGTAATTCAGTGAAGCACAAACCAATATTTCATGACAAAGTCCTTAGTGGCCACCTGTCCCAGGTGATGCCAGAAGTGTTGGAAGGTGTACAGCAAGCAACTGTGCAGAACCAGCGCTTCACAATTTCAGAACTCTCTTGTCAATTCTCCCATATGTCTCGCTCTCTTTTGGACAAAAGTGTCCCAGTGGCTTGGTTTTTACCAACTGTGGGCAAGATGGGTGCCTAGGCAACTGACAAACAAACACAAAACTGGATGTCTGGCTGCAGCATTGACACTCCTACAGTGATGCAAAGAAAGGTGACGAGTTTCTTGACAATACTGTTACAGGAGATGAAACATGGGTGTCGCATGCCATACCAGAGACAAAACAACACTCAATGTATTGGCAGCATAGTGGTTCACCTGTGAAGACCAAATTTGTGCAGACAATCTCTGTCACAAAAATCATGTACACTGTGTTCTGGGATTGATATTGTGTCCTCTTGTGCAAGATTTTACCATGGGGAAGATCACAACCGTGAGGGGAGACCACAAGTGCTGCTCAGTATTGTGAGATGTTGCATAAACTGAGGAGGGCAATCCGGAACAAGAAATATGGGATGTTGATAAGTGGCCTTACAATGTTACATGACAAAGCAAGACCCCATATACACAATGCCACACAAAAGGTGTGGAACAAGTTTGAATGGGATATCTTCAACCATCCAACCTACAGCTCCGATCTCGCCCCAAGTGATTTTCATCTCTTCTGTCTCATGAACCATTTTTTGGCAGGAAAACATTTCCACAATGATCCTCAGGTACAAATTGAAGTGACTTTATGGCTCTGGACATCGGCGGCTGACTTCTATGACATGGACATACAATTGATGGTGCACCGCTATGATAAATACCTCAACAATGGTGGTGACCATTTTGAAAAGTAGCCAGTGAATCTATATAGTTATTCTAATAAGTATTTCTTACTTAGTGATGTTTTTGTTATCTTTATAAGTATTGCAACTTACTTTCTGGATACACCTTGTATATTTACACACTCAAAATCCTATACTTCGTGATGAAATCTACTCATTCATTTATGTAAAATTATTGATATCCAAAGTATGAAGCCCAATTAAAAAGTAAATCATATAGCAGATTTTTAAGTCTTACAAATTGTCCTCATCATTTCTTACTCAGCACTTTATAAACTGCTGTCGGTTGAAACACCTAAGTGTGCTGACAGATTAGTTCATCACATGATGCAATGCATCACAATAGTGCTAAAACTATGTCCAAAAAGTTTAAATATGTGTAGAATTGTTATAAGGTATGATAAAGTGAGTATTTGTCATTAGAAATACGTGAAGATACAACTGTAACAGAATCACAGACATTAGCAGGCTGAGAAAAGGTTTCTAAATAGATCACAGTGACATTTTCACTTTCTCTACTACTTACCTATAGTAAGTAGAGGAAGTTTTGCATTCCACCCAAAAATTCAATACTAACATTTCACCAGAAATACATTTTATGAGGCTCCCTGGAAAAAAATAAAAGTTTATAAAAAATGTGTGTTTATGACAGAGAGAGAGAGAGAGAGAGAGAGAGAGAGAGAGAGAGAGAGAGAGAGAGAGAGAGTGTGTGTGTGTGACAACGTAACTCAAAAATGAAAATCAGTTAAACATCAAACTTGTTGAAAAACATCAGTTAAACATCACTGATTAACATACCTTTGGATGAAAAAGAATACATGACAAATATACCAAAATAATAGAAATGGTTTCAGCAAAAAACTGGTAGAAAATAAAATAAAAAAGTTCAGTAGACAAAAACAGTTGAACAAGATCACCACCTTAACAGCTTTTAGGGACCAAAAAACATAAAAGAAATTCACCTATCACACATGGCAACCAGAAAATTTCAAAGGATTTTCAATGAATTTAATATCACCCTGGCACTAGATTCAATATCAGAAACTCATCAAAAAACCAAAAATAAACAAATTTTCATGGTAAAGAAATCTGGCATTTATAGAATTAATTGCTCAGACTGCAATAGGATATATTGGAAAGACGAAACGTAACAATGAAACCAGAATAAACGAGCACTTTAGGAACTTCAAACAACAGGAACTTCTGCAGTAACAGCACATTTCTGGGATCATAACCACAACATAAAACATAAAACATAAAACCTAACTAATAAAATCAGTTCACTTGAATGAAGAATTAAACATCTGGGAGAATATTTATATAAAGAAATTCTAAACATATTTAACAAATGGTGTATCTCGAATGCGAGAGCCCCTAGTGGTTTATCAGGGAAATATACAAGTCAAATGGAGAGTTTAATGTCATGATGACAAGTTGGCCATGGTAGCTCAATGGATTAGAGCGACTGGACGGAAACCAGGGGATCCATGGTTCAAATCCTGATCATGGCATTGAATTTTTCATGTTGACTCTATATTTAACAAATTTTGACATTCCATCAGAAGAAAATATTTTACTTAGACTCATTGGATTGTCACCAGATGTCTTATCTCTGGAGAATGATGATGAGCTGGAACACCTAGGTTCTAGCCAGTCAACAATTTCTTGATAATACCTTCAAGTGGAGGTGAAATACATTGAAAGAAAATTTCTGATATGTGAAGTACAGAGTGCCTCATTCGACAAATAGTACAATTTTAATTATTACATTACTTTACAATGTTAGTTCCAATTTACCTTTTCAAAATAAACTTATATTAATTGAAATTACAAGAGTCATGGCCGTCTAGGTGCTATTACTTACAGATAACTTTTGTTCAGCAACATTTTTAAAAATATCAGAGTAAATAAAAAAATGAAACTTGTAAATATAGATTGAATTTAATATTCAAGTAATATAGACTGAAACAATAATATAATTGTGGGCAGGGCATTGCATGTAAAACGGTAGGTAGTTTAAAAGTTAAATGAATTGTTTGTAATTCCTTTCTTGGAAGTGTTGAAAACAATGTTGTTATGATAAATTAACTTTAAAGAGAGTCGATTAAAGACACTAGACAACACTTACTTTTAAATTTTTCCGGAACATGTTTCAGAGGCTTTGCCTCTATCATCGGCCGGCTCTCGACTAATGATGATAGAGGCAAAGCCTCTGAAACATGTTCCGGAAAAATTTAAAAGTAAGTGTTGTATAGTGTCTTTAATCGACTCTCTTTAAAGTTAATGAATTGTTTGTGTTACTAAAGTTGTCAGACTAACAGTATTTGTACATCCTATATTCCATTCAAGTTTCTATTAATGAATAAGAGTATATGAGATACTTCAGTTTGATCAGTACTAACAATTTAGTTTTTCTGGATAAAAATGTTGAATGCTCATTCTAATAATTACTGAAACATTTTAAAATATGTCCCCATATAGTTCCAATAGTAGATTTGGAGACAATTCAAATTGAAGGCTAGAGGCATACAACTGTCAAAGTTCATAACATTTTTAAACTAAAGTTTAATTTTGCCTATCTTGTTTTGTTAATTTCTCAGCATACTTCAAGGATTATTGCTCCTTCCACTCAACATGCAATTGACAATTGGTGGCCAATGGTTTGACGTTAAATGCTCCATATTGACAACACAAATAAAATTTAGATATTAAAATGTTCAAGGCTATTGGTATTCACTTTTTTAATACTAGCAAATCATACTTAAATAATTCTGAATTTGAAGAGTTGGTGAATCAAATATAATTACAACCACAAATATTTCTATGAGAGACCATGTGGAAGCTTTTTTCCACAAGAATAGGTTTCCGATTAGGCCTCATTATTATAACTATACAAAGAATCCAACAATTATCAAACAATAACTTTCTAAGTAAAAACTATATATTTTCAAATGAAAAAATGTGCATTACTTCCAGGAAATAATACCAATTAAAATTACAATGTAAATAGAACTTTTTTTCCAAAATCATTATGCTAATATTTAAAATAAATAATTACATAAAGCATTACTGAGTGAGATGACTCGGCGATATCATGTAATGCTCATATTTGGGCAATTCTAGGTCAATTCTCATTAACTGCCTACTATAACCTTGGTTTTTTATTTTCTTGGTCACTAGGTGAATGCTAGAGTAGTTTTTCATCATAATTTCTTGCCTTCATTCTTTCATGGCATGTAGTAATCCTGGACAGATGGCACGGATGTTAGCTCCAAGGAAAGAGTATTTCCCATGGACCAGGGATACCTGGTTGGACGGGTCATTCAGTGCCTTCTTCAGGCAGCTCCATTAGTTGGACGGGTCTTTGAGCTAGGAACTGTCAGTGACTTCCACGATCTCTGTGGCTTTTCTACCCACAGCCTGTTACCTCCTATGGTTCCCTCGCTTTATCCATTTCTGCTAGAGATGGTAGCCACAATAGCTCTCCCGTTGTCGCAATGTGTGAAATGACTCCACCATTCATACTCTATATCCTATACAATATTTAAATAGGTATTTTTCTATATTCTGTCCTGTTCTGTTTTTATTTTTAAATTTAAATCAAACTTGAACGATTTGTTGAAATGTTTGAATCACAAGCTTTTTGTCATGACAGCATGCAAAGCAGATATGCAATTCAAATCTAGGTCGGACATTAAATTCTTCAAATGGAAAGTTTTGTTTCATTGGACTACAAAATGTAAAATTAATTAGTACAGGAATATATACATAACAATATTTCTAATTCATTCAACATTAGGAACATATTACATGATACGGGTTCGCCAGATAACACAAAATACACAAGATACAAGATATTTGAAGGCCATGAAACAGGATTTTTCCAAACAAAGGATGTACAAGAAATGCTATTCATAAATGACTCATAAATTCATTTACTAAATTAAAGGTATACTGTATACTGTACTTTTTTTTTTACATTTGCCGGTAGATTTGTATAAATGATATATAGCTATTGATAAATTATTTGTAAATTCAGATAGAACTAAGGTTTGTACTGTCTCATCAAAAACTAATGGACTGTCAGACCATGATGCACAAGTTTGACCAAACTTATGAAACAAATGGACTAATAATAAATATAATCGTAGCTTTCTTCAATGCTTCAAAACTTCCTTTGAATTTTGCTTTCTTTAAATCTAAAAAAAGAAGAAAAAAAAGACTATGCCTGGATCCCTTTAGGAATTAGGATCTTACACAGGTGTTAAAGACAAGAGTCAGTAACAACTTTGACTTAAAACACTATTACAAAAATTATTGTAAACATCTGAAAAAGTTAATTCAAGCAGCTAGAATATTGCATTATAATAAAATGATTCAGCACTCTGACAATAAAATAAAAACTACTTAGAATATAATAAAAAGAGAAGCAGGTAAACCAACATTACAAAATGACTCAATAACACTCAACATTGAAAACCAAGAAATCAGCAAACCTCATAAAGTTGCAGAAATGTTTAACAAATTATATTTGGATGTAACAAAAAGTTAAACATGAATTATGGAAGTAAGGAGGCAGAACGACGCCTTCTAAAATAACTAAAATATCAACTATTTTATAACAGAAATCTTAAAATGTGCTATATAGAATGAAAAGAAGTATTTCAGAAAGTGGAGTGCCTAATTTTAGTTAAAATGTGCTCTTCTCAAATTATCATTCCCCTTAGTCATTTATTTAATGAGTCTCTAAAAACTAGAATTTTCTCTGACAAAATTAAATTCTCAATTGAAAAATGACTTTTCAAAAACTCAAATGCAATAATGTTTCAAATTATAGACCAATATCTCTAAGTGATGCTCAACAGACTGTATAAACACCTTGAATATAATAACGCACTTGTCAGTGATCAGTTTGGATTCAGAAATGGAAATGTCAACAAATAATGCAACTTATGAAGTTACACATGAAGATTATTAATTTATAGATGAGTCGTATTTATTATACATCTGCTTCACTTACGTACCTATTTTGAGGACATGTTTCGCAAATCATCGTTATGATGAAACATGTCCTCAAAATAGGTACGTAAGTGAAGCAGATGTATAATAAATACGACTCATCTATAAATTAATAATTATTTCGCTTCACTGTGGTGTTCCAATACAGTTAAATCTCGATATACACATGAAGAGTTAACTACCTTAAACGAAGAAATAAATGTAGATGAAATTTTCTGTGATCTAGGAAAGGAATTTAATTGTACTATTATGTGTTTCAAATGGGAAGGGTTCTCGCCTGTAGCGAATCAGATGTGTCAGAGCCTTCACCATTGCCACCTCATTATCCCCACTCTTTTTATATTTCCCTCTCTCACACTTGCGAGTGTTCGTGGCCCTAAATGAAGGGAACGCAAACTGAATTTTCCAAAGTTTTATAATAATGCAGTTGTTCAAATCACAATTGCAACATGAATATTTGTATACTATGCAAATGTTTTAAATATTTAGTTTAAAGTTAATTACAGTTTATGAATTACTTATTTTTCTAATCCAACGAAAATACCAGCAGTGCATCCATATAGCTGTGAATGTTACTCACGTTAAGACATAATTCGTCAGTCATTGTCTTCAACGTCTGAGTACTGCAAATTATGATGATAGGTTCCAAAATCTTGTTACATGCTATTTCTTTCCAAAAGTCTTCTTGTAGTTTATCTGATGTCTTACGCATTTTTCCCAGTCTTGTGTTCCTTGTCAATTTCTTCGTGAATATGTCATTCAGCGTGTCAGTTTAAAATATTATTTCTGTTTGCAACATAATTTGAGTCCACATTAACTCTATTGGATTGTTCTGGCAGCAGTAAGGGGACGGTGGATCGTGTCTCATTGATCCAGCTGATACACTTTTTTATGGAAGAGTAACTGAATAATTCTGCTTTGAACTCTCTTGAGTTCATAAACATTGAGTTCATTCATAAACAATGATATAATGTCACCAGACATGTTCTGTCAGACTAACAAGAAGTCTATCATTTCCTCTCATCGAATTTAACAAACACCTTGGCTTATTCACAGTACATATTTAACACGTCATGTCAAATGTTTACGTTTCAGTTCTGAGTAATTTCAAAAATATGTTCACGCATACATGCCAACCAATAATGATATTCATTACAGTGCTTACATATGTCACAATGTATTGTTATAATATAATGGTATCTACAATTACTTTCTTGGAAGTGTTGAAAACAGTGTTGTTATGATAAAATTAACTTTAAAGAGAGTCGATTAAAGACACTAGACAACACTTACTTTTAAATTTTTCCGGAACTAGTTTCAGAGGCTTTGCCTCTATCATCGGCAAACAAAAAGAAATTTAGAAACAAGAGCAAAGGAACACTTTAGAAACATAAAATATAAACAATTAGAAAAATCAGCAGTTGCCACACATTTTTGGGAAAAAAACCACAACATAAATCCAGAACCAAAACTACTGAAACATACATCAGGAAAACAAGAACTATCCACATGGGAACAAATCTTCATTTCAAAAAATAGGAACAAAGTATTCAATTTCGACATCCCCCAGAAGGATTTGTTCAGCAAGTTCCTTGAGCCGCCACCAGAGGAGACCTGTGACAAGGTATCGTCAGCTACACCAACGAGAATCAGTCGAGAGCCGGCCGATGATAGAGGCAAAGCCTCTGAAACTAGTTCCGGAAAAATTTAAAAGTAAGTGTTGTCTAGTGTCTTTAATCGACTCTCTTTAAAGTTAATGGTATCTACTTTATTTGTATTGGGAAAACTATTTGAGCTAAAAATATGGGATTTTTACGTTATGTTAAATACATTACCCTCTTCTTCCTCATGGATCAGTTTTAGTAAAATCTGAATTTTTGTTTTAGCGCAAATAATATTTATTACAGATTGATTAGTTTGGCACTCGTCACACACCACTTAGGGGGAATGCAATATGACAACACCGCAGGACTCCAATTGTTTGCTCACCTAATAGCGTTCAAGGACAAACACCTTCCCATTTGACACAGATAATAATCATGAGATTCTCATAGAAAAATTGGAATTACAGGGACTAAAAACTGAACAATTAATTTTATTTGTATTACTGAAATGAAAGAAAATGAAGTGTTGAAATAAACAGTTTGTTTAAGAAGAACCAACAACAAATTGGGAATCACTAATGAATGAATGAATCAGTCAATCAATCATACAATTTAATACTATATTTATGAAATGTTTACTCTTTCTACTAAATATCTGGCAGATATGGTATTGTAATATAAACGTAATCGATGACTTAACAGCCCAAAGTAGGCCTGGGCCTGCCAACTTGACTGCCAGACTCACATCCATGTAAGTAAGCTAGCAGTAGACAAACACCCAACTGATATGGGGAGAAGATGTCAGCATCTCGGCACCCCAGCTTTCTAGACCAGGGCTCACTGCCTTCCACTAGCTTCTCAATTTTCTCACGATGCTGAGTGGGCAACGGTCCTATACCCAGGACTTAAAATTTGCACCCCTCAAGGACAATCTATCCTTATGCCATGGCACAAGACATATGGTATTGTATTCCATCCAAAAATTCTATATTAGCAGATCCTCTTAATAAATAGAGGGGAATGAAAAAATCTGTGTGTGTTTTGAACAGCATAACTCAAAAACAAAAACTCTGATAAATACCAAAATTTGTATGAAGTCTAGTAACTTTCAAAAGATGATATATGGAGATTTTCAGGAAAACTCCTCAAACTGAATTATCCTTTACACAATTTTTTATTTTCTTAAAAATAGCTCTAATAGTTTTGACTGAAATAGAATATATTTAAGTTATTTACACCATAAATAAAGTGTATATTGGAATTTGTTCCTTATTCAGAAATAATTTTTATGCAATTTTACAAAACTCATAATCCACAGAACTGTTTTATGGAATCAGCCATTTCTGATGTTATTGCTATTGATTTGAACTTCCCAATACTTTTATTATCTTTTTGAAGTGTTGTTCCCATTCACTTGTTTCTCAAGGTGTGATAGAAGGAATGCAAAATTTAAAGGCTAGCATACATCACTAACTTTTGGACATTCAATTTTCTCTATCCCTTTAGTACCTACAACAAAATGTATAATGAAACTTTGCACTTATGCAAAGGTAGAAAAATAAGCTTTCATAAGGATAGTTCGTAGAAGCTATTTACAATAATGAGCAATAATAAGCAATAAAGAGCAGAGAAAGTCCAATGAATATAGCATATAATAATAATTTTCTTCCTCCATTTTAGAATATTCGTCCTACATATATGAATGTTAGAGTAATGTTATCCTTGTGTGTTATGGAAGCAATGTCTGTTTTATGTAGTTTACCTTGATATTTCTTTATATGACTTATGGCTTATGCTATAAAGAGACAAGCTAATAAAAATATGTATTATCAGGACGTCATGTTATCCGTTCAACTTATTATTCTTATTGCTTCCTTTGGGATTTTAAATATTCTCTAATGTTTCTGTCCAAAAGTTTATTCAACATATAGTTTCACTTTAAAAGCAAACAAAATATAAGATTTACAATCTTTATAAATTATATATATTTTAGACATTTAGGCATGTAATTAACAAAGTTTAGTTGCTAAATTATGTGAGTATGGCAAATTATTTAAGATTTTCATTCTTATATAAGGAGAGTTCAAAAAGAAATGAGCCAGTGTCTGGTTTGTGCAAATCGGTGACAGGATGGTAATATTGTAGCGTGTATAATGAAGTGTTGTTCCGACCAGAGCGTGGAAGTTCACAGCCCATCGCTAGAGGGCATGCATGCATGCATGACTATACTAAGCTAGTAGCAGCATGCATCAATCGTCTAACGCACTGCAGTGAAATGGAGGCATCAAAAGAAAAGCAAAGAGGTGTTGTTCATTTTCTGACAGCGGAAGGAGTAGGGGGAACAAACATTCATCAACGAATGTCACAAGTGTACTGCAAACACTTCATGTCCCTTGCATGATTCAAGGTGTGGCACAAGCGCTTCAGGAGAGGACGGGTGTGGTTAGCCGATGATGCATGGTCTGGAGCACCACACTGATAACATCGTCCAGCCGGTTGATGCACTCAATCCCCAGGACTGCCGAGTGACAGTGAAAGCCATAGCTGCAGAAGTCGGATTGAGAATCGGAAGTGTTCACACCATCATGAAGGAACAACTGCTCTTGCACAAAGTGTGTGCATAATGGGTGTCCCATAGTCTTCAACCACACCAGGAAGCATGTTGAATGGCCGCCGCTGTCTTGGCCATATGCAGCACTATGCTAGGGAAGGGAATGAGTTCTTGACACAAGTGGTGGCTGGAGATGAGTCATAGTGTCATCAATACAAAAGTGAATCGAGAAGATATTGACACATTGCTTCACTCACACTGTTTATTCACAGGACATGTTTCAAGAGCTCTCGCTCCTATCTACAGCTGATACTCGACTAGTGCAAGTTGTAGTGGTTTCCTCTTTCTCCGTTTTGTCAATAGATGGCGTGATGTACTTGTCAAAGATGTCCGGTGGTGGAGTTTCAAATATTTTATTAGAGATGTTTCCAAGTTGATGTCATGTCTAGTATTCAAAAAATGAAAAGCCACTGCTGATTTTTCTGTTTCACCATTTTTAATGTTTCTTAGATGTTCTTTAGTTCTGATGTTAATATTTCTTTTTGTTTTTCCTATATAAATTTTAGGGCAAGTTTCACATTTGATCTCATAGATTCCTGGTTTTTCTTTGGTAGTGATTGAATTTTTGGGAGGGCCTTTTAACAAATTTCTGATATTAAACCTATTTTGAGGTGCAAGAGTTATGTTGTGTTTTGAGAAGATTTTTTGGAATTTGTTATAGGCTGATGGGTGGAAGGTGAATTTTTTGAAAAGTTTTTTCTCTTTTTCTCCTGTAGGTTCTAGGGTGGTGGTTTCTTTTATTTTCTTAGCTTTGTTGAGTCTGTTAACTGTTTTGTCTACTAAATTTGGGTTGAAACCGTTGGATATAGCTACTTTTTTTATGTGTAGGTATTCTTCTTGATAATCTTCTCTGTTTAGTGGAAAGTTGATCATCCGAAAGATTAAACTGTTGAAAATGGCATGTTGGTGTTGTTTTGGGTTGAAACTGTTGTTCTTGATGTAATTATTTGTATGTGTCGGTTTCCTGTAAATACCAAAGGTGAGTTTGTTGTTCATTTTTTTGATCTTGATGTCCAAAAAGGAGAGCACACCATCCTCTTCTGTTTCCAATGTAAATTTTATAGCTGGATTTTGTATATTCAAAAGTTTAAGACTGTCTTGTATGAGTTTTTTAGGTACTATTGCAAAAATGTCGTCAACATAGCAATACCACACTTTGAAATAATTTGGAAAAGTTTTTGTGATATGTGTTTCAAAAGCACACATAAATAAATCTGCCAAGAAGGGAGAATATGGGTTGCCCATAGCTAGGCCTGTTTTTTGTTTATAGATCTGTCCATTAAAGCTGAAAAAATTTTCATTGATACAAATTTCTGTAAGTTGTGAAAGTTCTTCTATTTCTTCAGATGTTATTTGTAATGATTCCAGCCATTTTTTGAGAAGTGGAATAAGCTCACTGTCCCTACGCTTCTTCCAAGTTTATACTTTATAGTGTCATCACTTCGAACCAGAATCAAAACGACAAAAAGCCAAGGCCATCCACACAAATGCAGAAAATGTTATGCTGACGTTCTTCTTTGACCAAGATGGCCCCCTTCTGATACACTTCCTGCTCTATGGGACAACAGTGAATGCCCAGCATTACTTGCAGTCCTTGACCAACCTTCGCCAAGCCATCAAATCAAAATGAACAGGCAATCTTCGCCATGGGGTCATTCTCCTCCACGACAATGCAAAGCCTCATAAGGCCAACACAGTCGCAGCAGTCCTGTGGAAATTCAAATGGGAGGTTCGCGGCCACTCTCCATACAGTCCAGACCTCTCTCCTGTGATTATGCCATTTTCGGTCCCCTTAAAAAGACTCTGAGGGGCAAACAATTCACCTTGGATGACGTCCAACTGTACAAACAGAACTGGCTCACATCGCAGCCCCGGGACTTTTATGCGACAGCCATTCACCACCTTGTGTCACAGTGGGACAAGTGTCTCAACAGCCAGGGCCAATACTTCTAACATGCAGTACTGGTTTCTGTAATTATGTCTCTGGCTCATTTCTTTTTGAATGCAGCTTATACATATATACCCTAAACATTTTTACATTGTCATATATGAAAGATTATGAAATAACATTTTCTTTTCAAATATGTGACGTGGGTGAAATTTTAAAACTATGACTAAATTAAGTCTTTTAATATGAAATTAGCTTCACTTTTAACAATGCTTTTATTCATAACTATTTCAATGTTTTCTTTATTTATAATTAGTTTGTTATAAACCATTTACAAATTGCTCATTATCATATTTACTTTGTTTTTCAATATAATTTTATCTTCTCCATTTACTTTGATGTTTCTGAAATTTTCAAAAACAACTGCATTAGCTTATAAAAATTAAGAGGCTTTAGCTCTAGTAATGAGAAACTTCTTTTTTGTTTGGTTGATAACTGGTTAAGATTGATTGCTTTTCATAATGAAGTTCTATACTTGCTTTCTAATGTTTATAGTTGTGAACATGTTTTAATAATCATTTCACCTGCCATTAAAGGTGACCAGTCTAGTACTAGTAAATTGCATATAGAGCCCTGTGGGGCATGGATGCTAAGGAATGTTCACAAGTATGCATAATATTCAATCAATTTATTAATGCCTTCTTTAATTCCATGTTTTCTCCTGCACCACAGTAGTATGGAGCTCTGGTTCGGCTACAAAATGTGCCTGTTTTGATCCCATCTATGAGGGGGGGGGGGGTGTGCAGATTTTGTTTTGGTTACAGAACTGGTGCCCACTCAGTATTGCGAGGTAAGTGAGGAAGTAATCCTAGCCTCATGAGCCAACTTTCCGGCTTGGGAATGCATGATACTGATCACCTCATCTCTCCACATCAATTAGATCATTTCCCACATCTACTGTGCATGAATGGCAGTTGCATTGGTAGGTCCAGACTCTTTGCAGGGTGTAATGCACCAGAATTCACTTTAATTCCATATTTATGTTGTAAAACTTGGATTTTGAGATTTTGTGATCTAATATTCATACATTTTTGAACCAAAAATATTTCTATGTTGGTGTATTTTGATAAACTACTTACCGAATCTGACACAGCAATTTTAGCTATGCTGCATTTCTGAGCTTGAATTATGGATATAACAGAATGTATTTTTTCATGAAAGTTGTTAATCTGTTACAGCTTTTCAAAAATGCTTTAGAAAGCTGATAATAGGTTTATTGGTCTGTAGTTTTTGTGTTCTCTTTCTTTTTTTAAATGAGATACTTTGTGTAATAATAGTGGTTGGTTATATTCAAAAACCTTTGTCTAACCTCCAATCTCTGAAAATAACACAATCATGTCAGAAATATTTGTGGTGATAATTTTAGGTGATTCACTTGGCAAAACAATGCATAAAACTTAGGAGATGAAAGACTTCTTAAATAATCTGCATATTAATACATTTTGAAAATGTTTCCAAATGTACTCACTTTTTCAAATTTTGTTACAATGATAAGCATTGCAGATGAAAATATTTGAATTTGGTTTTCCTTTAATAGTTCACTTGTACTTTCTTACTCTCCTGAATTCATTAAATGTCACATAAATGCTATAAGATTGTACACTTCTCAGTTTAAAAGCCTTCTACATATCCACTGTGTTAAGGAAAAAGCATAACTCAGAATTACAAAATGATAAGAAGTGATGCAAATCATGTTTAATTTTCAGGAACAATTCTGTTATAAAGTGCAACACAAGAGTGTGAAAGTGTACTTCTCGCAAAATAAAACATTTTGTCTGCTTTTTCTTACCTTTTCTTTGTAATACGGATCTCCTTAACAATTGTCGCACTTTTTATACAAATGGATTAAATTTCCAAACTAACAGGTATCATAAAAAATTAATTTATAGCAATAATTGTACTATGATTAGTATATCAAAACTACATTTTTTTACAATCTTAAAATTAATTTGCAATCCAGTATCATGTTTAGTTATTTGACACTGCAAATTATAAGTGAATTATGCCACTTTTCTAAAAACACTATGGATATGTAATATGTTTAGCTCTAATCCTTCCAATTTAACATATGTTTAACAATAAGAATTTATCCTGACAGAAAAATGCAGTTAGATTTTGTAGTTACTGCATGTACGATCTACATCACAGTCTATGGAAATCACTGCTGCAATAAAAGAAGCATACAAACATTGTTTTATATTAGCATTTAATACCAAGTGTGTGTTTAATGATAACAAAATAATATTCAATGTACTACTGTTATTCCAAAGAAAGTATTTTCTGTAACATAACCTCATAAAGTTGTGCTGTAATTTAGTAACAAAAAATAAATAGAAAAGAACTGATATGTGTTCAAGGTAGATACACTTACATCTTAAATTTTCAATATATTTTCAAGCAATCACAAGCATTCTTCCCCATACATTTCAAAGTTGTTAAACTAATTTGCTTAATGCCAAAAATCACAAATAAATAATAAGCAATGTAATACATATATTCCTATGAACTCACTTCTGTTAAACAAATTAAAAATGTAATTAATGGAATAAAATTGTGAACCTATTCCTTCTCCTGTTTTCTTTTGCAGCTTTGATGTTATAAAGTGATGTTATAAATGCCAGCAGGCAGAACCATTCTGATTACCAAGGAAGCTTCTTAATGATACTCTTAAGCATGTACCAATTCTTCAGCTTCATTTGTTCTGTCCTGTTTTGCCTAACTGCACAAACAGCAGTATGCTGTGCAACCTAAACAGAGATTACATAAAAAAAATGAAGCAACTAATACTACACAAATATAATTATTTGTGTACTAAACAGAGATATTTACTTTTCCTGGGCATTTAAATTTGCTATTTTCAATTTGCATTACTTTCTCTACTGTTACAGTAACTAGAGAAAGTATTGAGCGAAATGCCTTAGGTGGTTTTGATTGTGGTCCAGATTAAGGAGGTTGGGTTCAATTCCCATGGTCAGCCTCCTGACCCATGGATTTTGTCAGGGGTTTTCCCGAGTTGCCAGGTGAATGCTGGGTAGGTTAATTACATCACCTGAATTTCCTGTCCCTCCATTTCACCTCATTATTATTATTTCACATCATCTTTCTTCTGGTGTTTTCTTTCAGGGTAAAAGTGCTGGTGGTAGTCTCGGCGCTGCATGACAGGATGATATGCTGCCGGTAAACATTTCCTCCTCCAGTAGGATGGTCTTTGAGCCACAGTGGGTGGGATACCACTTGTACTAGCCTGCCAGGGAGTTTCCAACTGGTCAATAGAAGGGTCCCTGCCCTCTGCACAGTCGTGGCTGCTTGTCGGCCACCCTCTGTCTCTTCTCGTCTCATCCTTCCTTCCAGGGATGCCCCACTTAGGGCATAGGCATAATACATCAAGTCTGGCTGCAGTGCTGAATCCCCTTCGTAGCATAATCCAGTCTAATCCAGGTATTGTGCTCCATGCAAAAACTTGATGTCAATATTTCACCATAAGTACATGTTTTGAGCCCACAAAAAACACTTTTATGAAAAGGCTTATGTGCGTATGAGTCCGTGAACAGTATAACTCAAAAGTGAAAACTTGGTACTTAAGTTCAGTGTCTTCCAAAGGTATGGTACAAAGATTTTGAAGAAATTTGCCCAACGCACACTATCATTTATGTGCAAATGTTTTCAAAATTTTTGTTTTTTTTCTTAGAAATGGCTTAAATGATCTTAATTAAAATATATTATATTTCAGATATTTGCATGTAAAATAAAATGTACATCTTGAATTTTCAAGAAATACTCTGTCAAGTCCTCTTTACTTGGAAAGAATTTTGTATTACAGATAAATAATAAAACAGAAAAAAAAAAAATGCATGAAAAATGTAATCTTTTTTAAAGCTTACAGTTTATTTTTAACAAATTGTTTGTGGCATCCAAGATATATACTATTATGGTTCGAGTTTTTCAATACTAAGTGACTATTTAGTTATTTCTCACAAGTCATGGACAGAGAATAGAAATCCAAAGCTGGCTATACTGACTTTTTTTTTTTTTTTTTAAAAAAAGAAGTTTGTTACCTACAACTGAAACTATTTCTGTAAAATTTATTTAGATTAACATGAAAAATAACCTTTCATAACAGTTTAGGAGCATAAAACAATGAACAGTAATGGATACAGAAAGTCTTGTGAGTGTAACACATATATATATCCTAGTGTCATATGGAGTGGTTATTTAATTTATACTTCCTTACAGAATCTATTCGCCTGGACAAATAAGCTTTCCAAAGTAGTTTTCTTATCAGATTCCAAAGCAGCTATTCATACTATTATTTCAATTGACTGTCTTAAAATGGATACAATAAATGAAATTCATAATATGATTAAACATAAAAACATAAACGTAATGTAACCCATGGCATAATAGCCCAAATGGGTCTGAGCCTGCCAACCTGATTGCCGGCTTCACGTCCACATACACAAGGCAGAGTTGGGTGAACATCCAAGCAATACGGGGAGGAGATGTGGTCAGCATCTCAGCACCTCCAACTGCAAAGTTGGCTTTTTAAACCAGGATGCGCTACCTATCATAGCCCCACAATTTCTTCATAATGCTGAGTGGGCACCGGTCCTATCCCCAGGATTTCAAATCTGCAACTCCCAGCAGTGGGATCGGTTGCTGGTGCATTCCGTGGCAGAGAACCAAAGCACAGCAAAAAAAGTCAGGTGTGTACCAAATAAACTGCAAAGGCCGTGACAAATTTTGCAAGAAAAACTAAAACTTAAATAGCATTTTAGAAACATAAAAAACAGAGAAATAGACAAATCAGCAGCAGTGTACCATTTCTGATATGATAATCACGAAATAGAACAAGAAATCCATTTATTAAAAAGTGTTCATGGTTCAACAGCATTAACCACGTGGAAAAAGATATTTGTCAAGAAATATGAAGGAAAACTCTTCAATTTCGACACCACCTTTGAAGAGAACCCAAACTACAAGTACATCAAGATACAGAGATGCCCCTATCGATCCAAGGAGTTCACCAAATCAAAATTCAACAGTCGATATTAGCTGAGGATGTTAGGAAGGTCCTAATGAAACACATTCTAGGTAAACACTAGCAATATATGTAGCATTGAGTACTACTTGGAATATGCAGACAGAAGACTAACAAGAGCATGTAGAGAAAGTCATGTGAATGCTGCACATCAGATTTTATGGTGTGTCAATTGAGAAAAGGCTGCTTGCAACAAAATACACAGTTTCATATCCAACTGAAAATCCACTCACAGTATGCATCAAGGTGAAAGTAAAGGATTAATTTTCAAGAGTATACTTTCTGCAGTATAGCTTCAATAGTGTGTATGGTATTAAGTGCAGAGGATCTACCCAAAAGTTCGAAGACCCTGGCCTCCTTCATCCCGGGAGCGATGGATAACTCCGGGGTCTTTCCATAGGGCAATGCCTGATTTCTTAAAAAGCCGCCCCATTGACAACAATGTCAAGACGGGATGGAAGTGGATACGCCACTTACGCACGTCAACCCCACAGGGAAGACTACCGAAAACCTCGGTGGGGCCACCTGGTGATCTAGCACACCTTCTACTAGCTCTGCAGGCTAGTACCCAGGATTTATCAGGCAACCCTCTACCCCCTCCGGGCGGCTGTAGCCTGGCCGGAGGTACCCAATTTCCTGTGGGTGTCGGGAACACACTGTCCCCTCAAGTCCAACCCAATCCGAACAACTCCCCGACCAGAGGGGCTCGGCAGTTCAGTCCATGGTTCCTCTGGTAGCGTCAGAGGTACCACAGTGCTAAGGGTCCGCAGCGCCTGCACCACAGCAGCTGAAGGGGACAGATCTCCTCACTTACAGAGGTGTGTATGGTATGGTAACCGGTAATCTAATCTGGGAATTAGTATTTAATAATCACTCTATTACACCTACAAAGTCACATTTATTCCGTTCATGGAAAGAAAAATTCTTAAAGGATCATCATCTTGTTTTTCATGTCTATTGCTGCATCAGTTTAAATGATTCTGTAGCAGAATTAGGATGTTAATCCTATCGCATTATTCTTTTATATTGCCTTGGATACAGCCAAGCATTTTTGGTGAAATTAAAATAATAATTCTTAAATGATTCAAATAATCCCATGAGATTTCATTTTCAATTCTGCTTTACTCTTGTATTAGAATTGTATTTAACAAACAAATGTTTATATGACTATTTGCAGGCAATTCCCAGAGCTACTACTCAGAAACCATGCACTTGAATTAAGTTTCTTACACTTTGTGTCTTTATTATTTTATTTCTATCATTAATAAATAATATTCAACTCTGGAGGAAGTACTTTTAAATTCTCTAAGACTTGCAATGCCAAAATCAGATTTGAAAAACTATGGCCACAGAATACTTGGACAAACTCTTAAAATTGATTAAGCTAATTGGAGGAATTTAGTAAGTGATATCAAAATTAATTGAAAAAACTATTTGTAGTCGGTTTTTATCAATTCAACAAAAGATGAAATCCCATCATTAATAGATCCGGAATATACCAAATAAGTTGTAAGGATTGTGAAAAATGCTACATAGGTCAAACTAAATGAAACCTAACAACCAGAGTCTAAGAGCACTTTAAAAACATCAAAATGAAACAAGATCAACAATAGCATTTCATTTTTGGAACAAAAACCATGAAATTGACCCAAATCCAAAATTACTAAAAGGAGTGATAAAACTAACTGATAACGTGGGAGAGCCTTTAATAAGCAAAAATAAGGACAGAGTAATGTACTTTGAAATCTCACTACAAGATAAGTTGACAAAGAAGTTCATAGCTCCACCACAAGAGAGAAGAGAGCAGATGACAACAGACAATAATTGGACTTGCAAGGTGGATAGTGGGCTAACAGCTTCTAAAACTAGTCTCTTAATAATAGAAAAATGTAAATGACGGAGTGTTAAAACACTGACTACAAATAGTTTTTTCTTTTAAAACTGAATTTACTCTTACAATATTTCTCTCAAACTCACTTTGAGAAATAATTATTATTGTTCATTCAGTATTTTAACAGCATGTCAAAGGCATGAACAATGCATTGTTATTTCTTACAAATATTCCAGGTGGCATTAATTCATGAAGTTAAATCATATATTATTTTTACAGCGCATTGTGCAGAAAAACAGTTTCCTTCACTCTTATATCATGACGGTATTCTGGTCTTCAGTGTTTAAAATTAAATGATTTTGACACAACATAGAGCACCCCATAGGGGAGGGGATCCGTCCCCTTCAGCTGCCGTGGTGCGGGCGCTGCGGACCCTTAGCACTCGTGGTACCTCTGACGTTACTAGAGGAACTTCGGGCCGAACTGCCAAGCCCCTCCCATCGAGGAGTTGTTCGGATTGGGTTGGATTCGAGGGGGCAGTGTGCTCCCGACACCCATGAGGAATTGGGTACCTCCGGCCAGGCTACGGCTGCCCGGAGGGGGTAGAGGGTTGCCTAAAAAGTCCCAGGGACTAGCCTGCAGAGCTAGTAGAAGGTGTGCTAGACCACCAAGATTTTCAGTAGTCTTCCCTGCGGGGTTGACGCACATAAGTGGTGTATCCACTTCCATCCCGTCTTGACATTGTGCTCAGCGGGGGGGGGGGGGGGGGGGGGGGGATGGGGCTTTTTAAGAAATCAGGTATTGCCCTATGGAAAGAGCCCCGGAGTTATCCATCGCTCCCGGGTAGGAGGCCCGGGCCCTTGGTCCTACGGGTCAAAGACTAATAGGAGTATAACCTCTGCACTTAACTGGTCCTGGGAGGTAGAGGCCAGGGTCTTCGGACTTTCAGGTAGACCTCGTTGTTAACTTAACTGTTAACAGCATACAAAATAAGATTCACGTTTCTTACTGTGTTAAATTACTGCTTGACAGAGTTCAGTTGATATTTTTTATTTACCACTTGAGAGTAAGGGTTTAGTTCATTGAAAATTAGTAATAGATGGTAGAAGTGTTTATTTAGAATTTGAATGCATAACAGAACTGGATAAAATGATTGATAAACAAAGGAGCAATGGCTGAAAACATTCTTAATCTTTCGTCAGTTGTGGTTCATTTTATTATGACATTAGTTGTAGGACAGCATGGTGCTTACATTTTGTTTTCCAATAAATACGTTTTTCATAAAATGTTACTTCTTTTAAAGGACTCCGAACAATACTTCCTACCTTTCAATGATGTTCTCATTAACTTTTCAAACTGATATATTATCTCGCCTACCTATTGAGGTTCTGCAAAAGCTGAGACATGCTCAATAACTGATTACTCATTTTCAATGTTATGGTCCCCATTTTCCACAACTTTCACATCTGAATCTTCTAAATTATTACTGAATGCTTCATTCATATCTGAAAATTCAGAATGGAGCATTATGCTCATTTACGGATTATTCTATTCACTAAAAACTTACTCTTGGTAATAAAAAAATACCTATACTTGCAACAAACCTTAAATGTGAATAATACAAAACATATCCTTTGTACTCATGCAAAAAAATAATAAGGGAGGAAAAAAAAGTTAAGTGGTTGGTTGTAGGGGAGCATGGGACTAGGGTAAGTACACAAGTAAACAGTTATTACTTAATAGCCAATGAAT
This sequence comes from Mantis religiosa, assembly GCA_030765055.1. Taxonomy (NCBI): domain Eukaryota; kingdom Metazoa; phylum Arthropoda; class Insecta; order Mantodea; family Mantidae; genus Mantis; species Mantis religiosa. The sequence continues at coordinate 234,819,474 of CM060947.1, read as the reverse complement.
ATATGTGAGATTTTCATCAAAATCCCTTCCTGCATAATCTAAACAAAGAGATAGGCATGAGTCACGTTTATCAACTACACTATACTTTTCTTTTATAATTTCTAAAAAATGAAATGAGTGTTGTACTTAATCCTTGACCAATGACGAGTTAAAGATTAGATTACTCTTATGAATCTTAAGAAAGGTTTCCATTCTAAACACTTTAACCCTGTAGAAATTATGACTATAATTCTTGGAGCTTATATATTAATTAGTAATTTAGTCTGACATACAAAGCCAGAAGTTTATGCTTTCAGGATAAAGAAATGTACAATTATTTTATAGCAACATTAAATATATATTTCTGGTAAGTGATATTATTTGTTTGTGTTTTTAAAGCTTAACCTGGTTTTATGAAGCAAAGGAGAAAGGAAATGTTTAAGACGAATACAATAATTAAGATGATCTTGCAACATACATGCTGATAGCAGAAACGATATGCAACAATTCCTACTTAAAATTTCTACAGATCCTTTTAGAGTAGAAGAGCATTTAGTGGTTTCTATTGGGTCCATAAACACTGAATCACCAGCCAAACAAGGCAGGATATTAAGAAAGAACTCTGTGGTGCATTTTGTCAAAGTACCACAATCACATTCAAAATTATTGGGGTGAAATTTGCCTTGATGTCCACTGTAGTGCAAATCTGAGCAATCAAGCTGAAACTTGTGTTATAGGGGCATCAGTTCAATGCTCACTGATAAAATCATTACTCAAATGTTCTGCAGTGTTAGATACTCCAAATTTGACAATGTGAGATCATGCACAAAAATGTGGAATTGAATGGCTGGGTTGCAGTGACTTTATTGTCTTTGTCACCGGACAATGTGCTGTGAAAAAAGATGTTAAGAAAACCTGTCAGACATCGAGCAGCTGAATACACTATTGGATTGAGGCACATTAGTTATGCTAAGAATATGGGGAAAACCACCCATACATACATTTTGGATCCACAGGGAGGTAAGCTGTACATAACTGCATATTTTCTACGTAGTATAAAAAGACTTTCTGGGGACCCGTCTCCTTCAGCTGCCGTGGTGCAGGCGCTGTGGACCCCTAACACTCGTGGTATCTCTGACGTTACTAGAGGGACCTCGGGCTGAACATTCGAGCCCCTCCCTGATTGGGAGTTGTTCAGATTGGGTTGGACGAGGGAGCAGTGGTTTCCAATACCCGTGGGAGATCGGGTACATCTCCGGACGTGGTTGAGGGAAGCCATATATTCCCGTGTACTAGCCTGCATATCTAGTAGGTGTGCTAGATCACCAGGCGGCCCTACCGAGGTCTAATTGGTAGCCTTCCCCTTTGGAGTTGGCGCGCGTAAGTGGCATATCCACTTCCATCCTGTCTTGAGTCCACAGGACCAGATGGGGGAGGGGGGCTTGTTAGTCTCTAGGTCTTGCCCTATGGTAAGCCCACGGAGGCGCTGGGCGCCCTTTAGGGACAGCTCAGTAACTCCCTGGTCATTAGAGGGGAGGTCAGTCTTTATATATATATCCATCCTGTACTTAAGCAAACTGATCTAGTTTTAGTACTAAAAAACTATTTACTGTGTAAAATGTGCAAAATAGAAAAAAAAGCTAACTCCAGTTCAAAAATTATATACTAAGACACACTGTGTTTAGCCCGCCTCGGTAGCGTAGATGGTAGCATATCTGCCTCACATTCAAGAGGTCCCGTGTTCGAATCTCGGTCAGGGTGAGCTACATGGATAAGGTTTTTTTCCAGGGTTTTCCCTTATCCTTACAGACGAATGTCAGGTAGCTCTAAGCTCCATGGACCCTGGACACATTTGAGCATCATTTCACCCATTTCATTCACCGTCCGATATGACTTAACGTTGGAGGACGTAAAATTACAAAAACACTGTGTTTATGAAATGTGTAGTGTTTAAGGCCCGCTTTTACTACATACGGCACCGCAGGCGATGACACTGATGATACATGAGATGAAGATGGAGCACCGGTGGAATGAGATGGCGGGGGAAACTGGAGATCCCGGAGAAAACCCGCCCCAGTACCGTGTTGTCCACCACAAATCTCACTTTGCAGTCGCCTGGGATCGAACCCGGGCCGCCTTGGTGAGAGCCAAGCGGTCTAACCACTGAGGCACGGCGCGGCCCTACTGTGTTTATGTTGCAGCAAGGAAAACCAATGTCATAATTAACATAAGAACTCCAAAAAGATAATACACTATGCATGATTGGAGGAATTTAGTAACAATAACATCAAACTTAACCAAAAAAACTATTTGTATTCGGTTTATTGACACTTCATCATTTACGTTTTTATATTATCGAGGGACTAATTTCAGAAGCCATTGCCTCCATTTTCAACCTCCTTTTAGGTTGAAAATGGAGGCAATGGCTTCTGAACTAGTCCCTTAATAATATAAAAATATAAGTGACAAAGTGTCAATAAACTGACTATAATAGTCTTTTCAATTAAGATAATACATTACTTTGTTACCACACATTGGTACAGCCTGGATGTTTAGGCATATATAACAATAAAAAAATCTAATAAAAACATAAAATAGGCATGCTAACTTAAAAAGGTCAATCATAATATGAGGTACGTCCAGAAAGTAAGTTCTGTTTGATAGTAAAATTAAATTGTGTACAGATACAGAAAAATTATTTACTGCACAAAATTCTACAACTCTTAAACTACTTTTCCACATAACTGCCGAAATTTTGCAGGCATTTGTCATAGCGAGGCACAAGTTTTTGTATACCTTCTTCATAGGAGTTTGCCGCCTGTGTCTTCAACCAGTTGGAAACATTTTCTTTCAGCTCTTCGTCATTGTTGAAGTGTTGACCGCCAAGGAAAGATTTGAGATGCAAAAATAGATGAAAGTCGCTAGGAGCAAGGTCAGGGCTGTACGGAGGGTGGTCAAACACGTCCTAGCCAAATCCCTGTAAGATGTTTTTCGTCGCATTTGTAGTGTGTGATTGTGCATTGTCGTGAAGAAGCACAACACCTTTTGACATCGCAAATTTGCCGATAAATTTCAATTGGTTTCACTTTCCTAGCATTCAGAAAACGAATCACACATCTGATTTCATAAGCGGCGGGGTTTTCAATCAACACCGACATTGTAAACAAGCACAACAAAGCGTACATGGCTGACAGCGATCTCACAATGGCACATGTTTCTTCTGCTTGATACAGAGCGTCTACCGCGCATGTGCGGAACTGTGATCGCAGCGCTGCAGCGGAGATAAATTGAAACAGAACTTACTTTCTGGATGTCCCTTGTATATTTTAATAGCTCATATTTGGTTTAAAATCATACAAATTATATATTTTTACTCTCTCTCATTATCACGAGATATTACTGTAAATGTTGTGTAGATTCTGCTTGCATCAACTAATGATTTACACAAGTCAATGAATATCTAGCAGATGTGGCTAGTAGTTTAATTTTCCTATCACTTTTGGAAGCAAAAGCAGATTTGTATTTTGTTTTTAAATTTACGTCCTCCAATGTTAATTCAATCTGGTCTCTAATGGAAAAAAAAAAAAAAAAAAAAAAAAAAAAAAAAACAATGCTTCAGATTTGCCAGCAAAAGATGGAGAGGAAAATACTGCACATAACAATATGAGACAAGATATCAAATAAGACTATAAGAAAAAGAACAGGTATGACTGACGCAGCTGTACAGGCGGAAGAGCTGAAATGGAGATGGGCAGGGCATGTTGCCACAATGGACCTCAGTCAATGGATCCGAAGAACAACAATATGGGATCTGAGAATAGGATCAAGATTGATAGGGAGACCGAAGACACGATTTTCAGATGACTTTAGGAGGACAGCAGGAACATTATGGACGAGACAAGCTAAGAACAGACAAATGTGGAGAAAACTGGAAAGAGCACAGCCACCCTCAAATACCCCCCTCCTAGTTTCCAATAGAAGTGTCTGTGTTAGTGTCAGCACTAAGTTGAAGTGTAGTTGAAGGAGATGTAGGATCAATGTAAATTACAAAAATCAAACTGTGCAAGAACATAAGTTATAGAACATAGAATAAAAAACAATCTAACATAGATCAAGTACATGGTGAATAGAATATAGAACACTGTCATTACAATAGATAAGGAGGTACCAACAAGCAAGCACGAGGCTCATAGCAGCAACTCCCTGCCTTTGCATTTAGGGATGAAGTGGCTATTTATTATAATTCATTATAATGTTAAGTCATATTGGTCAATGAATGAAATGGGTAAAATGATGCTCAAATGAGCCCAGGGTGCATTGAGTCTTTGGGTTTCACAGGTTTTATATACACATTTTGAATGGGTGGAGCCAAATCCAGATTGGTCTGCTTTTTCATGATCGGTTCGGTAGTTGCATGGGCTGGGCCATGGTGAAGAGTGCTTTCAATGTTTATGGTTGAGGCCACTGACAGGGCGCAAACCTGCATTCTTCTCCAATCCAGTTTCCTATGTGTATTACTTAATGCTGGATGCCAAGCTTTGTTTGAGTGTTTGGTTTCTTCCTTCCTGTTGAACAAACCTGTTGTTCTATAAATTTAAATAGCTTTGTGACTTAAGCTTGCATACCACTGGACAGTGGAAGACAGAATAGCTATATCTCAATATTGTATAATTTTTCCCCTTGAGCTAATAAAGTGTGACTGAAAATGTTTCTTTTTGCTCAAGATGATGGTACCTCTTATGTTCCCTAATATGTATACAATACAGGATGATCCATTTGAAATGTCAGAAAAGTAAGACTTTATATTGTAACGCGAGCGCTGGAACACCCTGTGGAAGCAGCTGGGAGCGGAAGACAGGGGAGGTTCGTGTTAGCCACACCTCCCCCTCGTCTGTCTTATAGTGGTGACAGGCAGTGGTCGGGAGAAAAACATGACTGTGCCGTCTGTTTCTCTTACACCTGGTTCTCGATCATTCTTTTACTGGAACATTCCTGTGGACACTAGAAGGCGGCGATATTCCTATAAAAAGGGGCTGCCGGAGCGAAGTGAAGTCAGTCAGTCAGTTGGTTAGTGAGTGTGAGTGAGGAGACAATCGCAGTTCTTGGTGTAAGAGTTAGTCAGTGACGTGTTAATGAACGAGTAGATTGTGCAACGGAAGACTGTACGTAACTGGTATGTGCATCGGAGTTTATGTAATCTCGAGTACAAGTGAAATTGTAATGGACGAACTGGTGAATTGTAATTGTGTGCAGCAAGTAATTCTGTGTAATTGGCAAGTGTTAAACTGTAAGTCGGTGGAAATAAAGAACATTTTTGAGTGGTGAAATTGGACTTTTCATTTCACGAACCCACAAAGTCACAATATAAAAGAAACTATTCAACTTTATTGGTTGGATCTTTTAACCTGTGAAGCCCTACCTGCCGGACCCACTACACAGAAATATTGGAGAGCAAGAGAGCTAATGGCTTCATTGCCAAAGCCTAGGATTTGAAAACAACAAAACTTTATTGGTTGGTAATGGCATACATTTGTATAGGAAAGTCATGAGTTTTTTGTCCAGCATATTAGCACTCAACATGACTATTACGAATGCAGCACAGTACCCATGTTGCGCCACGTGGCCTCCAGCATTTCTGGAGTGATTTGCTGAAAGGCCGCTGTAATTTCCCTCCACAGGTCGGCTAGATTCTTTGGTCTTTTTGCATACACCATTGACTTGATGTAGCCCCACACAGCTACATGAGCAATCGTTGAATAGCTGATTTAATCAATTCCACACTATGAGAGCCCAATGTGGTGGAGTGCCATCCTACTGATAAATGATGGTGTCCAGTATCCCATTTTCTTGTAATTGAGGAATCACAAACTGCTTGATAATACCAAGTGTTTACGAACATTTTGTTTTGTCTCAAAAACTATTTGTAGTTGGTTTATTGATACTCATCACTTACTTTTTTATATTAATGAGAGACTAGTTTCAAAGGCATTTGCCTCCATTTTCAATCTCTTTGTTTTGTTTTGCTTTCTTTGCACAATAGCATTGTCGTGCCACTGGAAACATTTATTTGTTAACTGCCAACCTTTCAATTATATTAAAGAAAATTGCTCAGAAATATGTACATTAACACAAAGTGTTAATTTATGCCACTTTGTGCTAATTTATGCTTCACTGTCCCTACGCTTCTTTCAAGTTTGTACTTTGGATGTACATTAACTTCATAAATATAATGTTTTACTTTTCTGACATTTCTCCCTCCTCTCTGGGTGCCGTTTAATTAGTTGATGGTGAAGTTTGTGCTGTAGAGAGGTTGATATATGCACATGTTTCAGTGCTAGAGTATATTAGTGCTGTTATAATGCCATTCCTCTATGACAACAAACTGTTGTAGAGAAGTGAGGCAGGCCGCGCCGTGGCTCAGTGGTTAGACCACTTGGCTCTCACCAAGGTGGCCCGGGTTCGATCCCAGGCGACCAAAAAGTGAGATTTGTGGTGGACAACACGGCGCTGGGGAGGGTTTTCTCCGGGACCTCCGGTTTCCCCCGCCATCTCATTCCATCTTCATCTCATGTATCATCAGTGTCACCGCCTGCGGTGCTGTATGTAGTAAAAGCGGGCGTTAAACACTACACATTTCATTTAGAGAAGTGAGGCAGTGATTTATGGAGATTCCCTGCCGTTTATTGGGTTATAGAAAAACAGTTAATTTCATGGATACATTTATAAACACTATGCCTATTCTTGATAAAAACCAAAATTAAATACCCATTTTCTTAAAGAAATAATACTTGATATAAGAGAAAAGTCAGAAAAAGGTCCAAAGAAATCTTGGAGAATCAAGAATTTCATACATCTCAACCTGGAATAAAACTGAAGCTTTAAAACTAAAACACTGTTAGATAAATGTAGTTCAAGAATTGCAACCATATGATTATGTGACAATAACTTCTACAAATGGAATGTTAAATATTAATGATTACCTACTCTTTTGATCCATGTTTGACTTATTTTATGGAAGAAGCATGTTTCTTTTTTTAATGGTCAAGAAGAATTAATAAAATAATTTCCCTCATCATCTATGATAAAAGTATGTGGTTATTGTAAGTATAATTTTCATGTGAAATCTATGTACTTGAATTTAAAGGACTGTGAATTTCTGACTCCTGTCACCAAATAGCATGCTTGCTGATGCCAAGGAATTTGCATTATGCCAACCACACATCCTAAGAAAGTATCTGTATAATGGATACACATTATACATCCATTTAATCATCAATTCATCTACATGCATGAAATAAATAATTGACCAGTCTGAAAATATCCAGCTGTGATTTCGTAGAACAATTTGAACAAAATCAAATAGTTCAGATGCAGAACCACCTGCAGGTGAAGCACTTATATAAGCAGTTTAAAGTTGATAAACAGGAGCGTAAACAAGATTTGTCAATAAATTTCAAATTTACAACTTTGATTTTTATGGATAGCTTTTGGAAATGTACAATTTTTATACAAATTACTGCACTTGTAGAGCTGAAATTATTACGTTGGTGCATAAATTTGTAGCGCTTTTGTTTCGAGAGCTGGTACTCTAGTTACAATGGGTTTATTTATGGATTGTCATTTTTTATGTGAAGTTCAACAATTCTGCAGTTGGTTTACATAGCGCAGTTTTGTCATTTGATGATAGTGAGTGTAGGTGTGGACGCTAGAAAACGGATGTCAAGTGGACAACGTGGAACATTTCCAACATATTCTTCTCTTCAAATTCAACAGAGGGACGAAAGCAGCGGAGACAGTCAGAAACATTTGCGCTATGTATGCGGACAATGCCATTGGCGAGAGCACGGCAAAAATTATTTTGTTCTTTTTAAGGAGTTTTTTTTTTTAACATGAGTAACTCTCCTCGTTCAGGACGATGGACAGGATTTGGTGAAGATATTCTAAACGAAATCCGCATCAGTGTTCTCAATAACTGACAAAGGTGATGAACTGTGACCATTCCACCGTGGGACAACCTACAAGGTTACTTTCAGGATGAAGATGGACTACAAACGTGACAAAGCCACATGATTTCTACAAGTGAGGAATCGACAAATTACCCCAGCGTTGATAGATTGTTGTAAATAGTGAAGGCTAATATATTACTGATTAACATGTGTGTTAAGTGAAAGAGAATATATTGTTGAACATATTGTGCAACATCAGTCAACCACAGAACTGAGGATAGGGAAAAGTTCCCAGAAACTAGTCTTCATAAAAATGCTGGCAAGTGGAGAAAAGTGTATACAAGTTTGACTCATTTGCCTAATTTTAGCAACAATGGCATTCCACTTTCTGAAATACTTCTTTTTATTCTATATAATGTAATTATAGTTATTTCAAGTTAAACTTTTGTGGATTGTTCAACTGAACTTACTTTTTCGCTAGAGCTGAACTGTCAGTAAATTTCTCATTTCTAGCCTCTGAATGTTAGGAACTTTTAAAACAACTGGTATTTATACCTTTATGGACATTTCTATTTTCAGAAGCAAGCATTTGGTAGTATCCTGGATCCAAAAGTTAACTATAATGTATTTGATGTCCCCTCTAATTTTGATATGAAAAGTAGTGAAGAAGTTGGCTAATACACCAATTATTTTCTTTCACATCCTGCAATTGACATACACCTTTGTTTTATCTTTTAGGCATTGGGCAGATCACCTATCATGGTTCTCTATCGGATCCAAAGCTTCGGTTCCTCAGGCCCGACCTTAAAAAGCAATAGAGGAACAAGAAGTCTCTAACAACACGATAGTGGTACAATTAGGGAAGTTGAAGAAGTACAAATGAGATAGCAGAGGCTTAAAGAATTGCCAAATCTTTAAAGAATGAGTGTCTGTGTTCGTTTTAAAATTCTTCTCTAACCATGATCTCAAGAGAAAATAAACATGAAAAAAATTTTACATCTAAAAATAAGAATATCTTGGAAATGATAAACGTTACAAAATATTTTAGTAATATAAATATGTGTTTTAACAATATTTACGTGTTTTTTAAAATGTAAAAATATCAACTCTGAGGTTAAATTACTCCTATGACGACCTTACAAGCATTTACATGTGATATAGTAGATTTAGAACTGCAAGCCCTTTCAACATATGAGATACTCTTTAAGACTTCTAGAAAATAAAAACTGGATAAAACACTATAGATCTACCTTCAGTTTGAAAACTCAATTAGGCTTCATACATAAAAGTTAAAAACTAAGAAATGTTATAGATTACCCATCCAAAATAGAACTTATCATTCCTCTTAATAACCTACTGAACATCATTGAATTAGAATACAACGTTGATGTAATTGCAGCTTTTAAAACGTAAGAAAATTCATCTATATAAGCTAAGCATAAAGCTTAGAAACCATAATGTAAGATTTACAGATGATGAATGAACTCATATCTATACAGATGGCTCTCTTTACAACCAAGAACATAGAACACGAGTTAGATGTAAATTCATTTCTTTCTAAAAGCATGTTGAAAATTATTTCACTGATGGAGACGGTAGACTCAGACTGAAAAACTCAATGCCAGAGCCGGGATTTGTGGAAGAACAATTAATCTGATGGGAAACTGAAGCAATTTATACTTCCTTACAAAATTATTTGCTTGGACAATTAAGCTTTCCAACACAGGTTTCTTATTCTTAATGAATATGGACTATGGACAAAATTATACAAGTTTTCTTACCATATTTCAAATTAACTATTCAAGCTGTTACTTCAACTGACTGCTCTAAAATGAAAAGAAGATAATATGATTAAGTATCTCCAAAATTATCTACCTAGAAACATACAAGTCAGTTGGAGAACTTAATGTCAAGCTGGCATGTTGACCATGGTAGCTCAAGGGTTAAGAGCAACTGGATGGAGCCCGGGAGATCCGTGGTTCAAATCCCAGCCAAGGCAATGAACAATTTTTCAGTCTGACTCTATCTATCCATACCTAGAAAATCATCTATTGCAATGTTCAGATTAATCACAGGTCATAATTGTCTTGAGTGAATATTTGCTCAAGAGTGGATTAACGACTTCCCAACAGTGCTGCTTATGTGGTAAAGATAACGTAATAAACACTGCCTCACTGTATGCGAAATTCACAAAATTCTAAAAGATTTAATCTCTAAATACTGGGAAGCAAGAAGAGTGATTTTACTATCAAATTCTGAGCATTAGACATATTTTTTTGTTTATAAGTGTTGTCTAGCCCTTATGGTTTACTATTGATAAATTGTACAGCTATTCCAAATGAAGAGCACTTCACAGGATTTAGCAACAATTCAAGATATATATTAATGTGTGTTTGGAGGAATTTAATAACAGTGAATGTCCAAATTAATATATCAAATTATTTATAGTCAGTTTCTCACACTACCTTACTTTCATTTGGATTTTTTAGGGACTAGTTTTGGGAGCTGTTGCTTGGTCGGGCCTTCAAGGTTGAAAATAGAAGCAGCAGCTCCCAAAATCAAAATGTAAGTCATGAAGTATAAAAGGCCAACTACAACTACTTTATTTATTACCTTAATTATGTGGCATTTTAGTTATACTCATTAAAGAGTGATTTTTGAGAAATTAACAAATAAAAAACATTTTTACATGCGAAGTGCAATTAGGGATGCTAAGATTTTCTTAAAAATACTCATCACATTCTTGAAAGATGACGAACTTAAATATCAAGTTGGGTACTTGCACATTTTGTCTTTGACTGTTCAGAGAAATACACATAGTCTTTTGAAAGTAATGAGTCGGTAATTCAAAAACAAACATCACGTAGTCTCTTTTCTAAAAATGGTTTTATTTAAATTTATAAAACCTAAAACATGTATTTTTGATGAAATATACATATCAAAATTTTGGCTGGAATACAACTTACATATGTAAGCAATAGCAAAAGTTAGCAATCATTTCATCAGTAGGCACATTAACTGATCTTCAAAACCTGCATATTCCAAACCACTTGGCTTTTGGTTGCTAGGTTACATTAAAGAACAAATTTTAATGGTGTGTGTTTGGAGGAATTTAGTAACAGTGACGTCAAAATTAATATAAAAATTATTTGTGGTTGGTTTATTGACACTCGTAACTTACTTTTTCATATATTTATGAGAGACTAGTTTCAAAGGCCCTGGCCTCCATTTTCAATCTCTTCCCAACTAGCCATAAATATATGAAAAAGTAAGTGACGAGTGTCAATAAACCAACCACAAATAATTTTTATATTAAATTTTAATGGATTTAAATGAACTTAGTAAACAAATATTTGTGCAGTGGTAACAGATTCTCACCGAATATACCAGCCCAAATGTAGAAACCCCATCGGACTTGGAATGGCGCCTCTCACATCCAATATGGATTTACCGTGTTCCAGTAATGAATGTTGTAGCGATTTACATGGCCTGTATTGTAAACATCAGTTGCCAAGAGATGTGGATCTTGCTCTGTTTGTTTTTTGATCAACCTTGCTAATGCCACTATCTGTCCATGACTTGGCTGCAGTAACTCCTGGTATAATTGGAAGATAAGGATGAAACTTTGCATGATGTAGTATTCTCCGCACAAATATTAGCTAATATTGAAATGCTGTGAATGTCCCTCATACTACAATGCGGATACTGAATGGCATTGTCAGTTACCTGTTCCATCATTGCTTGATCACAGAAAGGGCACTCTCTTCATGGATATGGTGACTTGTGCATTGTTCTGATTCCAGAAGGCAGTTTGTAACTCGCACAAACATATGATCTGTAGGAAGTGTTCTCTGCAGAAACTTCTATTGGTATAGACAACATACCTCTGATGTATTTTACTATGCTTCCTGTATACCAACAAATGTCAGAATACTTTCTACTTGAAAACACAATGCCACTAAGCACAACGGGCTGGAACGTATTAACAGAAAAATCTAATTTCAATGCATTTGGAAAGAACTCAAGATTTGATAGAATGTTCTCAAAACTTAAACAGGAATAAAACCTCACCTATTAAATGTGTGATTTGAGCTTCCAACCTTCAACATGACTTACCGGCATGTTAGCCATTGCACTACTACAGTACAGGGTTACCAATCTGCAGGATAAGGAGATTCACTCGGTGCATACATATGTATTATATAACCTGATAACCATAGGCTTAATATTTAAACAGACTCATTTTTGTAAATGACTGCTGACTTGAGCAGTGAGAGTCACCATGCAAATTGCAGCTCAAGGTCACAACATATCAGAATTTCCCTAGCTTTGATAAGAGGATCTACTGTTGCTTGGCTAGGCACTATATCTTGATACAAAGTTTTGGTTAGTGTTCCAGTACAGCACAGACTGTATCAAGAAGAGCATCTTTGTTGTTTAAGTTAGATAAAGAAGAGCTACAATATGAATTTTAAATTAGAGGTTTTGTGCAAGGCAAAATGTAACTTACTCTGATGAAATTTGGTGTTTCTTAATGTGTGACGGTGAAAAGATGAGGAAAAGTTTAAGAATGTTGACATGTAAGGTAAATATTGAATCAAAGATCAGGAAATATAATCAAATTGGTATGCTTGTCATTTGATTTGTACAGAAGAAACAAATTAAGGATTTCCAAAATGTTCTGGATATTCTATAATTGTATTAATTATTTAAGTAACTTTTCTTCTGAATATCTTCTAAAGCATTACTGTCATCTTATTACATGAGGCCATCTTATATTTGGTCCAATTTGGTAGTCAAGGATGCCTTGATCCATAACCGCTAATCAACTTTACGAAAACATACTTAGCAAAAAAGACTCTTGGCAACTGCATGTGTTTCCATTCTCAATTTTGTATATGCCTTCAATAGTTTCATTTACTTAAAGAACCACATATTTTTTTTAAATCATTGTTTTGTGATTGCCCCCATAGCGTCATGTGGTAGCACATCTGCCTCTGGCATGTGGGACCCAGTTTAATCCCTGGTACCAATGTGGGGTTTTTCTCCACTAGGAGGTCTGGTCTAGAGTGCACTTAGCCTTGTATAGTTTTTTCCAATACATGACCCTCTGCCTCACTTCTCTGTCAAGGGTAGCGTTACTTTGAGGTGTGGGTTTCTGTAGGAAATAGTGGAAGCAGAAGACTGGCTACATTGCCTTTCGCCTGTTTATGAGGATCACCTTTTATTGGCAAATGATTACAACCTAGCGGCAAAGGAGAGCAATTCCCTTTAAAATTTGTCACGTTTTGGCAAAAAGTATAATGCCAATTGAACAGCTATCCTGATGCAAAGGCAGCAGGTCAAATAGTCAACTTAAGGTCGCAGAGTTGCCGCACTGACCCCTACCAAGCCCTGAATGCACTCATCCATGGCCTTGGCTACGGCTGGGTGAAAAGTGTACCCTCAGCATAGGGGAGATGCTGTACATATATCTTACATTGTATTTCAAAGGTGAACTTACATTTAGATGAAAAATATGCCATTAGTTGATTCTACACTAATTATATCTGAATGCACAAAATTCATTTTCCATGCTGTTACTATTGAAGAATTCACTGCTTTCCATTTTCATATTCTATTACATCTGAGCTAGCCTTAAATATAAGGGGCATTAAAAAGAAACGAGCCGGAGTCTGGTATTCACAAACCGGCGACAAAATGGTAATATTGTGGCATGTGTAACAAAGTGTTGTTTCGATCACAGCGTGTAAGTTCACAGTCTATCACTAGAGGGCACGCATGCACTTCACATGACTATACAAAGCTAGCAGCAGCATGCATCAATCATCCAACACTGCCAGTCGCATTGCAAACAGTGAAATGGAGGTGTCAAAGTAAGAGCAAAGAGTTGTTTGTTTTCTGACAGCAGGAGTAGGGGGAACGGACATTCATCAACAAATGTCACAAGTGTATGGTTAACATTACATGTCCCTTGTAAGGGTCAAGGCGTAGTACAAGCGCTTCAGGGAAGGACGGGTGTCGTTTGCCAATGGTGCACAGTCTGGAGCACCACACTGCATTACCAATGACATCGTCCAGCTGGTTGATGCATTCATTACCCAGGACTGCCGAGTGACAGTGTAAGCCATAGCCACTGAGGTTGGATTGAGCATCGGAAGTGTTCTCACCATCATGAAGGAGCGACTGTTCTTGCACAAAGTGTGTGCCCAATGGGTGCCGCACAGTCTTCAACCACACCAGGAAGCATGTCGAATGGCCCACTGTCTTGGTCATCTGCAGCACTATGCTAGGGAAGGGAATGAGTTCCTGGCATGAGTGGTGCTGGAGATGAGTCATGGTGTCATCACTTCAAACCAGAATCAAAACGACAAAGTTTCCAGTGGAAGCATCCAGGGTCACCACCACCAAAAAAAGCCAAGGCCATCCACACAAGTGCAGGAAAGATAATGCTGACGTTCTTCTTTGACCGATGGCCCGCTTCTGATACACTTCCTGCAGCACAGGACAACAGTGAATGCCCAGCATTACTCGCAATACTTGACCAACCTTCGCCAAGCGATCAAATCAAAACAACCAGACAATCTTACCCATGGGATCAAGCTGCTCCATGACAATGCAAAGCTTCATACGGCCAACAGTCACGGCACTCCTGCAGAAATTCAAATGGGAGATTCCCGGCCACCCTCCATACAGTCCAGAACTCTCTCCCTGTGATTACGTCATTTTTGTTACCCTTAAAAAGGCTCTGAGTGGCAAACGATTCACCTCGGATGACAACGTCCAGCTGTTGGTGTGGAATTGGCTCACATTGTAGCCCCAGGACGTTTATGAGACAGCCATTCACCGCCTTGTGTCACAGTGGGACAAGTGTCTCAACAGCCAGGGACAATACTTCTAACATACAGGTACTGGTTTCTGTAATTATGTCTCCAGCTTGTTTTTGAACTCGCCTTATATTTAAGTGCATCTTTTTCTTTTCTTGTTTAAGTTTTCATGTTCAATTTATTATAGAGTAACTTAAATAACCTATAAATTCAAGATCAAGTTGAAGTTAGCTTCCTGTTCTCCATTGACTGTATGGCATATTCACCTTTCTGTTCTGTTCCTGTATTGCTTTTCATTCTACCAAGCAACTAAGCTTAAGTTCCTCTAGTGAATCATAGAGAAAAATATATAAATAAATCACTTGTCACAAACAACTATTGTAAAAACAAATAAAATATTTAGCAAATAACAAGCTCTAGCACCTGTGAAATCAACAAAGCACCAAACCCAAGAAAATGGAGAGGCACTGATAAACTTCTTGGCTAACACCTGCAACCCTCTGCAGATATTGTTAACACTGCTGTAGTGTTATGGCAAACTGGCAGTGATATGAATAGTACATCAAACTTAAGGAAACAGCAAAGTGGGTAGTCTGGCAAAATAACATTTTACTGGGCATAGTCTGAACATTCAACTTCATCAAATATACAACCTCAATTAGAAGTTTGTAAAAAAGATGTCTGGAGCAGGGAATAAAATTGAAAACTATAGTTCAAAAGAAATTGCCTTTGTATGAAATATTTATATTTGTGGCTAGCTTCATTTTCTACGTAACATACAATGAACTTTATGGAAATTGGATTTACTCATGAACCCATTATTATTGCATAAAATGAAAAAAGGAGAACATCCTTAATATGATAGTGGTGAAATGGGTACTTTGAATATATATCAATTGGATATAAATTTAATAAGGCCAATGATGAATTAATAAATTCATTATATAAAGAAGGTTTAAAGGGCTTATAGTGACTAATAGTATATAACTAATATTCAAAAAAATACAGAACATATTAGTTATTACAGCAATAAAATTTAATTATTTCAGTCGTTTCAAACAATTAAAGGGTACTTAACGAAACCATCATAAAGATGTGCTTGGTCTGCTAAAGATAAAAGCTTACGTACGTTAAAGTAGGAAAACTGATACCTTCAAGGGATCTTTAAACAATGAAGGAAGGAACGAAGGAAGGAAGAAAGAAAGAAATGAAGGGAGAGAGGGAGGAAAGGAAAGATAAAAGGCTCATGATGATCGCTTACATGACATCATCAGGTCCACCTCAAAACCCTGAACATTTAATCATTTTCTAGCTTAAGTTTGGCAATAGGAAGGTTATCCAAATAATATAAGTATATAAGCTGGGTTAAACTACCAATCTGGAGGTTCTTTCTTTGAAATTCCTGATTATTTAAAATACAAGAAAGGCATTTTGACTGTATCTTAATGCTATTTGGAATGCAGAACTTCTTAAAAGTCATTTGAACTTGAACATAGTGAAGCAAACAATTAAATTAAAGAAAATGAATAAACATTATGCATTTGTATTGCTTCATTTACTGAATTATTGGCAGAACATGTCTCAAGGACCTATTGTCCACCCTTTCGAGTAATTGGTGATTCCCTGATCTTATGACCTGTGAATTTGTAGTAGCATCTGGTATGTGGCTGGTGAATTTATAGGTACAGCCATCCTCTGCTGCCATTTCAAGGATCATAATTAAATGCTGAAAACTTCTGATATGGGGGGGGGGGGGGGGGCAACAACAAAATAATTGGAATTTCTGGAGGAAAGGCATGGAATAAGGTTATTTCACTATAGCAGCACGTGATACGTTGTTTCAAAGACATTTCCACTATAACAGAACTTTCTTTGAGAATCACATTGACAACTCATTCAAGAAATATGAATAGATGCTACATTGTTATAAAAAGTTTGATTACAAGTACCAGAGAAGGAGCATAATACCAACATCCTGTGGATCAGATTAGCACGGCTGTTAAACCTGCATCTCTGGTAGCGACTCTGAGAAGATGTAAGAAATATGCCACACAGGCAGTAACTAATGAAATGAGTTTCAAGTCCTCTCCAAGGCCTTACATTTTTCACTTCCAATTCAGTTTTCCAAATTTATTCTACACTTGGCCAAAGTTAAAAGTACAGTCAATATAAATTATGGAAGACATAGAATTTGATTGTGCTGAGCACTGGCCAGTAATGCTGCTGCTTGATGTTGCCGTGGAGCCAAGTTAAAAGCAGATATCAGGATGAAGCTCTATGACTCAAGTAAATGCAATTTAGCATGCTTTCCTAAATCAACAAATAATCTGAAAGTCTCATTTTGATGACAAAACTTGAGCAGGCCATGCATAGAAAACTGCTTGACAAAGTTGCTTCATATAAAAAGATTTTTTTAAAAAAATCCCTCTTTTGATGATGCAATACTTCCTATTGTGACATGACAAAGGAGGCAGATTGAATTCAAAAGCCATCTTAAAAGCACTATTGCTGAAAAAAATGTCCAAATGCATAGCAGCTAACAAAAGCAGCTGATTTTGCTCTGCAAACTTCAAATTAAAAAGCTCTTCTTGAACACATATCCTTTACTGAGTCACCAGTACCTTTTACGAGTGCAAATTATATTTGTATCAGCAGTTTCACAATGTAAATTCAGTGTCATAACCGAATAATGCCACAAAACAGAGCATACTTCTTATCGAGTTCTGCAGTGAACAGCTGCACCAGTCCCTGCCATAATGATTTATTATCTAGGTCTAATAATGTACCTAATTGCAGCATTGCTAGCCACTTTTGACACACAATATGGCAAGAATAAATATGGGTCTTATTACAGTACAAGTGCATCCAGGCAATGTCAAGATAACACAATGGCTGAACATCCTTGGTTTACGTCCCAGTTTGCTCAAGATCTTCACAAGCTTTTCAACTTCCAAAGGTATGTAGTTTTGTTGTATACAAAACTGGTACTAAAATATTTGATGCACAATATTTTAGCAAAAAATGAAATTGGTCTTACTGGAATAGGAAAACACATGCAGTATTTACTAGGTAGTGATAATTATTTCTTTATCAAATTTCCAACTTAATTTTATGATAAAACATAAATAAAAAAGATTAACAAACATTATATAACTAAAATATAAACAATTTTATACAAAACATAAATAAGTATCCATAGTTAAGCAAAAGAATAGAAAAAGATGTTTTGTTTTTACTAAAGCTGAATATATTGGGAACAACAAAGCCCAATACAAGCATAACTCAAAATTAAACATATTCAATTACTCAAAATATTTATGAGTTTTTTCAATGTGGGAGCACAAATGATAAAAGCTGCTTTCCAACATAAATATCATGCATTTCAAACTTAATGGCAGTAGTTTTAGATTTTCAATAAAACTTGTTCTCTGAAAATTCTCACATTAAATAGCAAATTTAATTTTGCAAACATCCTATCATTAAACACACAATGTTATACAAATTTGCTTCACTACTGAGCAAGGTTAACAGCTACGTCCATCAGGAGCAGAGTATATAAAAATGGAATTCACAACTCTCTTAGAAAGGTGCACCATCAAAAATGACAATATATAGCATGCAAACATTTCCAGTAAAAAGTTTTCTGTATGTGAATGTCCATAGCCCTAAACAGCACATCCCACAGCAATGACCAAGTACCCTGGAGGTGGAATTGAATATCAAAAGGGCCTAGAAGAGCTGTACCTCAGGAAAGCCCTTGAGGCACAAAGGAAAACATGTCTATGTCATCTGGATGGGGAGAAGGAGTTAATGAGGAAGCCTCCCTTTGTTGCAAAGGCTCCTCTTCCACCACCAATTGCTCCGAGTAGTAATGCGGTGTGCTAAGATAATCTATGAGCCGGCGTGGCAGAGGCAGAGTGGATATCAGATCTCGACGAACTAACTTCAAGATGACAAACCTGAAAAAAATTAAGCCACATTAGACTTTTTTTTTTTTAAACCAAAGAAATGTTACAACTTCTTAAATTGTCTTTTCTTGACTTCTTTGCTTTTACTTTGTTTTTAAGATTTTGTGCCATTGTAATTTTGCACAAGAAGCACATAATTTATGTTACCAATAAGAGAAACATCCTAAGAAATGGTTCCGGACCTCAAGATTGGTTTAGGATACAAAGGTAGCCAAAAGCATGATTGCTCCAGTACAAATTTTCTCATAGAACTAAATTGTATGAAAGTAGCTTCACATATGCTGGTCTACATTTATTCAATAAACTACCACAGAGTATACAGAATATTGAGTCCAAAGCAAAATTCAAAAAGGCTCTGTTTAATTTCTTAATGGAGAGAAACTTTTATAGTGTAGAGGATTTCCCAAATCATGAAATAGAGTAAACTCCACATTTGTGAACAATTACTTTTATATAACATTTCTCTATGGTCTTTATATATTTTGTTTTTATTTCCTTTTCTACTTCAGACATTTGTTGGATCCTGTATCTGTTACAGTTTTTAGTCTTATGTAACTTTTTATATTTATCTTTGTATCTTGAACTGATGTTCCTATAACATATGTATTATGTTCCAAAGGATGAAATAAATATAATACAACAGGGGCGGCTTCTGAGGTAGTGCCACTGTGCCATGGCACCATCTGTATGAAAACGAAAGAAAGGGAAGTGTATAGGAATTGTGCAAAAAAGATTGTTTTCTGGAACCGTCTACGCTCATAAGCGCCTGTGTTAAGGGTTAGGATGTCTGCTTATACACGACTTCTTATGGGTGAAGGTGGTGCCGAGATTTATCTGGCGCATAACTTACACTTTATCCGCTGGAGTGTAGTAAAGCACGGGACTTAAGATAACTGTCTCCCTGTCACGAAATCGTACACAAATGCTTTGTATCACATTCTCCATGAACTGTATTATCGAACTTTTACTGTACACATTACACCTGTGCGTAACAAGAGTACGTATGTAATAAATATTGTGACTGTGGGTTCGTGGAATAAAAAGTCCAATTACACCACTCCAAAATGTTCTTTATTTCCACCGACTTACAGTTTAACACTTGCCAATTACACAGTATTACGTGCTGCACACAATTACAATTCACCAGTTCGTCCATTACAACTTCACTTGTCCTCGCGATTACATAAACTCCGATACACATACACAGTTCGTACAGTCTTCCGTTGCACAATCCTTTCGTTCATTAACACGTCACTGACTAACTCTTACACCAAGAACTGCGACTGTCTCCTCACTCACTGACAAAACCAACTCACTGACTGACTAAACCAAAACCAACTCAACTCTGTCCGTCTGTAGCCCTCTTTATAGGCATCTCGCCGTTTTCTCGACGTTTCCAGATGATGAACGATCCCGTAATTTCTGGAACACAGGTGAAGGAGAAACAGACCGCACAATTATGCTTCTTTCCCCAGTCGTCCCTGTCACCACTATAAGACAAACGAGGCGAGGGCGTGGCTAACCGAACCTTCCCTGTCTCCCGCTTTCAGCTGCTTCACAGGGTGTTCCAGCGCTCCCGTTACACTGCTCCCTCCTCAAAGCTGTTCGCCCCGAACAGCCCCATCGTAGCGTGCGAGGCGGTCCAGGTGTACCACCAGCATCTGCTCGGAGTCTCAGCCAGAAGTAGCGCTGCCGTAGTTTGTGAATCATTCGGTTCGCTCCCAGGTGTCCTCCTGAAGTACCGGCGTGCACTTCCTCCAAGACTTCCGGGACCTTACTCCGGGGAAGTACCAACTTTCCTCTCTGCGCCTTCCCATCGGGTGACTCCCATACCCGGAACAGCACGCCCACTCTGGTCTTCAACGAGTCCCATTGGGCCCAGTACGACTTGTAGGTGGCGCTCCTCGGTGCGATGTCCTCCCAGGTTGGTCTCGTCCCTGCATCCACTTCCTTCAAGAGTGGCCCCAAGTCTGCGTCCGCCAGCTGCTCCCTCCTCAGGCCTGCGCTATCCCAGCCTTCAGCAGGCACTGCCACAACTACTCGGACTGCTGCGGCACGCTCCTTCTCTTCCACTCTTGTGCGCTCATGGTCGTCCTGGATCTGCGATAGGACACCTCCAATGCAATGGTCACTAGCGTCGGTGTCCACAATGAAGGCGCCACCCGGTTGTGGGAAACCCAAAGTTGGAGCACTGCACAGGGTCTCCTTCGGGTGCTGGAAAGCGTCTTCAGCGTCCTCCGTCCACACATAAGGCCGGTTTTCCTCCGTCAGGCGGGTGAGGGGTTTTGCGATGTTGTCGGCCTTTTCCTCTAAATCATTAAGGCGGTCGTCTACTTGACCCTTCCGTTTGCCCAGGTTCGCGACGTCATCCCTCACGCCGGCCAACCGTTCCTCAAACTTGGCGGCGAGAGCCTCGTTCGCCACCTTCATTTCGGTAGCCAGACCGTCATTCGCTGCTCTCATTTCCGTGGTTAACTCGGCCTTCATTTGTTCCATCTTCTCGGTGATGTTGCCCCTAGCCGTCCTGATTAGTTTCAGTTCCGCGGCCAGGTTATTTCTAGTCTCCAGCATCTCTGTTAATTCGGCCCGCATTTCTTCCATCTTCCTGGTGATGTTGTCTTTAGCCGTCTTCATTTCCTCCAGTTCCGCTAAAATCTTTTCTAATGCTGCCTCCATCGTTGTAATGCTCGGTGATGTTATCTTCCCGCTTCCTGACACCAGTGTGACTTTGTGGGTTCGTGGAATAAAAAGTCCAATTACACCACTCCAAAATGTTCTTTATTTCCACCGACTTACAGTTTAACACTTGCCAATTACACAGTATTACGTGCTGCACACAATTACAATTCACCAGTTCGTCCGTTACAACTTCACTTGTCCTCGCGATTACATAAACTCCGATACACATACACAGTTCGTACAGTCTTCCGTTGCACAATCCTTTCGTTCATTAACACGTCACTGACTAACTCTTACACCAAGAACTGCGACTGTCTCCTCACTCACTGACAAAACCAACTCACTGACTGACTAAACCAAAACCAACTCAACTCTGTCCGTCTGTAGCCCTCTTTATAGGCATCTCGCCGTTTTCTCGACGTTTCCAGATGATGAACGATCCCGTAATTTCTGGAACACAGGTGAAGGAGAAACAGACCGCACAATTATGCTTCTTTCCCCAGTCGTCCCTGTCACCACTATAAGACAAACGAGGCGAGGGCGTGGCTAACCGAACCTTCCCTGTCTCCCGCTTTCAGCTGCTTCACAGGGTGTTCCAGCGCTCCCGTTACAATATCTATTTCCGTTTCCCTGTACGTTCTGTTTGGTACAGTATATTATAAAATAGGATGGATTATAGATAAGATTACCTAAATCGTTCAAAATTGGTACATACATTTATATTTTCACAACGTTTATTTATATATTATTATTTATTTATTATTTATTCATTCATTTCTTCATTTATTTCTTTATTTCTTCATTTATTTATTTATTATTTATTTATAGCACCGTCAATACAATGCCCCACCGGCCACCCTTGCAATACAATATAATACAATACAAATAGGAACAGAAATTAGAACCATTATCAACAGTAATGTATCACTTACTTATGACTGACAATGATTTGATTTGATTTATTGATTCATCCATTAAAACATGTACATGTTATAGGACAAATCAAATTAAAAACTAAGTACAATTAAGTTAATTAGGAGTCGATTAATAACACAAAACAACACTCACTTTTGTGTTATTAATCGACTCCTAATTAACTTAATTTATACAACAACACTGTTTTCAACACTTCCATAAAAGGATTTACTAAGTACAATATTTACAATTAAGGTAGCTAACTATATATTTAAAAATTTAAAAATTCATCCACGCTGTAGAAGCTATTTGGCTCTAAGGAAGTTTAATAACAATTTCTTAAATTGATGTAGTGATTCAATCTTTTTTATAGATTCAGGTAGCTTAATGTAAAGACGTAAGCCAGCATATGTGAAACTATTTTCATACATCTTTGTCTTGTGTGACTTCACAAATAAATTATTCTTTATTAATTTATAGATGAGTCATATTTATTACACATCTATAAATTAATAATTATTTCGCTTCACTGTGGTGTTCCAATACAGTTAAATCTCGATAAATTATTCTTTGTTCTAGTGTTGTGTATATGAATTTCAGAATTTGTTTTGAATAAACTTAGGCTTGCTTTCATATGTACAAGAGTTTCATATATGTATATACTTGGCAGTGGTAAGATACCTAATTTACTGAAATATGCTTTACAACTGGTTGTGCTATGATTCTAATTATTTTCTTTTGGTATCCGAATACTTTTAATACTGTCTTTAGAATTTCCGCAAAATATTATACCATACGCCAACAAACTGTGAATATATGAAAAGTACACTACTCTCCGAACTTTCAAGCTCGACATGCCTTTAATTGCCCTGATTAAGAAACACATTTTACTAATGTGTGTTTGGAGGAATTTAGTAACAGTGACGTCAAAATTAATATAAAAATTGTGGTTGGTTTACATTTTACTAAGTTTTTTCGTCAATGTCTCTATGTGAGTTTCCCAACTTAAATTTTCATCTAGTATTAGTCCCAGAAATTTGATAGTTTTTACATAATGTATTTGGTCTTGTCCCAGGATTAATTTTGGATACAATTGACTTCCACTCATTTTATTATAGAAGCTTAGGGCTGCTGTTTTCTCCTTACTCAATATTAACATGTTGGCACTAAACCATTTTTGAATACATTTTAGACTATTTTCAATATGTACATCTGCCCCTTCCTTAACACCTTTGATAAAAATATTTGTATCATCTTCAAAAAGTGTAACATTTATATCTGTTCTGTTTTCTACATTATCTGCCAAATCATGATAGTTTTATTTTCTCTACAATATCTATAATAAACTAAAAGTATTGCATTCCACCCAAAAATTTGACTCCAAGATTAAAAAATACAATTTGAGACTTTCAGAATTAACAAACTCCCAGGAAAATTGCAGTATACCAGCGCCATGCTTACTTTATGTGGTGATGTAAACAAAGCAGGCCAGTGAATGTGAGTGGAGGGCAAAGTTGTGTTATTGTATCCACCATGTGGCAAACATATGCGCTGTCAACGAACTTCTATGAAAAGTTTTGCTTTGCTGTTTTCAATGTTTGAGTAGCTTATGTGATAGAACTTTTACGGTAACATTAGTGTGTAGAGTGTAGTATATTTCTTCTTTTGTACATTAAAAGGTGACTGAATGCTTACAACAATTGCAGGGAGAATGCTCAAATATTTGATTTTTTCACATAATCCTTATTTATAAATTGAAGGTTAAGGCATTGAGTCTTTCTGCAGAATAACAGTGCTAAATAACTGCATGAAGTCACTTTCAAAATGATTTGAAAGTTCTACTTAAAAAAAATGTACCTAATTGAAATATGACAATGGAAGAACTTTCCTTAGATAATTCCTGCACCATAATATATCTTCACCATCGACAATTATATTTTTCTGCTTCAGGTCACAAACTCAAAACCTATGTTGCGAAGAATGGTGTAAAAGCTTGTTTTTCTAAAGCTCGACAAATCAGGATTATTGTTTACTACTTGAAGCACTTTTGTAATTGTTGATGGCTTGTTTCTTTCAAAAAAGTTATACACCTTGCAACGAATAGCACTTTTAACAAATTCATCAAATTCACCTTCCACAACTGGCTTCTTTCTTTTTTCAATGTTTTCCTGGAGTGGAAACCTGGCCTGTTTTCACAGCTTCACTTAGAGCAGCACTGACACTTGAAACACCGGTTAATTCTACTGACAAATTAACATCTTCCTCCATTGCTTAAGTTGAGCATTTTTTTCACACAACTTGCAAAACACATTCAGTATAATTTGTTTTTCACCACTTTTTAAGTTTCCCTCTGCGATGTTTTTATATTGCACAGAAGCAGCCATGTTGTACAACTGATTCTTCTACTTCCTTCTGCTTTTAAAATGTACAAGAACAGCATGCTCTCTGATTAATACATACAAATTATGCTTACATTTACCAAATAAAATACTAATTAATTATTGTTTGACTGTAACAATTATAATAACATGATGTTGCAAATATATTTTGCATTAGATGTAAAATATTTAAAAATAATATGCAAACTATAATATTTTTCATCTGCACAGCTTTACAGCCAATGATATTGCATGTGTACATGTGCCTTTATTTATATCGCCACATAAAATAAGGTACGCCGGTATGCATGTGCACCATCATAACTCTAAAACAAAACAAAATTTCAATAAATATCAAATTTTGTTTTAAGTTCAGTGTCTTCCAAAGATGAATATTTCCAAGAAAATCTTTCTCCACCAAACTATATGCACGCATGCACGTTTTTCCAAAAACAGTGTTTTTGGATTCAGGAGAGTCTCAAAATACGTATTTCTAATAATCTCTTGGAATCAAATTTTTGGGTAGAACACAATACTTCCTCTAGTTACTGAAAGTTCTTGTTTTCTGTTACTTATACTTGTACTTTCATGCCACAAGTTGTTCTCTTAATATTTATCATTTTTAATGCTCAAACTTTCATTCATATTGCACCATGACATATGAAATACAGTGTTAAACTTCCAAATCCATTCTACATATAATATAATTGTCACAAACTTCATCTTTTTAAGAAAGTTGATGAAATTTCCACAGAATTCAAGGGACTAGTTTCACAAATAAATCATTTGCATCTGCAGCCATTGTTTTCGTCTTTTGAAAATGCCAATGGTTGATTTACAAAACTAATCTCTCGAATTTTGCGGAAATTTCTTCAATTTCCTTAAAGACAAGTTAAGTTTGTGACAAATAATTATATTTTATATAGTATTTGTTGCTTCACTGTTCTTGGCTTCTGTTTTTTTACGTATTCCAAATCCATTTTATCAGTTTCATTTTTATAACAATTTTTACTTTTCAAAATCCTCTATGTATCACATTTTTTAATTTATAAGTTTGAAATATACACGAGTACTTCAGAAAATATGCATTTAACATTTGTTCTGCACTTTTAAATAAGCATGACAGGGTTTCTGTGCAAATGTAGGTATAAATTTCATAACATTAAAAAATTCAATGATTACAAGAATTTTCTTCTAGCACACTAAATTGATAAATACCTGTACAACCAGCTTTTTATACTCTTTTTAAGTTGAATGAATCCTTTATTTCCATTTTACATAATTTACAATATTTCACATTATTTCTATTGCCCACCTTATCCTAACTACAAATTATAGTCTAGCCATTCATTATCCCTTTGGCCCCCTGGTTGCCTGGCTCCCTGGTCTTTGGCTCACCTCGGGGTGTGCTCCCTCTACTTCATCCTTACTCTCTCCCTTCCTTCTCTCCTCCTTTCTCTATTCTCTTCTGCTCTTCTTTTTTATCTCCTATTCCATTTTTCTTTTATCTCTTTTAAAAAATCCCCATGCTCTTATTCTTCTTTTCCCCTTTTCCTGTCAGCATTCTCACGGCTACTATTTTTTTGTCCATTTTATCCCATTTTTCCTCCCATACCTTATTTCTTCATTCTGCTATTTTCATGCACTCTATCATATAAAGCTGCATGCTCTCTTTTCTCCCACATAGCTCACACTCCTTTTTTATCTCCCCCTTAACCCCTTTAAAAACAGTGTTCCTGTCCTCATCCATGCCAGCACTTCTCTTTTCCCCTTATTGCAATGATCCACATATTTCTCTCTTTCCCATTCCCTTTTTATTATTTTATAGAATTCCAATGATTTTTTTTATTTTCTAAGCTTTGCCATCTCTCTTGTCTTCCTATGTTCTCTATCCTATTTCTCACCATCTTCCAAAATCCTTCTCCATTTCCCCCTCCCTTTACCCAAATGTCTCCAATTCCTATTTCTCTCATTTTACATTCTACCCCTATCCACCAATGCTCTTACTTTTTATACATTTTGGCTGGTCCATGCATAACCTTAAAATCTCTTTCTCTTCTTTTATCAACATCTATAACAAAATTTCAAGAACTTTTCCATTAATATGATTTTGAATCGAACTAATACTCAATGCTCCACTTATTGCTAGTATTTACCTAGAATACGTTTTGTTAGGATCTTCCTAACATCATCAGCTGTTGTCGACTAATGCACGTTGGTTTGGTGAGCTCATTGGAGGCGATAGGTGCATCTCTGTCAGTATCTTGAACTTGAAGTTTGGGTTTTCTTCAAAGGTAAGGTAGTGTCGAAATTAAACAATTTTCTTTCATATTTCTTTATGAAAATTTTTTCCCACATGGTTAATGAAGCTGGACCTTGGACACCTTTTAATAAGTGGATTTCTCATTCTATATCATGATTCTCCTTTCAAACATAGTACGCTACCACCAATTTATCTATTTCTTTGTTCCTGATGTTCCTAAAATGCTCTTTAAGCCTAATGTTCAAGTTCCTTTTTGTTTTTCCAATGTAAAAGTTGTCACAGCCTTTGCAGTTTATCCGGTACACACCTGATTTTTTTGTCTGTGGGTATCTCCTTTGTATTATGTGATTTCAAAAGGTGTTGTACACTAAATTTGTTCTGTAGGGCCAAACTAATATTGTGCTCTTTGAAGACTTTTTGGAAAATACAAAGGATACACATAATACATAATATAAAGGAGATACCCATAGACAAAATGTCAGGTGTGTACCGGATAAACTGTAAAGGCTGTGACAACTTTTACATTGGAAAAACGAAAAGGAACTTGAACATTAGGCTTAAAGAGCATTTTAGGAACATCAGGAACAAAGAAATAGATAAATCGGCAGTAATGTACCATTTTTGGAAGGAAAATCATGATATAGAACAAGAAATCCACTTATTAAAAAGTGCCCAAGGTCCAGCTGCATTAACCATGTGGGAAAATATCTTTATACAGAAATATGAAAGAAAATTGTTTAATTTTGACACTACCCTTGAAGAAAACCCAAACCTCAAGTTCATCAAGATACCAACAGAGATGCACCTATTACCTCTAATGAGTTCACCAAACCAACGTCCATTAGTCGACAACAGCTGATGATGTTATACCCTGTTTCTTATAACCTTGCCCCGCTGACATGTATCACTCTGCATGCATCTACCTTCCCCCTCATCCTAATTGGCTAATGCTTTCGCGCCATAGGCCATAGGCGGTGCCTTCCCGTCACATTTAAAACTGCAGTAAACGTCAAATGCCAGGAAGATAGCTAAAATCATGCAAATAAGGATATGAAGGCATGCAAAAATACAAGTTTATAATGAAACTGAACTCACGCGTTATGGAGAATCTGGTAATGGAGTAATCCCCTCCATCTCGGTTTCGGATTCTGATTCTGCAGTAACAGTTTCACTGTCTGAACTCTCCGTAGGGTTTATAATTATGCTCTCTATTACGTTGTCGACGATGCCATCCAGCTCCCACATTTTCATTTCTTCTTTGAGCACATGATGAATAGCCTTTTTCCATGTTTTGTCGCTGATCTCCGAAAATGCTGTGGCAAGCAATGGCCTGATATCATGCAACTTAAATGTTCAATTGTTTCTCGCTACGAATCCTTTAATTTGGCTCCAAATAAGCTCAATTGGATTTAAAATCCAGTGATATGGTGGAAGCCTGAGTACCTCATGACCAGCTGACCTTGCCATTTCATCGATTACGTATTTATCACAATCGCTGGCATGCTTTACTACAAGTTCCAGTAGTTCTGCCTTAATAAGGGATTCATTTACAACTTCATTTTTTGCACGCAGCCACTCAAAGCCACTCTAAAGAAAAAACTATGCACATGACGACGTACAGCAGTTTTAACGAACTCATCGCATTCTCCGAGCACGCGCTTTTCTTTATTCCTGCGTTTGCCTGGAGTGGTAAGTTTTCCTGTTTTCTCAACTTCACGTCGCGATGTTCCTATGGACCTAACACTCACACCTGTAAGTTCAGAGCACAACTGTTCGACTTCCCTCACTGACAAAGATGGATTCTTCTCTGTGAGTGCATTAAACACATGCAACACAATTCTTTTTTCACCGCTTTGTAATGGTTTACCCTTACGATGCTTCAGCGAAAAACTGGCGGTAGACTCTGCCATTATACATATAATAAGTACACGCGCAATAAACGATGGATAAAATAACGTATCTCTCGAACGCGCACAGTACACCTTCAAATGACAATACATGACTAATCCAGTTCAGAACAAGGTCAGTGATAAAAGTCATATAAACAAATATAAACAAATATATAATTCACTACCGCTAAAGCACGTGCTATTGTGTCATCAGAAAGGCAGGCCTAGATGCAAAGGAACCTCCTCTTTACTTTGTTTAAGAATTAACATGCATTTCAGATAAATTAACTCTGTTGCGTAATATATTTAATTGAAACAGTTATGAAAGTAAATATTTGACAATTCTCTTTCAACATATAAAGATATATCACCATGTTAAATAACGAACTAATTTTTACCGCAAAACAGTCTGTACCAAATAGCAGCCAATGAGAGGAGATGAGGTCACGTGACCGTTAAGAGATTACCGGGCAAGCTTTCGTGAAACAAGGTACAGGAAGATCTTAACGAAACACGTTCTAGGTAAAAACTAGCAATAAGTGGAGCATTGAGTATTAGTTTGTCCCAAAATTATATTAATTTTGTGCTTCATTGTATCATAGTCCTTACACATTGGAACTTTTCCATTAATATTCCTTTCCTTTTTGGCCTGCCTAACTCAACTAAAGCAACTTCCCTTGGTGCTGAGTGCAATAGCCCTACTACTTCTTTACAGAACATCCTATGCCTCTGATCTACTTTCTCATTCAATTCCATACCACCCCATATTTCTGCTTCATATATCATTTCAGATTCTACTACTGCCTCGTACACTCTCTCAAGCCATTTGGTTGACATTTTCAAATTATATTTACACACTCTCAAACCTGTAATTGCTGTTTTCCCTTTAGCCTCCATCTTCCTGCCATGTGCCGCTCATTCACCACTGTTGCTTATTCTCACCCTGAGATAATCGTACTTCTTAACAATCCCCAACTCTATCCAACCTAGACAGCATTTTTCATCTTTTCTTTGTTCATTCCTTCTTTTAAATACAATTTTACCTTTGTCTTGTTTATGCTGACTTTAATCTCCCATTCCTCATAAAACTCCATTAATTCCTTTCTGTAAACCTACTATTGTAAATGCTTCTAACATTAAATCATCCGCATAACAGTAGACTTGGTATGTCTTTACTCTTTATTACTGGACAATGTGAGTTCTTCTCCCTCACTTTTTGTAATATATCATCTATAAATAGATTAAATAAAATGGGAATCAATTTACATCCTTGTCTCAAACCTAATCTTTGTTCCATCGTCTCAGTCACTGTATTATCATTGCACGTTATACAAAATTTTACCTCTTCATATATCAATTTGATTTCTTCTGCAAAACTCTTACTTACCCCTTTCCTTCACAATTTATAAACTAAGACTTCTCTATAACTAGGAGTTATTTCTGGGCTGTTATGCCATGGTCTGCAAACCACGCATAACAGCCTGGAAATAACTCCTAGTTATATTGACTCTGGTCGTGAAAGCCTACGCTCTCTTAAGACTTCTCATTTATTGCATCAAATGCTTTTTCAAAGCCAGCAAAGAACATGTACACCGTTCCCCTCTTCTTACTTAAATTCTTGTCTATTATGGTTTTCATTACAAGTATATTATCTATTAAAAGTGAATCAAGAAGATATAGACACATTGCTTCACAGTGTGAGTGAAGCAATGTGTCAATATCTTCTCGATTCACTTTTATTTTAACTTGTGCTTCAGTCTCTGTGCTTCTTTCAATTTTTATACTTTGAATATCTATTTTTTCCTTTTCTGAAACCTTCTTGGAACTTTGAAACCGCACCTATCTCTTCCGCCCAATCTCTTAGTCTATATGCCAGTATCCCTATGTAGACTTTTCCTATCACAGACAATAGACTTATCCCTTATTAATTTTTTGGTTTCTCCCTCCCTTCCCTTTATATATGTGCACTATCATACTTTCCAACCTTCTGGGAATTATTTTTATTTACTGATCTTATTCATCATTTTTGGCATTATTTTTAACACATGTTATGTCCCTGCATATTTCTTCCAGTATTCTCCAGGTATTTCATTCACCCCTACTGCTTTATCCATGTTTATATTCTTTATTTGCTGATATACTTCATCCATAATGAATTCTCCATCCAGCTTATATCATTCAGTGTTTCCAACTGTATTGGTTCCCTTTGGACTCACCTTAATCTTATTCCCTCCCCTATAAACTCTGAAAATACTTAAACTACTTGCCAGGTGTAACCTCATTTCCTCCCCTTGCTTACCCTCCTCACCATTTCCCATATCTTTCTGCAATCCTTATTTTTTATTGCCACTTTTAACATCTTATTTTTATATGTTCTTCCCACTTATTTTTCTTCTCTTCTAGCAGACACTTATATCCCCATTTATGTATCATCAGATTTTTCCTATCCTTCTCCTCCTCTGTATTCCTCCACTACTTGTCAGATCTTTACATACCTCTTTCCTCCTCCTTTTCCACCTTTTTTCCTCTTTGCAACTAGAATTCCCCTCTCCTCAATCTGACCTATCTTTGATTGTATCACATTTAGAAATCTTTCTCCCAGCTCTCTCTCCATTAAAACACTTTTAATCGTTATATATGTATTATCTCCTCCCTCTTTGTCTTACTTCCTGCTCCTTTTACTGCTATATATATTGGAAAGTGACAACTGCTCACTTTTCATTTCTTACCTTAAAGTCTGTTATAAATCCTTCTACTTCCTCGCTACATAACATGTAATCAATTACACTTTGTTCATTTGCATTTGCAAATGTAAACTCTCCCTCCCTATCCTGTCCTACTATTCCATTACATATTATCAAACCATATGACTCACAAAAATCAATCAGTTTCCTCCCCTCTTCTCTCTCAAACATCCTTACATTCTAAAAGAAATAAAAGAGTGATAGAATATGTAAAATATGAACAGTGAAGCAAACAAATATATACAAATATAATAATTTGAAACTTAAAACTTCACTTATAAGAAATGATGAAACTTTTCTTATAAATTGTTCGGGATCACGATTTCATGGAAATTCTTCCACATCATCAGCCGGAACCACAAACAAAATTTTCATCCTCGCTAAAAACGCTAGATGTTACTATGTTCTTGTTAGTACTACCAAAATCTGAAAATGTTTGAGCATGTTTCTGTTCACAGCTTTTGCCAAAATTGAGAGCTTTCACAATTGTTTAACATAATACCTGTTTTAGCTGCTTTAAGAAATAAGGATTGTTAAATGAAATAAACAATCATAGATTACCTGCACATGTGTTGAAGACTCTGAACCTGTTTAAAACGAGAAACAGGATGAAGTAGCTGCACCCTCATTGGACCCAGAACTGGACGACGGTGGAGGAAGAACAAATACCGACCACTACGAGAATGCTCTACAGCATTTTCAATGAAATCCACAATTGTATGGCTCTTGAACTTGGTGCAACTCCCAAAACTAAAATTACCTACAAGAAATATCATACATAAAATTACCACCACATGAGAGCTGCATAAACATAAAGGAAAGCACTGTAAAGTAAAATCTTCCAGTTGTAACTCAAAGAAGAGAATTGTTTTACAGTAAAATACTGAAATAGTTTTGTAAAATTACATTTACCTGCAAATCATCTTACATAGTAGACATATTGATATATAACTGTAATTGACAGGTAAATTGCTTCATATATTTTGCAAACTGTAAATGCACTTCTTACAATATTTATCAATGTTCAAACCCTTATTAATTTCAACAATTGTAATTTTCCTTATAAACTGGTATACAGTAGATTTGATTCTTACCAATCTGGTTGTTGAAAAATGAAACATATCTTTTGTATCAGTGAAGTGCTAGGCGATGCATATGAAAGAAGCTGAATGTTTCCAGAGTGATGTACAGGCACTGCTTTTTTAAGTATCAATTGGATTCAAAACATCATTACATTGTTAGTGTCTAACTTTTAAAGTGATGTTTAAATCTGACTTGTCCATTATATGTAAGTAGTGCAGTAACAGTGTGTGGTTTCTCTCTCTCTCTCTCTCTCTCTCTCTCTCTCTCTCTCTCTCTCTCTCTCTCTCTCTCTCTCTCTCTCTCTCTCT